>CM067361.1:69828794-70401294 GCA_034401795.1 Chaetoderma sp. LZ-2023a | reverse complement strand
GGCCTGAAATAACATAAAAATGCAAATTTCCCTGATATTGTGCAAAGGAAGGTCCATTGATAACACAAAATACTTTAGTAGGACACATACAACCATAAGGCATCTCTGATGTAAATAAACGTGCACATTTCCATGACTTAAAAATAAGGAACGTGATGGTCTTGACTGTGATGGTCTTGCCAATATGATGTGTTTGTCAATGCTGTCATTTTATTTTTCTCAGTGGATACAATGGTGATATGCTTATCAAAATAGACTGTCATTCTAAACATTAAAATTTATTATAGGAATGGATAAATGCATTTGGGAAATCTTGGGCAAGCGTTCGGTCTTGACATCTAAATAATATACTCTTCAAAGTAATATGATTCAGATATCAAATTTCGCTTATATAGTTATACTGTAATGTTTTGCCTGTTTTTGCAAGATAATGTTAAAGGAGAGCTATAACAGGGGCGATAACTCTATTGAATTGATTGTCATACATATTAAAAAATGGCTATATTTATGTGTTGTGACGGTCTTGACAAAAGGTTTCCTTCATGAGTTTTTGAAAATGTTTCTGTCTACTACAAACCTTACGATGGAAGGAAATCTTACAGCGTCTGTTTAGCCATTCCCACAAACATGGCACTGATTATTGTGGCATTATTGTTTACTAGAGATGCTGATTATATAAGTTATATCATCTACAAATTTTTATGTATTAGTTTCTGACATGACATTTTTTAGGGGGTCACATGATTCACGAGTGATTTTCACATTCTAATTAAGCACCCACATTGCTTTTATATATGTATCCAATCACAATTATAGTTGCCACTACTGAAAATAGCTTAATAATAAACAAATTCGTAGGTGTAACACAAATATTTGCTGACAAAAACCTCTGACACCATTTGGGTACGTTTTCCTGAAATTGACCCATATACGTATACGAGAGTAGTGCTATAAGTAAGAGGCGGGAAGGGCGTGAATATGGTGACCCTTGTAGCCCGGATCTTTGACCTGACCAGTGATCTCGTAATATAATTTAGCTAATATAGAAAAGGCCTACTCAGGTCGGAAAACTGGTGATTGTTAGTAAGCATGCTTGAATGAAAAGAAAGGAACCAACCCCGTTCATCCACAACATCTCATACTTTACATTATTTATGATGTAAGATGTAGGAATTTATATATTGAATATTTTTAATCTAGTTTGACTTGAAGGTGTTGATCCACTTGAGAGCATCAACTTATCGTGGAATTAAACTTAAAATATTTAATATGTTACCCAAATATGAGGTACTGGTATGTCAAGTCTGAAAACGGTTAGGCGTGTCTCGTCTTTCTGTCTATAGCATTCCTAATAAGCCTATACTAGTACATGTTTGCCACTCCATAATGGCGAGGCGAACAACTTATATTCCAGTCAAATCTTATATAATGGACACATACACTTGAGGGCAAATAATTGTGGTCAGCCGCGTGGTCATAAGAGCACCCGTCTTAACGAACCATCATTATATGACCCCGAAATCTATTTACCATAATTATAAATTAGTTCTATTAATCGATAGCTTGTCTTTAGTAACCACATTTTGAGGTACCAAAAGTGTCCGTTATATACAGTTTTGACTGTTGCAGCTAAAAGGTTAAACCAACACACCAATCAAGTTCATCCACGCCCAATCCAAACACCGGCGGGCCAGGGCACCACACCAATAAATCAATAGTGATTTTAATTGCCGGTGTGGCAAAGAAATTAACGCGGCGTGACGTTCTTCCATAGCTGTTTCCACCAGATATTTTTATTTGAATATGATTTCCAACATTCAAGTACAAAAGGAAGTAACAAGGCGTTATCACAAAATATAATCTTTACAGATTCACAATCTTGAATCTCCATACTTTCTGACCCATAGTGTTATTATATTTAGAGTTATTTTTAAAGGTTAAAAATGCCTGTTCAAAGTCGACAATTTTGTAGCATATTTGTGGAGTTCCCATATATCCCTATGGGAGGGTATACACTGTACATATAATATAAAAAGGAAGTAACTTCTAACTTATGTACATTATGATAGCGTACATCAATAGATAGCTATAAAATTGGTTTTCTGAGAATATGTTACATTACAAACAACATATAAATAGACTAGGGAAATACGTATTGTATGAACATCTCTTTGTTATGTAGTAAATTTCTGACCAAGCTGGGCGAGAAATCTTGCCGATGCGTACTTGACTTCCGCCATCATTGTTGCTCATGTTCAATGTGACAAATCGGGCGGGCTACGATTATTATTATTATTATTATTATTATTATTATTATTATTATTATTATTATTATTATTATTTTAGTTTCCTGCTACTGGCACTCCTTGCCCTAATCACGATAGGAATATCGCTAGTCCACGATAACAGGTTGTCTGATTTCATCAACTCTAACCGACGCAAGACATATGGATACGTCTTTGATAGCCAGGTATCTGTAACAAACAACAGTGAAGTATCGCTGTATCCACGCCATATCTTGACCAATAAATGTTCAGAGGTTCGCCATATTGCCTTCCTTAAGATCCACAAAGCTGGCAGCTCTACAGTGTTGAATATCCTTCAGCGTTTCGGCGAAAAACGAAAGTTGATATTTGTGTTACCCAGAGTAACCAACTACATAGGTGAGTATTACAAATATAGATCACATATAGAAACCATAGAACCAGAACGCATGCATTCGGGTTTGCTCATTATACAGCGTTATTAATTAATCTTGTGACGAAGTGCCGCGAAACTATTGCAATATCATGTCATGTCTGTGTGCGTGTGACGGTACGTGCATGCGTATGAGGGCATGTGCGTGCGTGCGTGTGTGCGCGCGCATGCGTGCGTGCGTGCGTGCGTGCGTGCGTGTGTGTGTGTCCGTGTCCGTGAGTGCACGTATGTGTGCGTGTGTGCATGTGAGGGTGGGTGTTACCTGTGCGGTCCCAAAAAAGTGTGTTCATTTTGGGATCCAAGGTGGCAAGGTTACCCTATAGGGGTCAAGGTTACGAGTTTTCGTTTTTGGCAGAAATGAGCTCACCTTGGCCAGAAAATGGTAATGATCATATTACAAGATACCTGTTATCACCCCATAATTTCAAGATCACCCCTTTGTGGATGCACTACTCCCAAAATGGTGCTAATTGTTAGCAGCTATCGCTTTTTGCAAAAATGAATGCAAGTCATTATACATCCCCACTAGGCATATTAGATGATACCTTGTGACCCTCTAGGCACCCCATTTTGGGCAAAACTACCAAATTTCGGGGTTTTTTTTTCAGAGATGAGCTCCGCTTGCTTTGCTCTGATCGACTTGAAATTTGGTTAGCTTCTAGCTCGTATACAGCCTTGATTTGAAATCAATTTTAAAGTGGATCTATCATATAGATCCTATAGTTCTGTAGAATTTATCTTTTTACATGCTTAGGGTGTTACCAGAGTAAACTTATGAGAGCAATGTTTGAAACACATTTTCTCGTAGAGCTTTTAACCGAATGACATGAAATATGTAGAGATCTCAAACCATATTGCCTTCAAGAATATAGTATGCACTTTTAAGTGAGAATTTCATGCAATCGCTATAAATCATATTTCATTGGTGGAGAAAGATATCAAATTAGTTCCTCCTTATTGGGGCCCATTTTCGCGACTGAATTGGTTTGTGGTTGATTGACGCTGTCCATGGTTCATTCGTTTTGGCATTCCGGAATGGGAATATTTACTGACACGGTCCATCGAACCAGGAAACGAGTTTTGATATCGGTTCGTTGTTACCAATGATTACTGTTTCGAAAATTTAAAGATGGCGATGCCAAGATAAATTTTACTACTTATTTGAATAATGAAATCTCGTCAATCTTTTTAGTGGATGTGGTCGTCAATCCTCGCCAATTTACATAAATGCCGATTGGCGTATTTTGGTTCGTGGTTCCACAAATCATGGCAGTCGCGAAAACGAGCCCATGGTCACAACACTTTTTCTGTACTTCCATAAAGAGTAACATTAATCTGTTTCCGTGATTCAGCAAAGATCATGTAGAATTCTGAGTAAATCCGAGAAGCCAACAATACACACATGGGTTCATCCATTTTATCCTTAATAAGGTGCCGTTTACCGAATTAAAATCGGGCTTCTCGTTCTCCTGATATTCCTTAAAATCATACCCAGTGTTTGCAACAGTCTTTCTGCACTTCCAGAAAAAGTAACGTTGATCTGTTTCCGTGATTCAGCAAAAATCAGGTAAAATTCTGAACGAATCAGAGAAGCCATCAATGTACACAGAGCACCATTTCATCCTTAAGTTCATAAGGTGTCATTTACAGAATGAACATCAGCCCAATCGTTCACCAGATATTATCTTTTAGGCAAAAGATCAATTCTTCAAAATCATCAAAAGTGCACTCTGAACTTATTTGACGTGGTTTAACCATTTAATGACTAAATTTGTTCAAACAATCAAAATATTACCTTATTGAATGTCCATTTGCAGGCCAAAAGTTATCGAGCCAGTCATTCCAATGGTAAATTTTTTTTAAATAGCCTTCTTTTGTCCTGCAAATAGACCACTGCAGAGTCTGTTTTCGGCCGTTTTCGGCCGGCTTCGTTATGAAATGGTAAAACCTACACAGAAGGTGTTCACGCTATGCTATTCACACAACAATGTGATGCTCCTCTTTGCTACAGAGCACGCAGATTTACAGTTACTTCAGTAAATGTGTTGTAGTTTTAATCTATATTTTAGGCTATGGGACAAGTATCCCTCAAGGATTCCACTTAATACCACCTCCATTTGGAAAAGAATATGACATGCTTGTTCATCACGTCATCTATAACAACGCGAGATTCCAACAGGTAAGACGGCATCCGATCATTTAGATAGATAGTTAGGTGGATCGCTGTGTGGGTGTGGGTAGGTGGGTAGTTGGTTGGAGGATAGCTGGATGTGCGGATCGATGGATGGATGGATGGATGGATGGATGGGTTGGTTTGTGGGTGGGTGGGTGGGTGAATGGATGAATAGGTGGGTTGATGGCTGGATAGATGGGCGGGTGGAGGATGGATGGATGGATGGGTTGGTGTGTCGGGCTGTGTGGGAGTGTGTCGGTAGATGTATGGATGGAAGGATGGATGGGTGGTTGGTTGGTTGGGTGGGTGGGATGGATGGATAAATGGATGGATTGGTGGGTGGATGGATAGGTGGGTTGGTGAGTGGGTGGGTGGGTGGGTGGATGGGAAGAAGGATGAATGGATGGATTGTAGCACGGATCGCTTAGTACCGGTTGCGAAACGGTCCGGCTGAGATACTGAGATGCTCCAAACTCACCCCTCACGGTCATGTGGACCGGCATACATGTCCGTAAGAACGTCGTGCTGCATAGACAGCGCAGTGTCTAGCATCTTTTGTGTATATAATCGCCCGTATTCTCGAATTATTAATATGAGGCCCATCCTCTTCATCCAAGGATGAATATTAACCAGGGTTCGCTGCGAAACACGAATCCGTTAACTAAATTAAAATCGGACCAGGAATGGCTGAGATATCATTAAATTAAAATATAGTCAAAATTACGTAACAAATACATCTAGGCCCATATCGCGTATGCACAAGCATCCGGCCAGGGTGAAGGTCGGTTGACGTCACTCGCACGTGTTTTAGCCTGATCTACCTGTGTGTTGATTGGTGGAGAATAGCCTTGGTGACTTCTGATTGGTCACGATAAAGTATAAAAGGACCTGTATGGGCTCCAATTCTTCAGTTGGGAAGCGGTAGCTCAAGCAGTAACAAGCAAAGCTGTGAAACTGGTGACGCTGGGATCGCGTCTCTGTTTGACCAACTGACGATCACTGGAAATATAGGCAATCTCCTTCACTCCTCATCGCCTCTCGCCACCCATGAGTATAAATTGGTACCAGTGTAAAAACTGAGGAAGTTACCAATAATAGACTGAAATAAAAACCAGCCTAGAGTAGTGTGAATTGGACCTGGAATCAGGGACTCGATAGACTCCAGCCAAACCAATAACTTCTATGATTCTTCGGTAGTTGACCATTTGCCTGACACCGTGGTCAGCCGTAGAAGGTACCAACAAATGTGTGTGTCTCCTTTGGGGACTAATAAAACTGAACAGTATAAAACGGTCGTTGGCCACTTAGAATTAAGTAGAGGTGCAGCAAGACCACCACCTACTCCACGACCTGAAAAAGCGCTCATTTCGAACAATACCATCTAAAATTGACTGTGCACGACCTGCTCGTGATATCTCGCCAAACCTGTCTGAGCCACGCCAAAAAGTGGTTCCTTAAAAGTAGCATATATCTAGTGCTAAAACAATAAGTGCTTAAACCATTATAACTTAAGCCGTTTTGACTGGTGAACATTGCTTTTGTCGCCTCCCTTGAGCTTGTGGCGTACATCGTCTTGTGCCTTTGCTGAAACAAACTTTAATAAACATGCCTTCATTGTAACAAGCGTGTCTTTTTCCTGCACCAGTTTTGTCATTTGAATTCTGACGTTTCTACACTGCAGGAAATCACTTCACCAGCTCTGTGATAACTAACTTTCTAATAGACCAATTTGTAATCAACAGAGGATGCACCACCTCCAAGGAGACCACGCCTTCTACAGCATCTGCATCATAGATTCTTATTTTGTGCTGATGACTAACATGCGCCTTTTTCTTAATTAATACCATTTTTGCACCGCTGACTAACAGGCGCCCTTTGTCTTAGTTAGAAGTATACCATATCTTTGCCCTGATTACAAGTAGGCACCTAGGTCAGTTAGACCTGTATAACTGTATAAATTGTACTGCAGCAAGTGCTGTCCTGTCCTTGTCTTGTTATATGTGGTTGTGCTGACCTGTAGTCAAGAGTTGCTCTTTGGCTCCATGACACGTCGCCCAGGCCACAAGTATGTGCCGTCGGCTTGCGGGTCTGATCAATACATACGTCCAGAGATGCGTGGTTCAGCAAGCTACGCAAGAAGACAAAAGTTAAGTAGGAATAGGCCATTGGCGGCATAAAACCTTCTGTGTCATGACTCAAAACTTAACTGTTAGATTAGTTTCTTGAGAAAGCCCCCCAAATTAAAGTGACACTGACTAATGCAGCTACAAAGCTAGGGAGGTGACTGCACCAATTTCTGTTGGAATATGTGCACCACCTCAACGTCAATCAGCGTACATCACAACAAAAAAAACATACATAACACATATATAATTGAACAGCTTTGCATTATTTCTGAATAAGATAACGTTATCACACCGATTCTCTTCCTCTGCTTCGGTGCACTAGGCATTTTCCTGTGACTGAGGTCCGCATGATGCATTTTCCTCCAGCGAAACCAATTTATTGGCCTGCGTGAGTTATTAGTTTAGGCTAAACTAGTTAGGCCGCATTAAGAGTCATCCCTCATCATATATATATATATATATATATATATATATATATATATATATATATATATATATATATATATATATATATATATATATATATATATATATATATATATATATATATATATATATATATATATATATATATATATATTTATATATATATATATATATAAAACAATAGGTTAGGTATCTTTGGCGAGATACCAATCAGACGACGCAGTATCGTCACAGACAAAATAGGGTATGCTGTAAATTAGCAGCGATTAGCCCCTAAACCACTAACTTAAAAGCCAGCTTCTACTCGCTGTGCCATAATATAACAGTTAATAAACACCATCAGGATGCAGCGTCATATGGGTTACACCAATAGCTGGGATGAGACGGTGGCATTTCGTACAGGCAATGATGCTCGCCCCGACCCCACTGGAACATAATCGTTCCACTGACCCTAGAGGCCAGTTCCTGTACACCCCAGTTGCCTGCAGTCTCCCTCCTCATTCCCCGAGCCTCACTAACTGGAGGAGGTAGAAACAGAACAATGAGGGGCCAGAGTCACAGGATGGATGGGTGGGTGGGTGGGTGGATGGATGGACAGATGGATGGACAGATGGACGAATAGATAGACAGACAGATAGAGAGGATAATTCCATAACAGACAATCAATTTACAGTTCAGATAACACAGCTAGAAATTCTAGTGCATTTACACACATGTGTTATCAGTGTGGTATATTCTATTCCAGCCAATCTGCGGACCATTGTGCTCCACAACAGCCTACGGAGAATCCTATCCAATACTACTCTATGCTGCACCCGAGACAAGACTTCACCGGATCATGCCAAAGTGGCTTTAAACACAGACGCCACTGTGCAGACATTACATGGGCTCAATGCATACTTGTGTCAGTAGTCACGTCCAATCACTGGGATTTCCACAAAATGGAAATTGACATGTCACAAGCCCTCAACACAATTAAATGCTCAAAGATCCTAGATGTACAATGCCAGACCAGTTGCAATGAAGATGAGATACGACTAGTGAGATTACTACTTCCAACACCATGCTGAGAGTACGAGTCAAGTCAGTGAAATCTGCAGAGTTTGAGACATCAATCGGCTCCCCACAGAGAGATAGTGTATCCCCTGTGCTTTTCACCTTAAAGATTTTGGAATTCTTCAAAGGGGTCATCGGGAACTACTTACTGTTAACAATATACGATGATGGATCCCGCTTCACCACCGGTGACTGGAAAGTGTTGCTGCGACAACGGTCGTCAGTGGAGAGGAAGGATAATTGCAGTCGGCTCGCCTCGTCTGACTGATGGTGGATAGACGATATTTATCTTGAGACTGCTGGGCCTATCTGACTATTCTAAGTCCCAAGTAAGGACTTGGTGTTACTCCCAGCTCGGCTAGATTCCTAATTCTAATTGACTAACAAAGGCGGGTCTTATATACACGTAAGATTAATACTTTATTTACAAACACAAGTAATTGCTGCACACTGCGTCATGGTGAACATAGCATTCCAGTCCTTCTGGAATCTATGGATTCGTAGATCAAAGAAGTCCATGACAAAAAATATTACATTTATACAATGCAACCTGTGTATCCTTGATGGCTGAGTACAAGACACAGTGGACAAATGCGAAAAAGAGCTGATTGCAGCTGTAGGTTGTTTCTATTACTACAGCCACAGAATACAGTAATCATACATAAATTCTCATAATAAAATTGATTTTATCTTGGACACTTTCCTCCCTCATGACTATGCCACTTAAACCTTTTAGCAGTCTAATTTATTCAAGAAAATATAATCTTTCTCATAGAAAATATAAATCTGCAGAACATGGGAAGACTATTTGTGATAATGTATCACTGGAATGGCTGCTCGATTACCGAGCCAGTCTTTTCAATGATAGATTTTAGCAAATAGTTTTTAAGACCACTTCAGAAGCCGTTTTGGCCGACTTGAGTGTTACATGGTTATGGGCACATGACTCAAAATGAAAAGCCCATTTCTAGATATGATGCCAGTTCTAGTTAATCCCCGGCGACTTTTTATGCATGTTGGAATCAATTTATATACTTTGAAGACGGAATTCCTATAATCCAAAGTTCAAGGTAATCGTAGGCATACAGGTAAGCTGGTGAACATTTTGAAACTAATTTGAATCGGGACTGTTGCTGCATAATGTGTATTAAAGTGTAAATTCAGCGAAGACACATGATTCGTTCACATGGCAGACTCATTCACATGGCAGACTTTTCTATTTCTGTGATGGAGCTATATGTCATTATGATTGTGACGTTGGCTAACACGTGAAGTAATTGAGTATGATGTCAGATAATTGAGTGACAGATCGGATCCCTCCATTAGAAGGCTATATGCATCTTTAGATCTCGATAGCTTCAATCCACTCTGCAAAACAAGCACAGATAATATGTACCTATCAGACAGCATCTAGTAGCACATAACAAGAATTGGACAATGAAAATACCAAAATCACCAAATTTGGTATTTTAGTATTAAAAAAATACAATATTTTAGAAGGGATTGCTAATTATGCCACGTAAGCAACGTTTCTCGGTACCTTGATTATTATTATTATTATTATTATTATTATTATTATTATTATTATTATTATTATTCAGGTGATGCCCCAGGACACTGTATTCATTGCAATAGTTCGAGAACCGTTTAACACATTTGTATCAAGCTTGGAGTACTACAAAGAGATATTCCCCTATATAGCGAACATTCCAGGGCCAAATAGAGTGTCAGAATTTCTACGAAACCCTCGCAAGTGAGATACTACTACTACTACTACTACTACTACTACTACTACTACTACTACTACTACTACTACTACTACTACTACTACTACTACTACTACTACTACCACCACCACCACCACCACCACCACCACTACTACTACTGAATACAAACATTGTCTCAATTTTAAGGGACTTCTATCATTATGGTCAATCTATTAGATGGGTCTGACTGGTCAATAAACTAGTTGTCATTATTGTACCGATAGTAAGTATTCAGTTACATTAATTTATGTCTCTCGGTTCTGCACATTGTGGTTCTGGGTTTTGTGTATTAGTTCTGTCAGTGTTCTGCATATTGCAGTTCCGGGTTTTATCGTTTGTATTGATACCAGTATTCGAAAATAACAAAAACAGTTCCGTAGCTTTAGCTATTGTTTTATTAAATAAATACAGTCTAACAAACTAAAACATAGTGTCAGAAGTGCATGATCGAACCAGCGCTAAAATATGGATCCGCCAACAGGATTATCCCTGACAGGAAATGTTGCTGAAAATTGGAAGAAATTCAAACAAAGGAAAGGTTCGAACTTTATATGGAAACGTCAGAGGCATCTGAAAAAGAGGAAAAGGCAAAGGCGTGCTTGTTTCTGCATGTTATTGGCGAGGCTGGTTTAGAACTCTATACTAACTTCCAGTTTAATGAAGGTGACAATTTTAAACTTGTCAAAATTATTGAAAAATTTGAAACTATTGCTCTCCAAAAAGAAACACCACGTTTGAAAGATATAAATTCTTTACTTGTGCCCAGAGACCAGAACAGCCAATAGAGCAGTATGTTAATGAACTCAGAACCAGAGCAAAATCATGTGAATTTGGCAATTTAATGGATTCGGAACAGAATAATGTGTGGCCTTCCTGACGATAATTTGAAAGAGTGCCTTCTTCGTGTTCAAGATTTGACTCTTGAAAATGTGATGTCAGCTTGCCATGCTGCAGAAACAACAAAGGAAAGAATGAAGGCAATGACTTGTAGATAAGGAATAGTAAATGGTGTACACCACATAGGTCTAAACAGATTGCAAAGAATCGTTCATGTAACAACCAGGACTGGCATGCAATTGCTTCTGCAGATTATTCACCGTTAAAAAGTTACAATAGAAATATGTCAGGGTGTGGTCGATGCGGACACAAACATGTTAATGAACAGTGTGCTGCTGTGGGTAAAACGTGTAATTTTTGTAAACGTCCATATCATTTTGCTAAAATGTGTTTCTTTGCCAAAAATAATAAGCCTTATACACACAGTAGATGATGGACAGGATTCCGTGACATAGTGCCAATGAATTTCTCGTTGAGGAGGTTCAGGCTGAAAATGATAAAACAGAATGGTGTTATAGGTTGCTCACAAATGGTACAAACATTTGCTACAAGTTAGATATGGGAAGTCAAGTTGAAGAATTCAGGGCGTGGGCGTGTCTTCAAAGGAACCTGAACTTACTAAGAACTAATCGGTGATGAAGTATCGCTCCTGCTCACTACCGGAAACTTTATAAAGGGTTGCTGCGACACTGTCACCGGTGATGAGATGAAGTGAAGTAACTGCAGTCACTCACCTCATCCGATTGATGGTAAATGGGCGATATTTATTCTGACTGCTGGGCCTGATCTGACTCGTCTAAGACTCCTAGTAAGGACTGGCTGTTTATCCCATCTCACATCAGATTCCTGAATACTAACAAACTCGGGTCTTACATAAACGTAAGATTAAGAACTTTATTTTACACTATAATACAATGAATGGCTTCGAGCAAGATCGCTCTACGGAGAATACTTAGTACAATCGACTTGTACTTCAAACTCACAATTCTGTACTATCTTATTCCGATCCTAAATCCTAATCTACATCAAGCTTCGTTAGGCAGCGCCATAGCTTGGAACTTACAATCCTAAGAGCGGATGAGCTTGTGAACCGGATGGTTTGGGTTGAGTAACCCGATTGATTGCTTCTGAGAGAAGTGCCATCTTTTATAGTTACAGATTATGACTTTTCAGTGTTCTGGTCATTTCCCAGCAATGCACAACTTCTCTCAGAACATGTTCTTATGATTCCTCTAGGAACCCGATAAGCACACGTTATTTGGCGAAAGAATAAAGTCGCCAATCAACTTCAGCTTATCTCTTCCCAGAAGTTCTGACCTGATTAACTAACTGGTCCTTTCAACCGATCAGTGATTCCTCCCTCACTTGCTACTGAACAAACTCTATTCGGTATAATTCTTTACTGCAGAGTCTAATTGATCTTGATTGGGTATGACGTCATCCTAACCAATCATACTCTGCCCAATCCTTCCTAGAAGATTGTACCTCACATAATCAAATCTGTCAGCTAACTAACAACATTATGGTATGCTGTGTTGTTGCATACCATAAAATGAGTGGCATATAGTTTATCAATAAATTTCGAATCTGTTATGAATTCCTACAAGACGCTCTAATGTCCATGTCCTGCCCATGGCTTACTAATGGAGAAGCCTCGAGAACTATAGGGTGTTAGGCACACATACTGGATGATTCATTACCAGATGGTGTTGTTCTAGCTCACGATCAAATACCAGTCTGCTTATGTCATCAACTGTGTCAGTTAGTCACGTTCAATTTATTCTCATAATTCATGATCCCAACATTAACCACTAAACATTAATTAATTCCAAACTACAACTATCAACAACTGCTGAATATAATAAAAGTAGTTGTATGTTAAGCAGCAGCAACCTTTAACTAAATCATTCTCAAATACACATCAACTCAGAACCATAGAATCATTTCAAATTAAATCTTCCTATTTCTATCATCATCATATTAATCTCATCTGCTGGTTACACAATGCTATAAACAGCATCCTATCCATTTAACATTAGTACACTTTATTAGATATAAAGAGATGACCTGGCTGGCTCGACATTCCACCATCCCAATAATTGACACATATTTATAAATAACAGGTGGGCGACTCAGCCACGTCATTGGATGACTATTACTCATCCTAACTTTCCAACTTTTATTGTACATATATAAATATATCATTGATACAATACTGTAGCATCCATCTTCAGCTCACCTGGACTTTTAGCTCACCTGGTATTTTCAAAACTTAATTTCTTTTTGGGTCTTACGTGAATTATAAGACATCCCACGGGGTCATGACTTCCCACGTGACAATCCCATATTTACAAAGTGAACATTGTTTCTAAGTTTGATTTGAGGAAACTTAGCAATCATCCCAAGATTCACAAAACATCAATAAAGCTTACATCCTATAGTGGAGATAACATACCAATTGATGGCTCATGTATTTTATCTGTACAGCATAAAGGCAAAACTGTAAAATTATATTTCATCATGGCTAAAAATCAAGTAGTGCCTATCCTTGGTCTGAAAGCATGTCACAAACTTGGCCTCATTAAACACGTTTTCACAGTGGGAAACAGTAGGCAACAAAATAACAGTACGGAATTTATTAGCAAACAATTTCCAGATGTATTTCAAGGCCTTGGATGCCTGCCAGCAATGCATAAGATTGAGACGGACCCATTTGTAAAGCCTGTGGTACCTCCTTGCAGACGAGTTCCATTTAAAGTGCAGGATAAGTTAAAAGATGAACTGGACAGAATGGAAAAGCTAAATGTGATTTGTAAGGAAGATAAACCAACAGACTGGGTAAATTCTATAGTCATAGTACAAAAGAAAAATGGACACCTCCGTGTATGTTTAGATCCACATGATTTGAACAAGGCAATTAAGCATGAACACTATAAGCCTCCGACTCGTGAGGAAATAATTGCTCGCTTAGGAAAGGCAAGATATTTCAGCAAACTCAATGCATCAGCAGGGTTCTGGCAGATGAAATTAGATACATAATTATCCAAATTGACATGTTTTAACACCCCATATGAAAGATTCGGCTATCTACGAGTTCCATTCGAAAGTTCTTCGGCACCTGAAGTATATCACAAAACAGTACATATGCTATTTGAGCACATCAGTGGAGCATCTACCATGACATTATTGTGTGGGATCCATCTTTGAAGAGCATAATCAGAGACTTAAGTTGGTTTTCGAAGCTACACGATCAGCAAATTTAAAGTTGAATAAAGACAAATGTTTGTTTGGTGTTCAAGAGTTAACATTTATTGGGGATGTTGTTTCATCAGAAGGAATGAAACCAGATCCCATGAAAGTAAAAGCCATCCAAAGCTTCAAAACACCAGAATGCAAGGTAGATGTGCAAAGATTTCTTGGTGTGCTCAATTATCTAGGTAGATATTTGCATGATTTGTCCACAAAGATTGCTCCACTAAGACAGTTGCTCAAAGAGAAGAATAAGTTTATATGGGGTCAACCTCAGGAAGATTCGTTTACAATGGTGAAAACAATACTGTCAAATGAACCAGTTTTGAAGTTCTATGATCCTGACCGGGAAGTTCTATGATCCTGACCGGGAAACAAAATTGTCGACGGATGCTTCGAAATCAGGCCTAGGTGCAGTTCTTCTACAGAGATATGATAATGACTGGTCACCGGTGGCATACGCATCAAGAACAATGACTAGTGCTGAAACACGGTATGCTCAAATAGAAAAAGATGCCCTCACCAAGACTTTTGCATGTGAAAGATTTCACAAATACATTTATGGACAGACAGTGATAGCAGAAACTGATCATAAAGCACTAATGTATGACAGCTGATGCACTTTCAAGGGCATATGAGATGACTGTTCATGAACATGATGTTAGTGGTGAGGCCGAAATAGATGCATATGTTGATCTTATTATAGCAAATGTCCCTGTATCAGATAAAAAAACTCGAGCAGATTATATTGGCAACTGAGAAAGATGAACAGTTACAATTATTAAAATGTGATATTCTGGATAGATTTCCAAACTGTAAGTAGAACTGTTCACGGATCATTCATGACTTCTGGGATGTACGTAATGAATTTAGTGTTGCTGATGGGATTATAATGAAAGGGAACAAAATTGTGATTACAAAATTGCTCAGACAGGAAATGCTAAAAAAAGTTAATGTCGGACATCTTGGGATTGAGGAATGTCGGAGAAGAGGTTAACAAGTGATGTATTGGCCCGGAATGAATCAACATATAACAGAAATGGTAAATTTATGTGCAACATGCTTGAAATACATGCCTAGACAAGCATCACAGACATTAGAAAGTCACCCGGTAACAAACTATCCATGGGAAAAGATCGGTGTTGATCGCTGCATGGTGAATGATAAAAACTAGTTGGTCATGTGTGACTAATACTCAAACTACCCTGAAATCTCTCAGTTAAAAACTACACCTATTCAGTACGTAATAACAGCAATAAAATCTGTGTTTGCTGGCCAAGGACTACCGAAAACAGTGTTCAGCTACAATGGTCATCAGTTTAGTTCAGCAGAATTTAGTGATTTCGTTAAGATCTATGATTTTCGCCACATAACATCGAGTCCAAACTATCCACAGTCGAATGACCTTGTTGAGAAATCAGTAAACATTGTGAAAAATCTGCTGAAAAAGTCAGCAGGTGATGGAAGTGACTTTTACCTTGGTTTGTTATCTGGCAGATCAACGCCTATTGAAAGTGGCAAAGCACCCATCGAATCACTCAACAATGGGAGAGTTGTTAGAACGAATCTGCCCATTTCAGAAAAAAAATTTCGTGCAGACATAACAGAAGAGTACATGATCACAAAATCCTCACAGAAAGCAAAACAGAAACAGTACTTTGATAATGAAAAAAAATGTGCGTGACTTATTACCCATGCGTCAAGGAGATAATGTGAGATTGAGAAGTACTAGGAGCAATACATGGTCAACTAAAGGGGTAGTGATCGATAAAGTGGTACCACGTTCATATATCATCAGCTCACAGGCTAGTGTTGACTACAGGAGAATCCGAAAAGATATCTTGATTAGCAACGAAAACATTTCTGAAACCAGATCCAATGTTAACCTTGGATTACAGTATTATGAGTATGACGTTCCTGATGAACAATCAAGTGAAGCAATTGTGACCCCGATACCTCCAGTAGAGCAGACTCCACCAGATTCTATTGCTCCATTAGTCAGACGTTCCGGTAGAACAGGGAAGAAACCTGAAAGACTGGTTGAGGTGTTCTAGTAGCTCAGTGGACTCATTGTGACATTTTAGACATACATAACTGTGACATTCATGTCAGTAGATCAAGACTCATTATTTTAACATTTAGTTTATTTCATCTATAATTTACTTGTCTTCTTTGAAGAAGGGAAGATGTAACGATAGTAAGTATTCAGTTACATTAATTATGTCTCGGTTCTGCACATTGTGGCTGTGGGTTTTACCGTATTAGTTTTGTCCAGGTTCTGCATATTGCAGTCCCGGGTTTTATTATTTGTATTAATACCAGTATTCGAAAATAACAAAAACAGTCCCGTAGCTTTAGCTATTATGTTTTATTAAATAAATACAGTCCAATGAAACAAAAACAGTTATAATCAAATACATCACATGTTAGCTGACGTTACACTCGAAATGACATATTTATCTTTGATGAATTTATGAGTATAAAGCAAACATTCTATTGAATATTTTGAAATTTCTTTGACAGGGAGCTGTTGCATCCTTAGATTAAAAAATTGACAGCTTACCTGTATAGTTACCTTGAAATTTAGATTCTGGGAATTCTGATTGCAACGTTTTTAATCAATTCCAGGTGGTTCGGTGCATAAGTAGAAGTGTATCTCTAAATTGGTAATAGAGTCTGTAATTGTACTGCTACACCAGTAATTCACCAATATGATTTATAAACGCAGAATAGCATCGCAAACTAGTCGGAATGACGAAATTGTAGACCAGCTATCTTATTTTGGAAGAACACATACAATTTATCTTTTTCCAAAATGGTGATGGGGATTTGTGGTACTGTATTCGACAATGTTGATATGATGTTTTAGCCTAATTGCAATGCCATGAATAATTGACATGGCACACGATGTAAATACATTGGAACAGTATGTATTTTCTGTATTGCAGATACGAGGTCGTGCCATCGCCGTTATCTTACACAAACAATCGGATGTCTTACGACTTTGGAATACCACCCAGCAAATTTCATGACCAAAATTTCACATTGCGATATGCCTCAAAGCTCGACAGAGAACTACTTTTTGTCATCCTTCTCGAACAGTTTGACGAATCGCTGGTACTACTTCGCCGATACTTGTGTTGGTCAACGAAAGATATTCTCTATTTCAAAAGCAACATCAATTATGATAAAACTCGAGTGACGTACAATAAGACTGATCATGAGGCCTTCCAGCGATGGGCTTCCGCTGACGTGATTTTATACGACCATTTCCATGAAGAATTCTGGCGACGTATGCGCAATCAACCAGATGACTTTTTCAAAGAAGTAACATGCTTTAAAAAGATCTTATCTCAAGTTCACTCATTTTGCCTTAGTAGTTTAAACTACAATGAACTCTCTTTTAATAAGTCTATGTATAGTGATGCATTCTCAGTGACATCAGAGGACTGTAAAGTGATGCAGTACACTGAGATGCAATTTTTAGAAATAACTCGTACCAGACATATAGAAACCTTAAAAGGAGGGCGAATCTCATTCTTCAATCAATGACTATCAACTGTAAACATTAGGCAGAGTGTCTGATTCAGTGACGATGGTAGGGTGAGTAGAAAGTCGATGAGATAGGTGGCTGCTCTGATTGGCTGAGAGCTTGATGATTTAGCGGATTAGGCCATGCACACATGTCCATATACGGTCATGTGGCCGTGACCTAATTTTGCATACCTTTTTTAAGGTCATACCATCATGACCATATATGGGCATGTTGGCGGGGCCTGATGTGCAAATGAAATGACATCATCAAGCTTTCAGCCAGTCAGAGCAGCCACCTATCTCACCGCCTTACTGCTAGGCTATTAAAAGCGTGATGCTCACTCACTCACTCACTCACTCACACTCGCTCACTCACTCATGCACCCTGTAGTTTATGGGACACCATCACCATAGCAATTTTGTAGATGTAGACCTTTTAACCATATCAACTAGGAAATTCCTCGTTTTCAATATTGCCAGCACAACAGTAACTTTAAGTGAGTGAACCATATACGACGCCCTGCTACCCAATAAACACTGAATCAAGATTCTTAACATTTTTATCTGGGGAAGATCAACAGACTACGTAAATGTGGAATCCACTTGTGGAAACCATCAAGAGAGATGATAATACTTTTAAAGTCACAGATACAATAACAATATATAATCAAGGCAGTGCAGCATGCTTAGCTGACTATTATGGTCACATGTAACGCTAATTTTCTACTCTGGGTGTACTACTCATTATGTAAAACTGTCTGTAAATTTCTCACCAATACTCAATGGGTTTTCAGCTATGCCCCGTCCATCTCTAGCTAAGATCCACCCACACCTCACTCGTGTTGGGATCGATCGATCTCTGAACTCTCTGACTATCAATTTCCAGAAAACTATACAGGTAAGCTTTTGAATATTTTGAAACTAATCTGATTGGGCGCTGTTGATGTCTATGGCAGCAGCAGCGTCCTGTCAAATTTGTTTCAAAATATTCAACATTGTGTTTATTAAATAGCGACATACAATTCGTATAACGTGTCGGACTATTAAGAGTTAAAGACGGACCATATAGAATCATTTATGACGTAATGATTGTGACGTTATCATATACGCCACTTAGCTGATTATGACGTCATATGACGTCATTACTCTGAGAAGGTCCATTAGTGTACATTAATATTGTTTTATTATTTTTATTCGATGTCATTATAGGATTTGTATTTACTGGACTATCGTTAGCAGGAGGAACCTGTTACTGCTAACATGTTCCAGTCAAATTAGCAGCAAAATATTAACACTGTATTTCTTACATTGTAAATGATGACCACGGTCTGGGGTTCTAACTTCAAAAGGTTAATGTGTAGACTGTTATAAAATTATATATAGTATTTTCAAGTTGCAGTTTATTCATTGCAGTTAACCATCGCACATCATGTTCGACATTATAATTTGAGTGATCTGTCATAGCAATATTTCTCTTGATCTGTTTGTGGGAGACATGGCTGTCATTAGGATGACTTTGAATACTGTTCGATCATACTTTGAAAAAGGAGTATGTCATCCTCTTGGTCGACTAGACAAGCCAGGAGTATGGGCGTATGACAGACACGCAATCTGAATGGTCAAATGCACTGTCATATCATCATGCCATACCCATATGTAGTCACGGGATATGGCCTATTGAAATAATGGACCTTTACAGTTTTAGCCATAGCCCGCCCACCTCTAGCTAAGCTCCACCCACACTTCACCATGTTGGAATTGAATGATCCCCGAATGCCATGACTATCAATTTCCTGAAAACTATACAGGTAAGCTGTTGAGAATTGTGTAACTAATTTGACTGGGTGATGTTGCTGCAGATGTCAAATTAGATTCAAAATATTCAACAGCATATTTATGAATTAGCAAAGACATACAATTCGTGCAATGTGTCAAACTATTAAGCATTAAAGACTAACTATTTCTAATCATTCATGATGTCACGATTCAAGATTCAAGATTATTTATTTTCGTATTTAGTCGTCAGTATCAGAGATTACAACAGGCAGGCCACCAAAGACAAGCCTATGAAGTGGTGGACTCCTAACATATAAACATTAATTGCAAAATATGTTATGACATATAATAGGATGTAACATAAACAAACATATATTACGTGATACTATATGAACAGTAGGTACATACATGTAGGATACAACAGTAAAACAGGACAATTACATTCATGAACATGAAGGGATAGAGGGTGAGAGAGGGATGGAAGGGGGAGCTCATCTATTATATATTACCATATTATTGCGTGGCCGCTCACGGCTACGCTTACATTCGGGTTGTGTCTAGGATTGCGTATAGGCGCGGCCATTTTGCGCAAAGGATTGTGGTCTCCAAAAGGTAACTAGAGAGATAGATAGAGCGCACCTCTATGTTCATTTGGAACCATAGATTTAGAATATATATTGGTTAGATCTCTCATACGCATACGCTCACTATGTGGGGAATGGTATAGATGTCTCGACCGCTGGATCTTCACTGACTGACTGACATCTGATGCAGACGATCAGATATGTATATAGCCTCGAAAAGTCAGTAAATTCTTTTTTTGTTAATTGGAATAGAAATTCTGCTTAAATAGCTTGCAAAATACGGAACTACAAATCTACGGTAAAAATAAATAGAGGAAATACGGTAATACGGAGAGGCGGTAAAAATTACAGAAATGCGTTAAAACCTAATGCATACATCACTGAAATTCCAAACATTTATGTACATATGATAACTATATGATAACTTCTATTCATTTTGGAAACGTCTGCCGGAAACCGTTGCTGCACACATGTATTATTGTTTACATAATCTACACAAATCTTTCGTGAAACAACTAGGCCTGGCCTTTGAAAGCAGAAAAACAATGGGGTTTTTTTATTTCCCCGTTTCCGTGAAACCTGACACCGTTTGGTATAGAAGACCTCAAAAATAAATTAACACGTTTTCAAAACATAGAATTTCTGTTTTTCTTTGCAAATATAGTGCCTTATTTACATGTATGAGCTGTACTGTAAAACCGGCGACTCGATGGTATAGAACATCTAAAGAATAAATTAACATGTTTGCAAAACAAGACAAAATTTCTGTTTATGTTTTGTAAGTGTATTAACTTATTTATGAACTGTATAACGTAGCCTAAGCAATCGAATCGCCATTCGTGTTCTCGCGAGATCTCCTACGCTCAACGGGAGCGAGATAGCTTTATTCTCGGCATAGCACGAAGCTACGGCTCTATGTTTAGATTGTCGAATCACTTGTAATAAGTGAGCGCATATTTTAGCAAGAGCGGTCAGATATTGTAGAGACATGCCGTTATAATCAATTAGTTTCCCGCCCCCCACCCCCACCCCACCTACCCACGCCCGCCACCACCAGCCTCCCCAGTAGGGTACCGTCACAGTCCAACAGGAATATTGAACAGTCCTTCAGCTGTACGAATTGAAGAGCTTTACTATTTAATAAGCAGCAGCACCCAGTCAGATTAATTCCAAAATATTCCACAGCTCAACTCCATAGTTACCGTGAAAAGGGGATTCTAGGAAATCATGGATCAAAGTATGTATATAAATCACGATGACTACGACGAATGTGCGTGTAAGCCTATCATCTCTTTCCATGGCCGCTCAGCTCTACGCATTCACTTGGTTCTGTCTAGAACGGACCTTTCCACATCATCCATCCATCACATGACATCATAATCAACGACGAGACGTGTAGAATGACGTCATTGTGACGTCATGAATGACTTAGACAAGTACATCACGAACGCATAATGGACCTTTCCAGTTTCAGCTAGTCCCCGCCCACCTCTAGCTAAGATCCACCCACACGTCGCTCGTGTTGAGATCGATCAATCCCTGAAATACCTGACTATCAATTTCCAGAAAACTATACAGGTAAGCTGTTAAATATTTTGAAACTAATTTGACTGGGCGCTGTTGCTGCCGTAAGCGACCAGCCAAATTAGTTTCAAAATATTAAACAGCATGTTTATTAAATAGCAGACATACAATTCTTACGTGTTGGACGATTAAAAGTTAAAGACAGGCCAAATAGAATCATTTATGACGTAATGATTATGATGTCAGCATGCGCGTCACTTAGTTTGCTAAGATGTCATATGACGTCATATAATCGAAGGATGCAATTGGAAAGGTCCATTGAAGACGGACTATGAGTTGTAAGAATTGCATGTCTACTATTTAATGCATATTCTGTTGAATATTTTGAAACTAATTTGACTGGGTGCTGTTGCTGCCATAGACAGCAACAGCACCCAGTCAAATTAGATACAAAATTTTCAACGGCTTACCTGTATAGATTTCAGAAAATTGATAGTCAGGGCATTCGCGGAGATCGATCGATCCCAACACTGCGAGGTGTGGGTGGAGCTTAGCTAGAGGTGAGCGGGGCATAGCTAAAACTGGAAAGGTCCATTGCTGCGCTGCCATTTTTCAGTAGGGATTGTGGTCATTCACGTTCTCGCCAGATCTCCTAACACTAACGAGAGCGATATACATATATATATATATATATATATATATATATATTTATTAACCAGAGTGTCTCTATTTAGATTGGAATCGTAGATTTAGGATATATTGTCTAGATGTCTCATGCGCATTAAACGCATACCCTCAATATTGGGACTAGTTGTACTAGCTGGCGACCTGGGCTAATTGCTGAGTGTACATTTGCATCAGAAATAAAATAGTATTGTGATCTGTCTCACTGTACCCACGTGCATCTCTTAATCTCCACTTCAACACTCGTCCCGATCAAACTGGCCAAAATGGCTTCTGTAGTAATCTTGAGAAACTACCATTTACATCTAACAGGTAGACATTTTTGAAAATGTGTCACTGGAATCACTGGCTCGATAACTGAGCCTATCATTCCAATGGTAAAGTGCCAAAAACAATGGTCTCTTGGTCTGCAAATGGGCATAGTATATTTCTATGATAATGGATGGATCTAATCTGTCACCCAAGCATATGACGTCATAATTATTTACGTCATGTGTAGGATGACGTCACACTCAAATACGTGATGAATGATGTAAATAGCTTCATCAGGAACATTGAATAGTCCATCAAGTGTACGAATTTTACGTATGCGATTTAATCCCCTGAATTCAATCAATCAATCAATCAATCAATCGATCAGTCAATCAACTACTGCCAATGTCACGATGGAGAACGGGTGAGGACATAGAATACACCATACGGTGTGCATTCAAAAGATAGTCTCATATGAATTCGCCAGTGTATCAGTATATCCAATTCTTGTCTTGATGTGGTGGTCCAGCGGAAAGATATCTGGGTTGCTGATGCTATGCAGAATTGCAGGATGATGGTTCGATCCCCGACCGGGGAAATAATGATCAACAAAGTAAACCAACAGATGCACTCCGTAAGTGAGGTTAGCACAGAAATTGAAGTCATCGGTTGCCAGTGTGTTAAAAAACTAAGCAAGCAAACAATCTTTAATGACAGATTCAACATGTGGACATACAGACAATATTCAACAGTCTGTTGATACTAATTTGACTGGGCATTGTACGAATTGTATGGTCTTAATATTTAATCAACATTCTGTTGAAAATTTGAAACTAATTTTCCTGGGCATTGTATGGTTTTTTTACCATTATCAATTGAATCCTATAAAAGCTTCACAGGTGTCATAGTCAAAATGCTTAGTGAATGACTTCTCTAGCTCCATCGTGAATATTGAATAGTCCGTCAAGTGTACACATTTTATGTCTTTACTTTTTAATCAACATTCTGTTGAATATTTTGAAATTAATTTGACCGGGCTCTGTCGCGGCCATAGGCAGCAAAAGCACAAAAGTTTCAGGATATTCAACACCGTACCCTGTATAGCTACTTTGAAATTGGAATTCCTGGGAAGTTGTGAATCAAAGTATATAAATTGATTCCAACAGGCTGAAAGAACGAACAGAGCTTAGCTAGATATGGACCCCACCTTTGAAATTGTCATGAACAAATTTGATCATTAAATGGCCAATACCACTTAGTAATGTGTGGTCCACCCACTTGTAATAAGTAACCACATATTTTAGCATGAGCATTCAAATAGTTAGCTTTGCCCTGCCAGACGCATGTAGACCCAATCGCATTGGACCAATTCTCTTATGGATAGAAGGTATAAGCTATCCAACCTGTCACCCAAGTGTTGACGTCATAATCAATTATGTCACATGTAGGCTGACGTCACAGTCAAAATACGTAATGAGTAACGTAGCTATGGCTTTCAGGAATGTTGAAAGGTCTGTAAGCTGTACGAATTGTATGTCTTTACTATTTAATAAACATTCTGTTGAATATTTTTTTTACTAATTTAACTGTGCTGCTGCTATACGCACCGACAGCATCTAGTCAAATTAGTTTTAAAATATTCAACAGCTCACCTCTATAGTTACCTTGGAAATGGGATTCTGGGAAGTCACGGTTGAAAATATGTAAATCACAATGATGACGGCTATGAATACAGGCCTATCATCATCTCATATTGTATTTTAACCACCTCATGGCATAGCTGGTCAAACCAGCCCCTACAGTGGTCCTGAGCAATGTCAAATTGCATGCCATGAGGGGACAGTTCTTGATAATTTAACACTGGAATGACTCTCGAGATAGTCATTCCAGATTCCAGTGGCAAATCTGCAAAAAAGTCTTCTCTTGGCCTGCAAATCGACATTCAATATCTAAATATTTTAACATTCTTCATCAAATTTAGACAGTAACGGTTCAATATATTATGACGACAATACCAGGTACTGTGTCTGTTTCATTTCCCTTATGTATCATAGCATAAAACACTGGGATGAACATTCGCGATAATGTATAAATTTCCATTGTGATGTCTCGTAGGGCGTAGCGGCAAAGATTTTAATGTCGTGGACGCATTTTACTAGTCACTATATGTGGGGTGAATTTTAACAGTAAAACATGTATAATAATATTGTAGATCATGAAAAATTGAGCAAAAATCCCTAAAAATAATGTACGTGTGATATTCATTAGTAATTCATTGTCCTTAATCCTTCACTGGGAAAAGATCCATGCATGCAATTATTTAGCACTATGTATAGGCAACTGACAATAACATTGTAACGGGTGGTTAGATACATAACATAAATCAACAGAAAGGGTATGTATGTGCCAAGTTAGTAATGTCTACAATGTGTTGGGCCCAAAAATTCCATCTATATGGTTAGATAGGTATCTCAATATGCTAATGTAGTATTGAGTTTTTAAAATGTTAACCGTGAAGCAATTTAATTCATTGTACAGGATTTCATACCAAATTGGCTGAAATTTTAGCCAATTCAGTCTTCACTGCCCTATTGTCTGTAGGTTATGCTCGGCCCCAGATTTTCACCCACATAGACTTGAGTTTAAAAGGTATAATTTAGCCTAAATTACTTTCAGCTGTAAACAATAAGATATCATATCATTGCTAGCTATAGTCATAGTTAAAACAAATTCTACTAATAATTCCATAATCTGCCATTCCATACCGAAAATTTGCGTAAATTTTGGCAGATCAGTGATTTTCAGTACCATACTCTCTGCAATAAGTTTGGCCCATATTCGTTTCCAAATTCATACATATGGTCAGATCGGTATATGAATACGCCAATAAAGTCGCAAGCTTAAAAATGTCTACCATGAAGTAATTTCGTAGTACACAATTTCATGGCAAAAGTTTGCACAAGTTTTGGCAGATCCTTGGTCTTCGGTAGCCTACTGTCTGTAATAAGTTTGGCCCCAAAATGTCAGGTAGATATATAAATACGCTAATATAATATCAATTGAAAAAATTCCCCCGTAAAGCAATTTTATAATACGCAACTTAGTAGCGTCCAAAAGTTGTCAGATGCCAATAATTATGTACCGATATCTATGTACCCTGTTTGTAACCAGTTTTCGAACATCTAGCCATGCAGAACTCAATATGTATTATTATGTACTAGTGCTGTACGAAATAGTGCACGATTCTACCGTATAGAGTTAAAAAAAATTCTACTATGAAGTAATTTCGAAATACGCAATTTAGCCGCAACTTGCAGTTTTCAAATGCTAATAATTTACTATATATTCAGTATCAGAATCTCTGTACTCGATTTGTAACCAGACTTTCGAACATAATACCATCTAGAACTCACTGGATATTGCACGAATCTATCATCAAATATTTCTTGCAATAATGTGAAAATCTTTCTATATATCCTATAATTTAGCTCCATATAGAATCTGAATTATCAAACAAAACCCCCAGAATGTACACAAATTGTCAACAAGATGGATGGAAAGATGGATGGACTGCCCCAAAATATAATCTGCTTCTTCCTATAGCCCATAGCTAATCCTATCCAAGGCAGATGCCATTACAACCATCATAAAGTTATGACACTACCAAGAAACTATCATTATTACAATCGCAACCACCATCAGCACTACATGGGAAAGGTAAGAAACTGTAAATGATAGTCAGAACCTATGTAATATTGAATGTTAATATAACGAGATAAACACATTTCTCTCTGTCCTGCAAATATATTGTCAATTTATCATATGTCTAATGGCTATATCTTTATAGTACATTGAACTTAACTTGAAGCTCACGTCTTCCTATATTATATAGTGCCGATGTCATTTTTACATTTATAATTTATTTTTTGTTCTATGTAGGGGTCCACGGTCTGGATATAGTCACAGTCTTTAGTGGACAACCTGTTGTGCTACTACAAATTGTATATTATACCTTAAAATGAATTTGAAACTCAACTTGAATTATAATAATCTCCGGCTACGCTATTTGCCATTGATGCCTTGCATCAATATGTGTAATTATTATTATTATTATTATTATTATTATTATTATTATTACTCCTATACAGTTTTACATTTGATGTTCTGTTTCGGTGAATAGGTGCCTTGAATAGTTAGACTACAGCACAGCTCATAATAGGATTAATAATGCTAAAAGAAGTTGGCATGCCTCCAGATCAAGACAGTAAATTAACATGTTAATTAGTGAGAAGTGCTCCGCTGAGCACTCTGAGCACAATCGGATTGGAAGGCACCGCCACTTTGGGAAGCAATGTCATCCATCACCGTGCCCAGAATGCCCAACAGGACACCTCAGCTCACTCTGGAAGCATGCCAAGTCGTTCCAGAGCTGTGTTGTGTAATGGCCATGGTGGTGGTGGTTAGTGGTGTGTTTTCTAGTAGTTGTCAATAATTATGTTTTTGATGAATTTTGTGGATGATTTTAACGTGAGAATTTGTGTACGTATGTCTACATCTGCATTATTCCATAATTGTATTGCTTGGTAGGATGGTGTTCGTGTAGCTGCCTCTGTTCGGTGGTATGTGACATGTAGGTGGGAACTTGTTCTTGTGTTGTGCGTATGTATGTCTGCATTTATTGAAAAATGATTGGATAGAGATGAGGGTAGGTTGCCATTGTGGTGATCCTTTAGAATTGCATATAATTGAACCCTTCCAATGTCTTTGAGTTTTAGGATTTTGTTACTTTTGAAGGTATCTTGTCCCCCTGCTGTTTGCGAAAATAGTTTGATAGATTGCTTTTGTAGTGATTTTAGGTTTTTTAAGTTTATTTTGATATGTATTGCTCCAGATAGCATTGCAGTAGGTTATGTGTGGAAGTATCAATGTGTTATACAGAGTTTTTAAGATATGAGATGGAGGATATGACTTGAGTCTGCGCATGATACCAATATTCCTTGCTACATTGGATGTGATTATCTCTATGTGCTTCTCCCAGATTAAATGTTTGTCCAAATAGACTCCCAGGAATTTAACATACTCGCCCTCCTCTATTTCTTGATTGTCTATGTAAAGTTTTGGGAGAGCAGCTTCTACAGGTTGGCTAGATCTTGTAAATATTATAAAGTTTGTTTTGTTAACATTTAGAGATAATTTATTAATTTTGAACCAATTTATAATTTTTCCATTTCATTATTTACATTTTTGTATAGAGTATTTATATCCTTTATGTCTACCAAAGACATTGGTATCATCTGCAAATAGTATCAATGAAAGTTGGTTAGTGGCATTGGGAAAATCATTCATGTATAGTAAGAACAGCAGGTGTCCAAGGATTGAACCCTGAGGTACACCGCAGACTAATTTATTGTTTCCTGAAATAGTACCATTAAATTGAACACATTGAATCCTGTCATGATGATTATGAAGTCATCCTACACGTCACGTAGCTGATTATGATGTCATATGCTGGATGGATACAGTGGAATGGTGAAGTATGATGCTATTCATGTCTATGGGTTAATGTGATTATAAATAAGTGATCATATACAGGCACTACGCATGCATATGATAAATGTTGCATAGCTAGCAGCCAGAATGGATTACCTCCCTTCAGAGGATTATGTTGAGGTCTATGTCTAAAGTAGTGCTTTTAAGATCAAAATTGTTTTAGTATATGGGACTACAGTAGTTCATAAGATCCCAGGTGAACTGCCGAATTCTGCAATTTGCAAAGTAAAAAACCGTGCCAGTAGAAATAAAACAGATAGGGCTGGTGTGTAATATAGTATCTAGCGGTTGTTAGTCCAGATTAGGTCACTGAATGCAATAGAATATCTAAAAACAAAGAATCGATGTCGAGAGATATGCATTGCCTATCATCGAAGAGAAGAAGAATTCAGACAGTTTTGACACGATAATTCTCAGACACAGTGCAACTACTGATTTGCTGGTGTCACTAAGATATACTATCGGAATCTATTTACTGCTGTGACAGCATCCGATGATAATATAAGGTAGTAAGGATGTAACCGCTCACATTGCATGGCTGACGGTAAAATATGCAATATTTTTAATGACCACCCAGGCCTATATTTACTGCATCTGACTATCATAAAATTGCTCAGGAATGGAAAGAAGGTTTCTCTCTCTCTTGCAAAATTGCAACATGATCTGGCAACTGGATCAATGTTCTTGCTGAAGTCTAATCAACGCTGATGCACCTAAGATAATATGATTTAATTTGTGCTATGTATACAGAAGTAGATAAATATTTTAAATGCAATCAAAGGCATAATCGCTTACAATAATTACTTGGTACAAACATGTACTAAACTAACTATATACCGTCCAATCTAACAAAAGCACCTGAAATGGTGATTCGTTTGACTTTCGGCACACATGAAGGAGTGGATATTGTCTAAACAATCTCCATTATATATACTATTTGATGTCCGCATTGTGGAACATCTGCAAAAATAGTGCCAGACGAATCACCGCATCAGTACACGTCCTCACAGCATAGTCCCACACAAACCATTTAATAAATTTTACTTCTAACGATCGATTTCCATGACATAATGACACTATAATGCTTCAAGCTGGTACCTCACAATACTCATCATTCTGTAACCCTTTCTCCATAACTATATACTTTTATAATTATGCTACATTCACTGCATTAACAGACGATCACACAGTCAGAGCACTGCATCATCATCTCAAACATACCTGGGCATCTCCCCCACCTTTGTGGACATTTGCTTATCTTAATCTAAATCTGCACCATGTACCAATCATGAATCCGGCCCTATCAGATGTCCACTCCTGATTGTAATTCGATTTAAGCAACAAAGTCGATCAATTTTAAATCTGCATTTTCATTAATCATTGATCTTTGTTTGACTGCTTGATGTTTGAATGACAATATTTGAAGTGTCATTCTCATGATACAACTGCGGTCTTTGCATGCTTACATGATATGCTTTAAGCTACATCTATTATTCTGATGGTTCACATAACAAAGCAGATTCCGTCAATTATACATTTTTGTTAATTAATCATGGTTCTTTGTCTGGCTGCTTGATATTTGAACAAAGCCATGCATTATTTTGATACAACTGCTAGTTTGTGTACGTTTATAGGATATGCTGGAGTGGCTATGTACCTATCCCTTGGGTCAAAAATGCAGGTCGCTTGTTTATCATGCTCATAGAACAGTCTTTATATGCGCAAGTAGTCGAACATTGAATGACAGTAATTTAATACATACATATGGGTCATTGAATAACGACTTTAACAATCCATTTATGACCAAGTATACATGGATTAAAGATACATAATCATAGAATTATATGCCTCCTTAATTACCGGTGTCACCAGTTTAGAGTTCATCCATAGTTCAACGCCCTAGCGACTAGTAGTCGAACATTGAATGACAGTAATTTAATACATACATATGGGTCATTGAATAACGACTTTAACTATCCATTTCTGACTACGTATACATGGATTAAAGATACATAATCATAGAATTATATGGCTCCTTAATTACCGGTGTCACCAGTTTAGAGTTCATCCATAGTTCACCGTCCTAGTGGGACATACCATATTGTTCAACTTAACAGTATACATACTGACGCCATGGCATTACTCTTACTGTTAGCAACCCTCTTCTCAGCATGCCTCCAGTGCAAAATAAAGCAAGCATATTTGTGCCCATTAATCATTTGTTGCCCTAATTCTGTTATTTCATACACACTCATAATATTCCATTTCATAATATTTCATAACACATTCATAGCACATAGCATTCGGTAGGCCCTATATATTAGTGGTGTGATATTGGATCCTGAGTCTCACAAGGGAAAGAAGGTAGTAGGTCAATTTACCTGTCACGTAGCACATCGATCTAACATCTCAAGAATATCCTTTTCAGGAATTTCCACAGGAAACAATTATGGATAAGATAAGACATAACGTCTTCAAGCTTTGCTGTCTGGGACAGTTATGTGCCTCCTCCAGTAGCTGTTTTTGGTACATGAATGGTAACAGAAGACACGGATACTCAGCGTCCAATGCTGACAGAGTATGAATGCAATGCATCTCAGATCCTTGGGCACATTGGTAAACATCTCAGGAAATTCCTCGAGTTGTTCAGCACATAATTCCTCGTACAGAATACCATATACCTTCAACAGTATATACATATATCAGAATTCTACCTTATGCTTCAGGAATTACATAATCACCCATGTCAAATGTTGCAGCCTCACAATAGTGTTTTAGTAAAAATACCATATCTGCTCAGATATTATCGGCACCTTTGATATACTCAATCTTGTATCCATACTCAGCAATTACTCTATCCAAATTTTGGACTTTCATGTTCATTACCTCTCCAGAAAACAAACTCTTAAGAGGCTTGTGATTAGTGAACATAGTGATTCAGATCAAAACAGATAATGTCGCACTTTCTAAATGGCATAGATGACCGAGTAAGCTTCCTTCTAAATTACCGGCCAGTTAAGCTAGCTATCCTTGAGAGGGCTACTTACGTATTGGATAACCTTTCAATATCTTGGTCATTTTCGTGAACTAAAATTACAACATACAAAGAAGTGTTGGTGTACAAATGATGTGATTTCTGAGGATTTGGGTAAGCAAATACACTCTTACTGCATGGTCTTGAAGTTCTTCAACTTTTCAAATGCCAGCTGTTGTTGTTCTTTACCCAACTTGAAGTGTTTGTACTTTTTAGTCAGTTCTCTGTTAACCTGGCACTCATAACATATACTAGCCAATTGTGCCTAATACCATCCTGACTCTAGCAACATTTTACATAGGCGTCATCTCAGATATGACCACCTGCTTCTGATGTGAAATACCTGCTGCACAGATGTAATGGCGAAGCAAATCAATCAATTTATTTATGAAATCACAATTCTTCTGCTTGAGTCGCGGATTGTGGTCACATATTCACTCCATCATGAGAGCTAAATGATGAGTGTGTTTGATTGGAGTTCCTAGAGTATAGTTACACCAATACTGTCCACAAAAACATGTATACCATGTCATATATACCCTTGGAAAACTACAATCATTGCCCTTGGAAACACAGCTCCTGAGTTGCGGCACATATGGTATGCACAGCAACTCAAATTGACCTTCTGAACAGATGAGAGAAATTTGTTCTCAATGTCTTGGCTGGCCATTGGTATATAACAATACCCATACTTTAAGTCCATTGTAGAAAACAGTGTTGGGCCTTGCATACATAAAATAATGTTTGAAATATTTGAAAGTGGATAATTATCGATGGGTACTGACTCATTAAGATGTCAGTGATCAATGCAGAATGCGTGGTCCCATCTGTCTAAGGGAACAGTGTGGTAAGTGATGCCCAAATTAACGAAGATGGCCTAATCACACAAGCTTTCAACATTTCATTAATTTTGTCTTTAACAATTTGAACCCCAAATATATTTTTGTGGTCACCACACCCATCCTGAGTTTATGCCAACATCACTGTCAAGATTACAATTTTTAACATTATACTCATCCCATACACCCAAAAGGCTGGAAAATGACCTCCATGCATGTATGCATATTTTTAGCCTGTGATCATAGGTATGTCAGGCTGGAATCATGGGTGCATGGACTTCCTCACTGAGGCCTGAATTTCTGGATCAAAAGGTTAACAATATAAGCATCCAGGGGTGTCCATCCCCCTATGACATGTCTACGACACGCACGCACGCACGCGTGCGCGCGCGCGCACGCACGCACGCACGCACACACGCACGCACGCACGCACGCACGCACGCACGCACGCACGCACGCACGCACGCACGTACGCACACACACACCCGCACGCACACACACACCTCCCATTTGAGAGGTGGTAAAAATTTTAGAAGACTAGAGAGAACATTCAGCATACAATTGGGGAAGGGTATAGGAGGGGTTGGTGTTGAGAGAAAGAAGGCATTCAAGGGGTCTTCCCCATGAAAACATTTGTAATAAATTGGCCAAATATTGTGTATGTGTTGGGGTGGGTGGGTTTTGGTTCTGGTGCCCTTGTTTGTAGTGTGTGGTGGGGTGGGTGGAGGAGGAATTGATTTACCACTTCGATTGGTACCCCTATTGCGAATGACTCTGCATCATCAAATGAATTATATATGTATGTTGTCCAATAGGAGGACAATTAGTAGAAATTGCGCATTCAACTAATGGATTCCTACCTTTGGGACAAGTGGTGTCAAAATTATTGGCATAGTCGCTAAGTACCTTTTCATTAATATTGTACCCTGTCGTTTCTGTGGCACTGGCTTCATCATAGTAATGGAAGAGAATGGGAGATGCAGTGGTATCGGAGGGCCTATAAATTACATATTCCACTTAGGCACCAGAATGCCAGATATGGTAATGCCATTAGCGCTAATGATGTGGAGATTAGTACCACACCATCAGGAAATAATGATTTCCTGCCATGCAACACCATCTCAAACTTAAATGATGCAACACTTGTAATAATGAACTGTAAAGAAACTGGCAACCATACTTCAGCTATGGAGAGGCTCATTCCTGTATCTGTCTGAGTCAGACAATCCTTCCAAAATAAATATAAATGGCACTGCCGTGGAACAACCAGTAGCCATGCTACTCAGGGCATGGATGTATCATTGCATGAGCAAATAATGGGAAATAGGAAATTCTCAGGATACTAAGCCACTACACACAAAGAAACAAGGGTAAGTCAATGAATATATATTGAGCAAATCATTCAACCTCCTTGATAGTCAATAAACTCCTTAGCAGATAAAAAAAATGTACTCCTAAAGACAAAGTTACAACTTCCATCTCCCAAATCTCTCACTATTACAGAAGATTGTGCCATCCCACCATGGCCTCCATGTATGCCAAGATACAATGCTTGTGAAAATGTTCCAAGCACACCAGCCCATCTTCCATCTTTAGTAAATAATACACCTGCTCAGCTATACGCAGCAACTGTAAATGGTTCTTACAATGTACCTCCACAGCCAACATTATTAATTTCCACCCACACCACCTCTACCTCTACATCAATTCTCATTGCCAGCTCTACCAGCACAGCATCCAGTATCAACTATGTCATCGCCATACTACATGCCAGGATGTATACATGGTCAATATGGGTAACACAGTCATCAACTATATGCCATACCAGCAGGCTATGAATACGGATATCGTGGTGCACATATGCTGTGGATGTCCAACTCAAGGCAGTGACCACAGCCACTAAGAAGCTACAGCACATGCTTTATCTCAGCTAACGATAGTGGTGACAACATGTGAACAAATGAGTCATCAGAGGCAGCCGAATGGAAACAATAATCACCACACACACACACACCCACCCACCCACCAACCCACCAACCCACCAACCCATCCACCCACCCACCCACCCACACACACACACACACGCACACGCACACGCACACGCACACGCACACGCACACGCACACGCACACGCACGCACGCACGCACGCACGCACGCACGCACACACACACAGACTCTAGAAGAAATCCTACTACGATCAAGATGTATGGTCAAATGATGCAGAGCTATAGAAGTAGGCATTGGTTGTCAAACAGTACAAATACTTATCGATTCTGGTTCGTGTGTCAATCTAATTAGTGAGTCTGTCTATTTGTTAATGTTTGGTGCACATGCACTTAAAAAGGTCTAGAAGAAAGTACATACATATGCTTCCAATGATCTTTTGCCTATACAAGGTTCTTTCGATGCTGTTGTTACAATAGATAACAAGTCAGCTAATACTAGATTTCTGGTTCTCCTAAATGCTTATTAGGTAGAGCAACCTCCTGGGAACTATATGTCTTAACCATTAAAATACCCTAAACCAATACTGAAAACAATGATATATTTACAGGCTTGGATAAGCTAAAGCATTTTCAGTTACAGATACATATTGATGATAGTGTAAAACCAGTGGCCCAACCAATTCGCAGGTTACATTTCAATGTACTTGAAAAGGTAAACAAAGAAACTGATGACTTAACAAAGGCTGGTATAATAGAAGCTGCAACTGGCCTTTCAACTTGGGTATCCCCTCTTGTTGTAGTTCCAAAATCAAATGGTGATGTACACATATGTCTTGATATGCATCATGCCAATACAGCTTGTTGTTGTTCAGTAACATCACCAGATACCAATGGTAGATGATGTTGCACAGAGTATGCATAGTGTCACAGTTTTTTCTAAGCTTGGTTTGAATATGGGGTATCATCAGATCGAGTTGGCACCAGAGTCCAGACATATCACAACTTTTGTTACAGACTGTGGATTTTTCGATACAAACGACTATTGTTTGGTCTTGCCAGTGCTTCTGAGTGTTTTCAGCATTACATTCAGCAGGTAATTGCAGGATGTACAGGAGCATGGAATATTCCTGATGATATTTTGATTCTTGGAGCCACACACAAAGAACATGGTGAATGCCAACAATTCCTGCTTCCCAAGCTTTGATCCAACCCAACTGACAGGCCATTTTATGTACCTGGATGCCAACAATCTTTACGACTGAGCAATGAGCCAGCATCTACAACTTGGGGTAGGGGTAGTGGTGGGGCTTGATGCTATATAAGACGAGGAACGATGAAAGAGAAGTGAACACAGATTCCCTTTTTTGGTCTAACCAACAGGCCTTCCTGAAGGCAAGCGACATTGGCATGGCTACGAAGTCTGCCAAATCCAAGGTGCTCAAAAGCCTCGAGAACTATACTCGTGAGGGGTCTGGGTTGGCAGTAGTCCAGGTTGATGATATATACATGAACATCGCCAGATATCAGCCACTGTGTGGGGGCTCATACATTGCGACCCTGCATCCATCAAGGGGAAGCATGCAGTAGTTAAGAACAGGATGACCATTGCCTGCATTGGTCTCTCTTGTCAGGTAGATTTCCTGTTGATGTCAATCCAAGTATGTAGAGCACTGGGACTGTCTTGACTTCAGTGGTGTAAACACGCCTACAACACATACCCAGATAAAGCAGGTTGAATGACAGAATGGCCTAGCAAAGTCTTCGGGCAAAGCAATTTATCCACTACAGCTGAGTGAGGCCGGGACGACCTCCTTAACCAGCACAAGCCAGAATGCCGAGGTGTCGGCCACAGGCTGATGCGCATAATGATGCCAGCCAATGACAAGAAAATGGTACGGTTTACCAACTATCAAAAGCAGCTCAAAGTATCATTCGTGGTCTATGCCGACTTCGAAGCCCTAACAACCAAGATCTTGGGCTAGAGTCGAATCTAGCTCAGAGTAGCATTCAAAATATGCAGCACAATGAGACCTGTGCCTTATCCTATGTCATGGTCCACTGTGAGGCTGTTAGTGAAACGCCTATGCTGTATCGAGGGTCAGATGCAGCCAAGTACTTCTTTGATTGGTTGGTGTGTGAAGAAAAGATAAAAGCTGTACGCACTCCCCACAGGCCAATGAAGATGACCAGTGATGACTGGAGAGTACACAAGGCTGCGGTCAGCTGCCATATGTGTGAGAAACCCCTTACTCGGACGAACATCACAGACAACATCCGCAATCTCTGCTACATCACTGGCTGGTATCGGGGAGCAGCACAGAATGCATGTAATCCATAAGCTCAAGCTACTCCTCTGCTCGTCAGAACAACAAGCTACCTAATCATGCAGGTCATATTACAGACAGAGGGGCCAATGAGCTGTATCCCCAACAACATGGAGAAATACATCTCCTTCAGCCACCACAACCTATGGTTTATCGACTTAGCCCAGTTCCTTCCAGCATTTTGTGGGACTTCTCACTCACAAAGCAGCATAAGCTTGACAAGCATGAGCTCCCACTCCGCAAGATTGTATACCCATATGAGCACATGAACAGCTGGGAGAGATTCGAGGACACATGCCAACCAGCGCAACCAGCCTTCTACCATAAGCCCTCTGGTGAGGGGATATCTGACAGTGCCTACAACCACTCCCAAGCTGCTGGGCCAGTTTTGGCTGCCAGACCATGGAAGACTATAATTACCTCTACTTGCGGTCTGACACCCTTCTCCTCACAGATATCGTTGAGAGCTTCTGCACAACATGCCTCAAACAATGTAGTCTGGACTCATCCCACTACTACACTAATCCTGGTTTGGGCTGGAATGTATTGTTTAAGAAAACATGTGTAGAACTGGAACTACTCACTGTCTATGACATGCATCTCTTCGTGGAGAAAGGACTCAGAGGTGGTGTATCAATGGTTAGCAAGGGATACGCTAAGGTCAACAATTTTTACATCCTCGGCTATGATCCAACCCAACCGACAAGCCATATTATGTACCTGGATGCAAACAATCTCTCCGGCTGGGCAATGACCCAATACCTAACACTTGGGGGTTGGGGGTGTTGTGGTTGGACGGGGTCAATTGGGTTGCTTACTTGAGAGCCGGAGAGATACCCAACATCCTGACGATGCTGTGAATGGCTATATCGTGGAGGTGGACCTAGAGCAACCGCAAGAGCTATAAGACATGCACAATGCTTACCCACTGGCCCCAGAATGAATTAATGTGAAAGAAGAGTATCAGACAGCAGGAACCACAGGCCTGGAGATAATGGTGCCTAACCTAATGTACAAAGAACTGTATGTGCTCCAATACCGCAAGTCTCAAGAAGGTACACATAGTGCTGTGCTTCGATCAGTCACCATGGATTAGGCCCTACGTCAGACCCAACACAGAACTCCGAAAACAGGCCACCAGCGACTTTGAGAAGGATCTCTACAAACTGATGAACAATGCTGTCTTCGGTAAGAACCTGCATAAACAGTTGGATGTCAAGCTGGTCCAGTCATCCGAGGACAGTCTGCGCCAGCTCATAGCTAAACCCAACTACGCCCAAGCAAATGTGTTTCATGATGACTTAGCCACTATCCACATGTGTAGCACGGATTGACCGGACAGGTACCGGCCATCCCAGCTGACCTGTATACGGAACGGCCGTTCCGAATTCGCTCCAAGCATACCCCCACCCTGGGTAGGATAGTACGTGTATTTAAGCCCTATGAGAGGTTTTCGTTAGAAATGGCTAAGTCCATTAAACTGCATGGTGCGCATGCAGGCGTGTCAGAGCGTCCCTGACAACACGTCTCGGAATTGGAAGCAAGTGCATGCTTATAATGTACCGAGTAGGTACTTGTAAATGACTTTAACTATTTCGGCCTCGTTATTTTTGGTACCGATCAGGACCAGAATGAAACTTCTGAGAATTTCAGAACCGTTTAATTTATTAAAATCGGCCCAGAAATGGCTGAGTTATCATCGAAAATCCGGTTAAATTATTTTCAAAATATTTCTCTTGGCATCGTAATCACATGTACGTATAAATAAATAAGGAATGTGCTGTGCACGTGATAGCCACGTCACCACTTCTAGTTGCACGCTGATTGGCTACTGCTCGGCCGCTAATTGGCTGAGGCGTCTTGCTCTGATGCCACGGGTAGTTTAAATGGGGTGAAAAATCGAGAATCAGGAGCATAACCAGCATGGAAGCCAGCCCGCGCTGGATGACTGGACCATCGGGATAGACATGTGCAACTGCTAACCTACGGTGATTCCAACATCATCCGGTGCCATTCGGATTTCAGCTCATCCGTGGTGGTAAGGAGTCCTCGGCTTCCAAAGTTTTTGTACACCCCAGGATGGAACAATAAACTAATCTCAAGTAATAACCTCCCGCATCCAGACCTTTCTATTGGAGTCTTTCTGTCGGAGGGCTGTGCGAGCCCAGATGTAATTCTACGGAATGTAGAGCTGATGGTAATTCTTGGTGGATGACTTGCCAGATCTGCCAACCATGCTGAAAAGTGGACTTCAACGTCCGCACTGTATGTCATGTGTGATTAAATAACTTTTCGACAAGTCTAGGTGAACTTTGCCCAGTGCCGCACGAGCTATGCGACGTACCCCGCACCGTGTGCCAGTTATTGTACATGCATAATAATATATATTAGCCTTCTCTGTTAGTGGGCAACTTCAAACTTTCATACTACCGTTGCGAGATGGAAAACTTCACAACTACTGTTTAAATTAAGTAGCAGCTAAGAGACTATCTAATGGACATCTCCTGAACTGTTCCATTACCTGTCCTGAGAGTGTGCCATATCTAACCTGCCTGAAGAAGCGGATACTTGCCTGCGGATGTCTTCCTGCGGAAATCTTTCCAGCCTTAGAGATTGTACCATCTCGCGCTATTTATATGTTAGCGCCTCAATTTCAGTAACTTGTGAACTTGTTCCTTACCGATGACCAATAGGTACTCAAGTAGCTATACTAGTGAACTATTAATTATTATTTCCATATAATGGTACTGATGACTAATAGGTACCTTACCGGTCTTATGACCACATCTTTTTAATTTCTGTTACTGTGAATATTATCCTTGTTTACTGTGGTTGCTCTCAATTAGCTGCACCATAGGGTCCAATGACCTGTGATACTTTATAATCATCGTATTCATTAGAATGTGTATTGGTTAGTTGTGTATATGGCAAGTAGGCATCTAGTTAATATGTTTTGTTTATTTATAAAAACTCTAGACCGCAGTATGCTAGGAAATACTATACAGCAACATATATATCTGCATCAGGATTCCTGCCAACATCAATTTTACACTGAGGTCGCTGACCATGCTCTAAATGTTTGAGCCTAACATGTAACCAACTAAACCTGGCTATTCAGCTCGATAGGATAGGTTTAAAGTGGTTAGGGACAATTTCTCCATTAGAGACGTATAGTGCATGCCTCTTTTCCGGTTGTTGTGGTAATGTAGTCCAACGCACCGGCAAGGTTGTGTAAAACTGGCCAGTTACCTATAGGGCCTCATATAGTTATTGAGTGATTGTCTCTTTCCACGATCCACCAACTGTATGGCTTATTAATTGTCTGGATTTCCAATCGACACGCTGACCAGATCTGACCCTAGGAAACTATCGGAGGTTTCTTAGTGGTGATAGTTAAAGTGCCGATTTACATACATGCCACCCCCCACCCCCTGTGTCTTCGGATACTTATTAGGTAGACCCCCCCCCCCACTCCCACCGCCCACCCCATCTCCACCCCCACCAAAGTAGGAAGAACTACGAAATAATCTGGGCATCATGGAAAATAACCCTAATGACAGGTCAAATGTTAGCTCCATAGCACGCAATGACGGATGAGATGCGGATCTCCATCCAACTCATTGTAGTGTCTGGGTGAGGTCTTAGAGCCCACCACACCCTCACAGGAAGGACGCTAGCAATGGATATCCTCTCTCCATCCTCACCATAATAACATGTCAGTATTTAAATTTGCTTATGGGAACTGTGAAACTTGTCTGGTGATGTTATATGTGGTTGCGGGGCCGGGTAACCGGATTGTTATTTGATTTGGGAGCTTTGTTCCGTAACATGTACACATGCTATCCTTGGAGGTAGATGCTATGCGGGGCAACCTAAGGGAAGCCGGGTATCTGCGCCCAATGGATAAACGTATCTAAAGTTAGGTAGTAAGCCCGGCCACTTGCGGCCAAAGCTTATTTACGTTACTAACAACCAGTTGGTGGGTTAGGATGTAGCAGAAGGCCCGCATAAATAAAGCAGCAACTACCAATGCAATGCAGTGCGTGTGTGTGTTAGGGGTATACTAGTCTATACTAAACTATTTAGTGACTTCGTTGCAGAATTCTCTGTTGTGGGGATACTTCTGCGGATTCAAGGATCTGTGTGGTACCTCTGGCGAAACCACATGGAAAGAACACCGGATGGCTCTATGTTATGTATTACTATGCTCATTTACTGTCAAACAGATACAACTGTTTGTATAGTATTACTAAATTCATAACTGTTTAATTAACACCTTATCCATTGCTCTAAATTAGAATGGACAGACATACCGGTGACACAAATAGTTGGGACGACACTGTGTGGTTTAATCTTGGTGGCAATGGTCGCACGGCCCTACTGGAACATCAGTGTTCCACCGGCTCTATTGGCCGGTCTTTGTACCTTCCGGAGAGATGTGATACGTGATCCGCAACCCCGAGATCCGCAGCTAACCAGCCCTCCCGCACATCATGCACTTGCGGTGCAATGGAACAGAACGTCATGGCGGACCAGCACATACCCCCACGAGCTACACATAAAACCGGACCAGCTTGGTGTTGAACCAGCTAGTTTATGAGGGAATGTCCATTCTGGACCTCCTGTAGCATCTCATGTATGACTTCTGCTATAACGTGCTGAAGCCGCAGTATGGTGCCCACTGTGAGCTCCTGTACATGGACACAGACAGCCTCTTGCAGGAGATCCAGCCAGAGGACATCTATGCTGATATGGCAGTAAGGAGAGATCTCTATGACACAAGCGACTCCTTGTTAGCACATCCCCTACACCGCGAGACCAACACGAATGTCCTGGGTAAGATGAAGGATGAGTGTGATTGCGTGCCCACAGTAGAGTTTGTCGGCCTGCACCAGAAGATGGATTCCATCAAGTGCTCGAATGAAAAGGAGATCAAGAAACAGCCAAAATATGTGTGCAAGGCTGTGGTTAGACAGATTCGCCATGAGCAGTACAAGGACTGCCTCTTCCAGCAAAAGGTCATCCACTATGCTCTGCAGTGTGGGTCACCACATCTAAGGGATCCATCACAACAAGACAAGCCTCAGCCCCTCAAACAACAAGCGGTGGATTGCTCCTGATGGTGTTCACAGGCTAGCCTATGGGCACTGGGATGGCATCCCACCAATGGATGCCCTCATCGAAAAGCTGCTTCTCTAGTTGGTGGCAGATGTGTGTCTGGAGGGACCAGCTGAAGCTTGCATAGAAGGCACGTCCGTGAGCCAGTCGAACCAGGTCCCACTACTCATCATTCACATGGGGGGGGGGGGTCCAGTATGCTCTATATGATCTTCCGGTCGCTCACACCCTGAGGGATTTCTACATCCTTCGCTGCAGTGCTCTCGAGCTTGAACTTGAGCATCATACTCATAATTTCTTGGATAAATGTACTTCGCAGCTATGGAGGGCGGGTCATCATTATGAATACGAGGTTGAATGACTGTCAGACAGTCCTTCCATGGATTGGTGTGATGTGAGGTCCCTGGTTCAATCGCTCCATCTGGATGTTGTACATACTATTGCATGTTCAATGTCTAGGTATACGGAGATTTTTAAACGGTGATGTTTGGTAAAGTACTTCTCGAGATCATATTCGGACAGCAGAGGAACCCATTACAACACTCCAACAAGAAAGCTACCATCCCGCCAATTTACAGGGTCCGAGGTTTGCTTCATGAGATCAACATCATCCACGAGTGAGTCAAGGTCGCACCTCCATCTGATGCGGAGATACTGGCTTCCATGTAACAGATTACACTGGCTCGTAGTACAAAGGAACTCTTGTCTTGGATACTCTTACAAGAAGTCTGACAATGCACAGGGCAAGGCACTCACCATACCCTTCGATCAGACCACGAGTCCAGTTATTCTAGTTTTCCAGAAGGCTAGAGTTGATCTCAAAGATCTACTAACAGTAGGGAAGTGGGCTGGCGTAGTCGATCTCCACACCCATGATGAGTGTCACACCGTGAATTCCCTACATGTTGCTCTTGCTGAAAGGGGTCTGTATGCAATCATATGTCACCTCCGCTTGACATTATTTTCTGTTAGACTATGGTATTAGAAGTAAGAAAATCCAGGGTAGACATTCTGAATCAGGTAAACAAATTTTTCTACCATAGTTTTATAATCAACCATTTTCGGGATTATATAATTTTAACGCTGGGAGCCATGAATCAAATTTGTAATAAGATATATGACTCAAAATATATCAAAGTTATTATCATTGGAGGCAAGTATAATTTCCTGAAGGCTTTAGATAATATAAAGCTGCATTCTGCTGAAAATTAAAACAAATCTCAAATTTTTTGACGAAAAATCGTTTTCATGTTAGTTTCAGAAATTCTGAAATATAGTTGTATGAACAGTTGTAATAATAGTAACCAATCTATTCATACTTCAAAATAAAGCCTGCTTATCATGGATTCTCTAATTACTAGGATTAATATTGTGGCTACATTATCCTTAGTGTATTGTCACCCCAGCCCACCCTACCCACCCCACACACACACTCACACCCACCCACCCCCAACCCCACCCCCCTCCACCCCAATTCCCGTTTCGCCCCCCCCCTCACCCCGCCCACCCACCCCATTATTTTATTTATGTGCAATAAGAAAAATAGCAATATTTGCTAGCGTTTCGTGGCATAGTCATCTTAACTGTATGATGCATGATTGTTGTATTCTGCGGCTGTAGTTGTAGAAACATCCTACAGCTGAAATCAGTCCTTCTTCACTTTTGCCCACTGTGTCTTGTCCTCAGCCAAATTCCTTAGCTTCCTCAGGTCCATTCTTGACTTGAGTGTACCGAGTCCTGCTTTCTTGAGGTCACCTCGTAGCACGCTTAGCAGATTTATGCAATGACGTCCTCTCCTGGCTTTGTATTTGCTGGCTCCGAGTAGGGCAAATTCCAAGGCTCTCTGTGCTGGTGTCTCTTCTTCCATCCGTATCACATGGCCAAATATGGACCATCTTTGCTGGGCAACTTTTACAGACAGCGGCGACATATTACACATCTTGTATAGTGCATCGTTGGAAATTATGCTGTCTGGCCATCGGTGTCCAGTGGTGGTGCATAGGTGTTTGCGGTGGCAGGCATTGAGTTTGTCTAGAGCTGCCTTTGGAACTGTCCAGCTGTTACAGCTATGCAACATTAAGGATACGCAGGTTGCATTGTATAAACGTAGCCTCTTTATCAAGGGCATCTTAACTGTATAGTTATTTATACAGAATGACACAAGTAAATGATGATCTTCACATAGTGTTGAATCAATGTGTCAGGCAACACTTCTACACCTGCAAAATGAGCAGCATGAGACTCCTCGTTTTCTACATGCACACCATTTAGTTGTAGTTGCAACTTAGTGCCAGGTCCGAGAAAAGACGTATCTGGCAAGTGGATGGAACTAACATGTCATCATACACGTCATACACATACTGAATCACATTTAGAATCACACCAGTCATGCAGTTTACTTGCCTGTATGTGTCATAGAAGGCTCTCTTTATGTGACCACGTGTGGCATGGCTTGTTGGTGTCAGGCATGTGATTGCTACTTAAGCCTGATGGCATAAGAAGCTCCTAATGCCATCCATTGTTTTGCATTCAGCTCTATTTGTTTACATAGACGGACCACATGTTTCTCAACACTGTCTTAAAAGAGATCGTCCTCACAATGGCCAACGTGTTCCAAGTAATTTTCTGGATTTGCCTTTAACGCTTAAGCTTTTGTAATAAATGTGTGTGTACACTCAGTTCCAGTAAGTACACATAATGCTGGCAAAGCATGACATGTTTACCCTAATATGAATGCCAGAATATGAAGTGGTTTGTGGCTAACATTCCCTCCTACACCTAACCTTATCCAGATTTCTTTCACACCAAAGTGCTTCAGAGTATCACCGAAGCACAATGTTATTACAAGCACATCAGTATCAGCGGACAAAATAGCTAATCACTGAGTCTCATTTTGAGATTCGTACATGGCATGCATTATAATATGAACATCCACCTCTTCCAAATTAGAGTCTTGCAATTCCCTTTCCACTGGGATAATGAATAGGACATTGCCCTTTAATCCATTTACTGAGCAGCACTTGAAGCAGGACTCTATTCTTGATCAATGGCCAGAAAGTACTCATGTCTTTATCTATGTGTGTGTGTCAAAACAAATGTCCCGGTCCTTGATGGCTGCTGTCACAGTTCTCCTTTTTGAATCACTGTCTTTCTAAAATCGCTGAATATTTGTATCAAGCACAAAATGAATCTATAGCATTTCGGCAATGTGACTGTATCATTGATAGAACAGAATAGCTGGAATCTCCAAAAGTTTGATATAATTACTGGCCTGCAGTGAATCTTTGGGCGATTTCACATAGCCCTAAAGACAGGTAAAATGGTAGTCACTGGGTGCGGATCTCACATGATCTGCCCCCGACACACTGGTGATGGACAAGACACAGTTCTCCATCTAACTCTACAAGTGACTTGGTGCGGTCTTAGAACCCACCACGCCCTCACGGGAAGGTCACTATAGTTGGATAGCTGTCTCTTTGTCCCACCATAAACTTATGTGTGCTTTTCAATGCGTATATAATGTGACTTGTCCCTGTGCTGTTATATGTGGTCATGATGTGGTGGTGACAGGATTGTCATATGATTCTGTAGCTACCAACTCGTGATATATCCGCATGCTGTCTAACTGAGGGAGATGCTCTGTGAGGGTGTCCTTACAGTCACCGGGCATTCTCGCCGGTCAGGCCTATATGTTAAAGATAGTTGAAATGCACAGCCATTTGCGCTTAATCTTGGTCTGGACCCAAAAACTAAATGATAGGTTAGGATCTAGCAGAAGGGCCACATAAATAAAGCGGCAACCTACAACATCATAATGCCGTAATACAACTATCGCAACTACTGCTTCCTTCAATCTGACGCACCTCAACAACTACTACTACTAAATAGCAACCTATGGGTTGAGCTGGGGGTAATTAGCATGCATGACCCCATCCCCATTCCTTCTCTCCCCTCCCCCAACACAAATCTCCAATCTCAATAACTAAAAGGAAAAACATAGATGTATTATATCGTTTGTTCGTTTTTCTATGTCTACTTAGCTCAGTACCGTATCTGTACATTCACAAGTATATCTCACATTCTATGTTAAGCTGTGTGTGTAATTGTATTTGTATGTTTAATGTTAGGTGTCCGCCACCACCATAGGCAATGCCTTCGGCGGACAACCTGTATTGAAAATATGTAAATTTGTATCCAAGAGGCAAATAAATAATATTGAATCTGGAATCTGGAATCGTGATATCTTGAATCTTTATTTCTATGCCCCAGTTGTTTTAGGCTTACGAACTCGTCGTCAGCCGCTGCATGCAACCTACGATGATGATGATGATGAGGAGGAGGAGGAGGAGGATTATAAGAGTTGGTGGTAACGGAATTTACATGAAGAGAATGGAACAAGAAGAAATGTTAAAGATTTATTTTTCGAAAACGAAAGGTAATGACATAATTGTTCTATTGGTGATGCATTAACACTACACGATTGTTTATATGTTTTATACATATACTTTTCATTGTATATCATAGTTTCAGGAGTTCATGCTCTATAATTATTAACAAAGTTACCAGTTTTCGTAGGCAGAATCTCCAAATGTCAATATCTGAACTCAAGTTCAAGCTCAAGTTCAATATTATTTATCTCACGGTTTATGTACATTTAAACAGATACTACAGGCAGTCCATCCAAGGCAATGCCTATAAAATGATGGACCCGTTACAAATATATATCACACTACTGTCTACATAATACATTACACACAAGAGACACAAAGAGGACAACAATAAAAAGCACAGTGATTTACCAGTGATTGGAGTCAAATACTTCAGTGTAGAAGAAGTGACTGCAATTTTTGGGAGTTAGATGACCTAAGGTCTCTATAAAACCCCGTGACTTGACGAATGAGTCTAGGTTGACAATACAAAAATCTACAAAGAAATTAAATCATCAATTGATGCCATCGAACTACAGGATGACTTAAACAGCGTAACGAAATGGTCTTCTATCTGGCAAATCAAATTCAATGTTGAAAAATGCTGTGCTATGCATCTAGGTACAGCTAATATTAAACATTCATACTTCATGAACTCTCTTGATACAAATATTAAGCTGGTAGAAACAACTGTCGTAAAGGATTTAGGTCTGAATGTAGACAACCAACTAAAATTTAACATCCATTGTCAAATCCAAGTATCAAAAGCTAATAAGATTTTAGGACTGATAAGAAGGTCTCTCACCCATTTAGACTCTTTAGAAGGTATATGATAAGTATAAGTATGAATCTAGGTTGTTTTTTAATGTGTTTAATGTTGGCGCGTTAATTGCTTCTGTTGATAGAGAATTCCATACATTAACAACTCTATTTGTGAGGAAATACTTGCGTATATCAAGGCGACAGGGTTGTTTGTAAAGTTTAAGTGCATGTCCCCTAGTGTGTGTAGATGCCATTGTGAAGAATTCATTTGGCTTAATATGGTCCTGGTTAGAACAAATTCTGTAGACTTCTATCATGTTAGTTAGTTAGCTAAAGTTAGTTAAAAATATTACAGAATGCAGGCAATACCTTTATGTTCTGCTCCATATCAGAACGGGTATATATATATGAAAATATAACTGTACAGATTTCCTTTAACAGGACAGATATATACAACTGGTTGACAGACGACCCTATACAAGCTATTGTACATATTATACTGCACACATGTATAACTACCGCAAGCTACTGGTGATCCGGAGATAACGCTAAGCTCCTTGACTAGAATAAATATTCATATATACATATATACATATATACATATATATATATATATATATATATACATACATACATACATACATACAACAAATTAAACTAATGGGTTCATGACTGTTGGCTGGATAGCATGTGGAAATTGAAGCCGCATGTTGCCAGTGTGTCAATAAAATAAAATAAAAATACATATACTGCCAGAGCCGTGATGATGAGTACAACAGGCGTAAAAGCCTAGGATTGAATTGTGGCAGGTGCATCTACAGATAGTCCCATATGAATCGTCAGTGTGTCAGTATATCAGACATGTGAAAGCTGGTCGGCCAATCTTTGACTTTTTAGTCTTGGTGCGGTGGTCCAGTGGAAAGATGCCTGGTTGCTGATGCTATGCAGAGTTGCAGAATGGCGGTTCGATCTCCCGACCGGGAGATGGTGATCAACAAATTAAACTAATGGGAGCATGACTGTCGGCTAAGTTAGCACATGGAAATTGAAGCCGCACGTTGCCAGTGCGTCAATAAAATATAAATAAAAATAAAAATACATACATACAACAAATTAAACTAATGGGTGCATGACTGTTGGCTGGATAGCATGTGGAAATTGAAGCCGCACATTGCCAGTGTGTCAATAAAATAAAATAAAAATACATATACTGCCAGAACCGTGATGGAGTCAGAGTACAATAGGCTTAAATGCCAAGGATTGAATCATGGCAGGTGCATCCACAGATAGTCCCATATGAATCGTCAGTGTGTCAGTATATCAGACATGTGAAAGCTGGTCGGCCAAACCTAGACTTTTAGTCTTGGCGCGTGGTCCAGTGGAAAGATGTCTGGTTGCTGATGCTATGCGGAGTTGCAGTATGGCGGTTCGATCCCCCGACCGGGAGATGGTGATCAACAAATTAAACTAATGGGTGCATGACTGTCGGCTGGATAGCATGTGGAAATTGAAGCCGCACGTTACCAGTGTGTCAATAAAATAAAAAAATACATACATTAGATTAGACTACAGCAGTCGTGAAAATTTTGATATTGATCTGTGTGTGTGGGTTTTCTGTACATGTCAGTGATTCCGGAACCACCAAACTTACCGTGTGCAGAAAACCCACACACACAGATCAATATCTAAATTTTCACTCTAATCACCATTTGGAACACAAAAGGTCAGGAACTCTATTTCACCACGCAGACTCCATCATCAAAGAAACATCAGACAAAAAAGAAGAACATCATCACATCCAACAGTCTCTCATAGCTAACGGTTACACTTCGTGGATGAGAAAACCACCTCCCCCACCTCGTAATAAACCACCAGATGTCGAAAAACTTCCACTAGTCAGACTTCCGTACATCCAAGACCTATCAGAACACCTTGGCAGACTCTTCAGAGAACACCACATCAAAACCTACCACAAGCCCATCAACACCTTAAGATCACAACTAGTAAGACCCAAAGATAAACTGACCACAGATGAACGCTCTGGAGTCATCTAGAAGATCGAATGTGACCAATGTGAGGGGACATACATAGGCGAAACCAAAAGGCCTCTCAGCACCAGAGTCAAAGAACATCTTAAAATCAATTCCAACTCAGCTGGGGCAGAACATACAGAATCCACTGGCCACATCATCCCCGCCAGCAGTGCCTCGGTCATCAACATTGAGACCAACTTATTCAAACGGAAGGTTAAAGAGGCCATAGAAATCTTCAAGCATCAACCAACCATGAACAGAGATGAGGGCTACCAGATACCAGCAGTCTACCAGTCCATGCTGTCACGTGACTCCACAAGAACTGACCAGAGTGACGTTGCCAGTGACCATCAGTTAGTGCTGAAGAAGTGACCAAGATGTTCACGAAAGCTCCATTCAAACAATTTCTACATCCCGGAGTGGTAACTAATTTTTCCGTACTATGGTAATTATTTTGAAAAATTTCCCAACATTCCTCGGAATCTTTATTCTGGATAAATCATCCCATGAGATGAGGATTAGCTTGTTTTTCAGTGTTTGGTAGTCCCCTATGTTATAATCTATAATAGGCTTGATTCTTTCCTCGATTGTAGTCTTTGTCACCAAGTCCCACACTATAATGTTATGGTCACTTCCTTCAAAGTGCTCACACACTTCTAAGTTTACAACCATGTTTTCTTCTGTTGTTAACACTAAGTCTAGAATTGCAGATTCTCTTGTAGAGGAGTGAACATGTTGGTGTAGATAGTTGGAGTTCACAGTCTCTAAAAATTTGGCGCCCATGGAAGAACTCGAATTGTAGTTTTTCCAATCAATATTGCAGTAATTGAAGTCGCCCATGATCAAAACCAGGCTTCTTAGTATTTTCCTCTATAATTTTATTTAACTTGTTGTTGTAGTCTTCAGTAGCATCTGGGCTTCTGTAGCATACACCAAGTAGTATTTTTTCTTTAGGGTCAAGCATCAAATCACACCATATGCATTCTATCTCATTGAAATTTAATTCACAATCCAGATGTACTAACGGTCTGTATTTGTCCTTTACATAAAGCATTATTCCACCACCTTGACGATTTGCCCTGTCTTTACTAAAACATGTAAACCCATCCAGTGCCAATTCAGAGTCTAAGTGGTGTGCATTTGCCGAGGTTTCAGTGAGCCCAATCACATCAGGTTCTAACAGGTGTGTGTGTAATTCTAGTTCATCCAGTTTGTTCAGTAAACTTCGGCAGTTGACGTAGATACATTTTAGTTTAGGATTTGTGAGTTTGGAATTACTGCCATGGGAACTCTCTGTGTTTTCCTTGTCTATAAAATTTATTTGGTTGATCAAATGACCAATGTTTCTTAGTGGCCTTTTCTGACTATGTGTAGATTGGGTTTTATCACTATCACTATTTGAGGTAATGGAAGGTTCAATTAAGAAATGATTTTCTATGTCTTTGGATTCGTTTAATTCATCCTTAATGAGCATAAAATGGTTTGGATTTGTTATGTCTCTGGCTTGACAAGTAACTGATTTATGCATTCCTGGTACCGGGCCTTCCTAAAGTTCCTGACCTTGGTGCAGTTTAGAATATAAGTAACTTATGAAGTTGTCTGAGAGCAAACAGAGTCCATGATAGTTGGGATGGATGTGATCTCGATACACCTCGTGTTTTGTCTCTCCGGTTTCTCTAGTGAACAAGTGTGTGTTCTCAGTGTACATGATATTTAAGTGGGTTGCCAAGGAATAACGCATTGCATTGAATTGGTAAACTTGGTCATTTTCGTGTGTATCTTGCAAGTATGGACGGGGTAGCAAGGATGACACTAGGATCTGTGTGTCAGGTGAGATGTTTTTAACTTTATCAATAAGGTTGTTGAAATCTTGTATCATCCCCTCAAGTTTGCGCTTACCAATATCATTAGAGCCAACATGTGTGATGATGGCATCATAATGATTGGGTAAGAGATAAGAATCCAGTTTGTCAGTTTTTTCACTGATTCGTGCACCTGAGAAGGATCGGATCATTGTATTTGTTTGTTCAGTTGACATGTATCGACCACTCAGTTTTGCCAGTGTTGAGCTGCCAATAATGAGGATATCTTTTCGTATTGGGTTTGGTGCAGGCTGGTTTGGAATGTAGTTTCGAGGTGGGAAGTATGAGTTGTCATGTGTTGTGTAGCTATTTCTGTTATTTGTTCCATTGTTAGTGTTTTGATTTTTGTAGCTAGTTACAAGGACGGGGATAGCAGAAACTATATCGCTGTATCTTCTGTATGGTTGATCAGAGTTTCTATCTATGTGTGTGGTTTGAGTTCTATCAGAAATTTCAGAGATTTTTTGTGGTTGTTGGTGTTACTTCTGTTTGCAGCATTAGTTATAGCTGCACCTTGTCTGTGGCCGAAATCAAAATGTGTCAAGGTGGAGGTTGCTTTGGCATGCCGCAATGGTTGCTGCTGATTTGTGGCCATGGATGTATTAACAATTTATGGTCTTACAACTGGTGCATTGGTCGAATTTCTAATACTTTGAGGTTTGTTTTGAGTCACTCCAAGTGATTTCATAGACATGGGTGGGGGGGTACATTTCTTGAGTATTTGTTGGTTTCTAGCTATTGTCTGAGACATTAACTGTTGAGAAGTCTGACGATTTAGTACTTGGTCACTAAGGTGTTCATAGTTTTGTTTAATTGCTCCTATTTCACTTAATATTTTTCTCAATATCTTGTCTTCAATTTCAATCAACCAAATTGTTTTTGTGAGTCACTCATATTATTGCGAGACAATGTTTACTTAGGCTCTTACCCCCACCCTCACACCTCACCCCCACTGATCCTATGTGGTGGGCATGGTGGTGCAGAGCGTCAAAGCTGGCAAAAGTGTTGGAATTTGCGGTGGTGCCCAATTGACTGCACATTCTAGTTATTTAATAATTCTTATTAAATTTTATTTATTTATTTATTTCAGCATTATAATTAGCACATAGACACTTACCCAATGTACCCGAAGAAAGATTGCCATGATTGCCAGCAATGACTGTCTTCGATATGTGCCCTTACCCAAGCATCACTCAAGAGAATCCGTACTCAACAAAGCCGGTATGAGACCTTATTACAAAACATTTGGAAATATTATCCATAGATGACGTGTCATGTGACAGTTGTTCATGATGTCTACGTTTAACATTCAGGAGAATACCTGTCTTTAGCCATTGTAGGAATCTGTTTATAGCTATGCCCTGCCCATCTTTAGCTAAGCTCGATCGATCCCTGAACTCCCTGAGTATCTATGGCAGCAACAGTACCCAGTCACATTAGTTTCACAATATTCAACAGCATGTTTATTAAATAGTAAAGACATACAATTCGTACAACAACGCTTAGTCCGTCATCAATTAAGCGTTTGTGACGAACTTAGCTACGTTAATTATGGTGTCATCCAACATGTCACATAGTTGATTATGATGTCATATTGTTGATGGATAAACTGGAATTCTCCATTGATGGATCTGATCTCTCACTGAAGTATCTAATGTCATGATGACAGTGCATGTATGCCACAATGTTACTTGCTAGCTGATGTCACAATCAAATGATTTCTAGATCTGTCAACGAAAGGGAAAAAGTACTTCACTTAATGGTTAATTTACTCTTTGGTAATAGTCAGCAACAACTCTCATTCAAATGGATGAATCCTGTTTTAGCCACACAAATCACTAGTTACGCTCCAGCCATGAATCGACCGAACCCTACACTCCCTGAATCTCAATTTCCAGAAAACTATACAGGTAAGCTGTTGAATATTTTTAGACTAATTGGGTGTTAGCAACAGTGTCCAGTCAAATTAGTTTCAAAATATTCAATAGTATGTTTATTAAATAGTAAAGCCATACAATTCGTACAAATTGACAAACTATTAAGCATTTATGACAGACTTATTTATGTCATTTTAATTATGTCATTCATGACGTAATTGATTGTGAAGTCAGTCTACACGTGACAAAGATGATTATGAATGTCATATGATTGATCAATAAACTGGATTCATCTATTAGTCTGAAAATGTCCCAAAGCTTATCTCTATAAAGGTTCCTTGACGTTGAGATTCTGAAAATTCTGTGTTCAAAGGTTTTAAAATCTATTCAAACATGTATATGAGGTGGGCGGGGCATGGCTAAAATTGGGAGGGGCATAGCTAGAAATGGATTCCTCTGTCCAGACAGCTAACATACATGTACATATGTATGGAGAGTGGCTTTCAAGATATTCTATTATATTAATTTCTTCCAAAGTCTTATTAAATCTGTTGCCGTACAAAGCTTTTGCTGAGTAATAACTTTATATATCGGCAAAACAAATATATTATGAATATTTTGAACATAATTGTGAGATGAACACTTTGATAGGGTTCTCTTTGATACGCCTAATATTTTCTTAGCTTTGTTATTTCATTAATACGGTTGTTCCATGTTACGTCTTTGTTTACTCCTTAGCCGCTTGACATATTTCCTCCTTAACCACTGGTGGATTTTAGCCAATTTTGACTGGACTGATCTTACAGTTGTAGACTCTAGAGCTTGTATTCAGAATTTTGATTGGTCTATTTTTTGGCAACCATCTTGTATTTTCAAAAAGTTTGCCGGAACCTTTTAAAGCGCTACGTACGCTTTAATCAATTACCCAATTTCAACGAAACTTGAGTGGAATGATCTTGTTGCTGTAAGCTGCAATATATCAAACGAGAATTTTGATTCGTAAATTGCTTTGGCGGACATCTTGGGTTTTCCGAAAATTATGCAGAAATCACTTTTAACCCAATTTGGCTGGAAGAATACTATGATGGTAGCCTCTAGGACTTCTATTCAGAATTTTAATTGGTTGATGATTTCTTGGATGTTCTGAAAATTATCCAATGCAAATTGTTCAAATGCTAATGGTCCAGGTGAGTGTCTCTTGTTAAATTTTATCAGAATCAATAAAAAATTCCTGGATTTTTGCCCAACATGTATCTATGGAAATCCAATTTTGGATACCAGAACTAAATAGCAGGTTGACTGCCGAGCACCTTCATGGCCTTATCAACTAGACAGATTAAAATGAGAAATGAAATTTGGACTATTTTATTTATGAGAATCCTGGATATATTAAATTTGCTATAATTGATTTCCCAGATTCCTGTTGAATTTCGAGCCATGGTTCATAATATTCAACAGAACATTTCTTTCATTGTGTTCGAAAATTTTCTAACATGTTTCTGTTTTTGTTTTAGAAACAAGTTAAATGTTATTTCTGAGCTGTACTGCATCATTTTGCCAATACATATATCATACTAATACCATGCAGAGTGGGGAATATACAGTAATCCTTATACTCTGCAAAGCAGGGCTATATAGTACTCTTTATACCCTGAAAAGAGGGCTATATAGTAATAGCAGGGCTATATAGTACTCTTTATACCCTGCAAAGAGGGCTATATATTAATCCTTATACCCTGCGAAGTGGGGACTATAAGTAATCCTTGTACCCTCCAAAGCAGGGCTATAGAGTAATCCTTATACCTGCGAAGGTGTGCTATGCAGTAATCCTTATATCCTGCAACGCAGGACTATGTAGGCTTGCGCGATTTCGCAATTTAATCGAAAATCTCGATTTTGAAAAAAATCACGATTTTCTACGATGTAATTGAAAAAAAATTGAAAAATCGTGAAAATATTGAGCGGTCTATAAGATTTTAAAACTCATCATTCAGCAGTAAACGAATACAGTTATAATCCATTCGTGCATGTATCCATTGTGTTTTTTCTTGATCGCTTCATGCATGTGTTCACTAAGTCCTAATCAAATCACAAAGTTCTACGGTAAACCAGCTAACAATAGCGAGGTAACACCTTTGTCATTGAGAAAACCAGCTAGTTACGCCATCGAATCGCCATATAATTTTCTTTCTTTAGCTGCAGACTCTTGAGTCTGTCGTGAAATACCAAGTATATACTTAGTTGCAGAGTTTTAGGCAATAATCACTGAACATAATTCTTTTTAATTCTTTTAGCAATTTAAGGTTGTGTACTAATTTTTCCTTTTTGATTTGATTGTCATGCCTAATTTAAAGAAAATAATGCAACAGCATTCCAGATTGTTGTATTTTGAACGGTGCGTTCTGTTGATTACTCTTAAATGGAAATCGTATATTCTGAAAGCAACTATAAACTGCACTATAGGACGAGTTTACGCCGTTAGTATCATAGATACTCAAACAAAGCTACCGTCCTATGTATATGGATTGGGCAGTATCTCCCCAAGTAATAATATTAGCGTCTTCGCGCCACTCAGGTAATGACCTAAACTCGTCCTACAAAGGGAGGCTATAAGCGGAAGCGGGATTTATATTTTTACTCGACGATATTTTATGTCAAATTTTGATGAAATAAACGATGTTTATTAAACTATACACAATATTTAGTAATTAATAATTTAGCAATTAATAATTTCACTCCCGTGATGATGGTTATAAGGTATACATTAAGCATAGACGTAGGATAGTAACAATTTGCCGCATGAAATTGTGTTCTAATTTTGTTCTATTTTTGTATCATTTATTTCAACTTTTTCTGGAAATTCCAAGTCCCAGTTTTGGTGACTTGTCAAGTTACCCCGGTTTATACTTTTGGGAATTTGGACCTACAATTTAATCGAAAATCACGATTTAAAAAAATAAAATCGCGCAACCCTAGGACTATGCAGTAATCATTATACCCGGCAAAGCAGTTGTCTACAGTAATCCTTATACCCTGCAAAACAAGGCACTACAGTAATCCTTATACCCTGCAAAGCGGGGCTATGCAGTAATCCTTATTCCCTGCAGAGTGGGGATCTACAGTAATCATTATACCTTGCAAATCAGGGTTATGCACTAATTCTTTTACCATGCAGAGGGGTTGGGGGTGGCTATGCAGTAATCATTATACCCTACAAAGTGGGCCACTCCAGTAATCTTTATGCCCTGGAAATTGCGGATCTACAGTAATCATAATACCTTGCAAAGTGGCAGTGATTCTCATAACTGTCCTTTTGAGAGTATATATACCCAAAATTCAGCCTGGGACCCCCAAAAGTAATGGCAGTGGGTCCCATGGGACCCCTGAAAATTGTGTATGATTTTGAAATACTAAGTAATTTTATAGGCTTTTTCATAAAAAATACCTACCAAATCTAGCATGGGAAATACATAATTCATAGTAGTGGGTCCATGGTAGCCTCTAATTTTAGCATGGATGAGGAAATATTGCTTCGGAACTCCAACTTTGATTTTTGTAACCCCAAGATTTCAGCTGGGGTGCCCCCAGATTTTAGGGTGTGGGGTCCCTGGGACCTCCAACATTAAGATGTCATGAGAAACACTGCAAAGCAGGGCTATACCGTAATCACATAGTTGGTGCATGCATCCATTCCCAATTCTTTGGCCAGGTTTGGCTTGCTTGACTATGTGATTAAGTCGAAAATCACATTTATTTTTTAAATTGTGAATTTATATGATTAAAAATTAAATAATAGAATAATCATGAATAATTTCTACTGCATTATATATTTCAAAACCTAATTTATAATTACTCTCTGATGTGACTGGTCAAGAAAATTGACATTTTGTTTAGGGAAAGTGGATTTCCAGGAAAAGATAAGACAATTTCTTTTAATGTATCACTGGAATGACTGGCTCAAGCATTTTCAAAAATAGTTTTCTGTTTATCCTGGAAATAAAGACTTCTAAACACCATTGCAGCTTTCGTCATTGATATGGTATTGTTGTTATGTCTGGCTAATTTGTACCAAGGCTGATTAATTGAGTAATCACGATTATTTTTAAATAATCGATCATGATTACTAAAATCAATAGTCACACAAGGCTAATAAAGGGGTATCAAGTATCAAAAGTGGGTCAGTGTGACATAATTTAATGGTTCACCGAACAGCATAGTTATTATACCGTTAGTATTTACATATAGTTGCTGTAGAAACATTTTTTGTTAGTAAGAAATGTCTTGTTGAATATTTTGAATAATATTGGAGTGATATAATTGGATACTTCCAATCCAATTATGTTCAAAATATTCAGTGTGTTCAGTTCAAACTCATGACATATCAGTTCGGTTAAGAGCTCAACCAAGTTTGTTCAAGGGAGCTTGATTGGCCAAAGGGTTTAGTGGCCACCTTGGATGACCTAGTCTTCGCGAAAACAACTTCTACAGAACCGCTGGACGTGTCGCGACAAAATTGGGAGATATGATTAGGGACTAAAAGCCATTAGAGTTTGTTGCATGGAGATATGTCAAAACAACATGTCCGCAATGAATCAATTAAAATTTTTCTTTTTTGGTGGACATCTGGTATTTTCTGCAAATTTCTGAGAAAATCATAAAAAGACAACTTATTAACCACTGCCAATTTTAGTAAAACCGGGTTAAACCTTCTTTACAGAAATTAATTGGTAAATTTTTCCAGTGGTATTCTCGATTTCGGTTGTGCCAATAATTACAGGTGCATGATACAGGCCTCGTGAGTCTCTTGTTTTTCTTTCATGGGGAAACTGTGCTCAAAGACGTTAGTGGATATATTGTTGAGCTTGGTGTAGACATCGTCACATGACTATATCTATAACTTGAAGTTCCAGTTTACCTCAGACATAACCTTTTTTTAATTTTCTCTGTTGGCCTGATTCATTTCTCTACATTTTATCTTTTCATTTTTAAATGCTTTAATGTAGGTTAACTGTTTTTAAAGATGATAAATTGGTACATTGTAGGTGATCTGATGTGGCTGTTACAAAATTGCCAGCTTGTGTTTTGTTGATGAAATTTATTATATTATCAATAGTTCTGGCCAACCTCTCAGTAATTCTGATTGGCTTAATTATGTTTGTGTAACTTTGTGAGGGAGATCAGTTTTGTTCCCTCAGTTCAATATTGAAATCACCCATAAGGTAGACTGTTGTGTTTTCTTTTTGCATATCATCTAAAGTTATTAAGTAAATTGTCGTTTGTCACTGTGTGGTGCACTATAGATGGTGCCCATTATTTCTAGCTCACCTGGCCTGAAAGGTCATATGAGCTTATGACGTGGTGAACGTTCGTCCATTGTCCTTCCATCAACTTTTTTCATTAATTGACTTCTCTAGAACCACTGGACCGATTTCAATTATATTTTGCAGGAAGCATCCCTAGAGCATAGCGATCCAAGTTTGTTCAAATGAAGTAGATCGGCCAATTTGACCGGCAACATTCTTGGATTTTTGCCAATTTTTAGAAATGTGTTTAAAAATCTCCGAAACTGCTAAGGGGATCGATTCAAAACTCATGAAATATCATGTAGTATTTTTGTCTGTTTGTGTTGGAATTTCTATAAATATTGATTCAAAAATTGTGTCCAGTTCAGCCAATCCGCAAGGTGTTTGACACTGCAACCTGTAATGGCTACCTTTCTATTCCCCATTGCTACCATGTCTTCAGATGGGAAATAATTCACGAAAATCACTTGGACTTCTATAAGAGAGATTCTAGAGTTGCAGGAAGTAGCCTACCTTTACTCTGAAGATTCATGCAAATTACTTGGACTTCTATAAGAGAGATTCTAGAGTTGCAGGAAGTAGCCTCCATTTACTCTGAAGATGCTACAACCTGCAAAGGGTAAAATTTTACCGATTTGCCTTCATTAGAAGGAAAGAGCTATAAGTATACAGTAGAGATGAGTATTTGACATTCTTAAGACAAATGACCAGCCCGCCAACAGGCAGCTTGGTAAATAGCTTCTGTAAATAACCTTCATAAATAGAATTCTATTAAACAGGAATGCATTTCAGATCACGTGTATAATTTTGTCTTTTTAGCTCAAGTACAGACGATTATTGGCAACGTGAACAATTTGCTATACAAATTTTCAGTTTCTGTCACATGATAACTTAGGGTGTTGAGAAACATTTCTGCTGCTGTTGTTATAAGATATTGACAGTTACCGTGTCACATGGAGTCTCATACAAAGGAAAGACTACTTCTGCTCTATGTATAATAAGTTATTCACCTTTAAACGGCATTTAGTGGTTCACATGATGAGAAGTCATAAAGGAGAGACACCTTACTCTTGCTCTGTATGTAATAAGAGATTTCCACAAAAGTACATATTACTGTGTCACTTGAGGATTCATACAGGGGAGCGGCCTTATTTATGCTCTGTGTGTAATAAGACATTTAGAATAAAGGAAGGATTACTGAGACATATGCGAATTCATACGTGGGAAAAACCTTATTCCTGCTCTGTGTGTAATAAGACATTTAAAGGAAAGTGTGGATTATTGGGTCACATGAAGATTCATACAGGGGAGAAGCCTTACTCATGCTCTGTGTGTAATAAGACATTTGTAATAAAGGGCAGATTACTGTATCACATGAGGATTCATATCGGGGGAAAACCATATTCCTGCTCTATGTGTAATAAAACATTTAGATTAAGCAATGGATTACTGAGCCACATGAGGATTCATACAAGGGAGCAACCTTTTCCGTGTTCTGTGTGTAATAAGACATTTGGAGTTGCATCAAATTTACGACGTCACATGAGGGTCCACACAAAGGATAAGCTTTACCCCGAGTGTAATGAAACATATGCATGGAAATATAAATTAGTGTATCACATGAGGATTCATAGAGGTGAGAAATATGTATCCCCCTGTTCTGGTGTAATAAGACATTTGCATAACAATGTCTTTTACCGTGTTTTATCAGAGCCTATGCAGAGAGAAATGTACTCGTGCATGCAAAAATTTAATTGTTTCCTTTTTCCAGTGGCCATCATGGATTTTCCAAAAATATTTCTAAAATGTTAAAACATATCTGCTTGAAAAATTAGCCACTTTTACGCAAATGTGTCTAGAAGGACACTAGCATGATAAGATCTTCTATGCAGTGATTCTATTGGTCTATTTTATTTACTGCAAATCTTGAATTCCCATGAATGTGCATAGCATTAAAGAGATTTGATGTGTCGCTTTCTTCGTCGGCCATTTTTAATTTTTTAGAGAACATTAAATTGTTCAAGATTACTCATTAAGGTATGCTCTGATTTCGAACAAACAGGGCTCCAATGACCATAGTGTGTTGCACTTCAGAACCCGTATACATAAATTTGATAAAACAATTGTTTTTGTGGCCATCTTGGATTTCTGAAAATGTTCAGGAAATTATTTAACAGATTATTGTGCATTAACTGTAGCTCTGAATTTAAAGCTGAACAGTCATGGTAATATAACCAATGCTTAACCCCCCCCCCCCCCTCACTAACATAGTGCTATCAATAAAGTTCTGTATTCACTAATTCTATTATGATTCATAAAACAAGACCCATGCAACAGTTCTAAGCTTACATTGTATATAAAATGGTTCCTTCAGTACAGCAAGCGATGAATGCATAGTGTTAGCATGCAGGGTTAGAATTTAGATGCAAATACGCAAATGGATAAAAATATGATATACAGTATTTCGCCTAATTGAAACCCATACTCTAATAGAAGCCCATCCCCTGACGTTGACAGATGATCTCCAATGATTTTTTAGCAGTTTTAAAACAGCAAGAACGCCAAAACTCAGCAGTTTGTATTGGAAAAAAAGATTTTAGGAACAAATTTGTAACAATAGTGTGTATAATAATAACAATCGTGTCACAGGATCGCTCTACTTTACATCGATCTCTGCCCTGATACATTCCCGGACTCCTACAAATCAATACAGGCCTCAGATTTGTAGATCTCAGACACCTATTAAATTACTACTAATACATGTAGTTGTAGGCTACGTATGTTCACGATATAATAAAGTTTATTCCACAATTGTGTTGTCAAAATACACGTAAAACAGTCTTAGCATGATAAATACCTTCCTTATAAAAATATTTTAAGACCAAATTTATGTACCAAGTGGTGACTAAGCAGTCTCTCATATTGTGCATGTAATGCTGACCAACATCAAATGGTCCAAAGCAGAATAATAATAATAATAATAATAATAATAATAATAATAATAATAAGCTTTATTTGATGAAGGTAAACCGATCAGCTTCTCTTACGTATTTATTCGCATTTACTGTCAACCTATGTATGTATTCTATCTTATGTAGACAAGATAGATTAAAAGATCACTGAACTCTGGCATAATAAGCCATTAAAGTTAAATAGTTTGTTCATATTTTTATCTTATAGTTGTAAATCTATAAGATAATTTTGAAACAATTAAAATAATAACTTAAAGACGCTTATTAAAAGTTAACCCCTTTCAGTATGTTGCTTGCTCTATTAAGCTTTTTATTTTTTACGACTTGTTAAACTCGCGAAGTCTTCGTTATTAGCTCACTTGGCCTGAAAGGCCAAGTGAGCTTATGCCATGGTGAACGTCCATCATCTGTCTGTCGTTGGCAGGAAGCATCCTTAAGGCATAAGGATCCAAGCTTGTTCAAATGAAGCCGATTGGCCAATTTTGGGCAGCGGGCATCTTGGATTTTGGCTGATGTTTAGCTCACCTGGCCAGAATGGCCAAGTGAGCTTATGCCATGGCAACCATCCGTCGTCTGTCCTGTGTCCGTCCGTCCATCAACTTTTTCTTTAAACAATTTCTCAAGAACTGCGGGGCCGATTTCTATCATATTTGGCAAGAAGCATCCTTAGGGCATACAGATCTAAGTTTGTTCAAAGGAAGTCGATCGGCCAATTTTGCCGGGCGCCATCTAGGATTTTGGCCGATTTTTTAGAAACCTCTTTAAAAATCTTCTCTGAAACCGCTTGGTGGATCGATTCAAAACTCAAGAAATATCATATAGGGCAAGAGCTGAAGTTTGTTTGAAGGAACTTGATTGACCAAATGATTCAGGATCGAGACATAGGTATCACTTTTCCGGCGGCGACGGAGGTGGCGACGTAAACTTTTGAGTTAAGTTTATATCTCAGCAATGCCTGATCCAATTGGAACCAAACTTGGATGCATGGTAATATACATCAAAAGGAAGCAGCCCGCCGATGAAAAGGCCATGAGGTCAAGGTTACAGGGGTCAAAGGTTACATTATAATCTTTGTTAATATTTTACGTTACGTTTTTGCGTTAAACAAAAGTTATTGCCTTATATCTCAGCAATGCTTGATCCAATTGGAACCAAACTTGGGTACATGGTGATATACATCAAAAGCAAGCAGCATGCTGATGCAGACATCATGCGGTCAAGGTTAATGGGTCAAAGGTCACAGTATAATCTTTGTTAATATTTTACGTTAAGTTTTTAAGTTAAACAAAAGTTATTGCCTTATATCTCAACAATGCCTTATCCAATTGGAACCAAACATGGGTACATGGTGAGTTACATTTAACGGAAGCAGCATGCTGATGCAGACATCATGAGGTCAAGGTTGTGGGGTCAAAGGTCATGGTATAATCTTTGTTAATATTTTATGTTACGTTTTTGCATTAAACAAAAGTTATTGCCTTATATCTTAGCAATGCCTGATCCAATTGGAAACAAACTTGGGTACATGGTGATATACATCAAAAGGAAGCAACATGCTGATGCAGACATCCTGCGGGCAACGTTATGGGGGTCAAAGGTCACAGTATAATCTTTGTTAATATTTTACGTTAAGTTTTTGCATTAAACAAAAGTTATTGCCTTATATCTCAGCAATGCATTCTTCTTTTCTATCGCTGGTATCACACTTGGAGAGCCGTTCTCAAGATGAAATCTGTGGTTTTCTGCAGTTCTTCCACATGCACATACAGCTTTTCAAGAAAAGAGGTTGACAAAGGCCAGATCTCTTCTCTCAGCAGCTGATACGTACTGCAACATTGAAGTATGTGCTCTGTGGTCTCTTCTGCTTCTCCACAAGGACAAGCGGGCGATGTCGTAAGGTGGAACTGCCTGTACATGTGTTGGTTTAGTCTGTTGTGTCCAGTTCTGAGACGAAAAATGGTCACTTGCTCTGGCCTCGAGAGATGATGGTAGGCATCTTCTGATTAAGGTGTTCTATAGAGTGACTTGATGATAGTCTTCATCTCTGTATGGGTAATCATGTTTTCTGTCTGATTCTCTTCTGCACCCAACTTTGCCATCTTGTCTGCTTCCTCATTTCCATGGACTCCACAGTGTGAGGGGATCCACTGCAGTGCTATCCGAAAGCATTTGATGGTTTGTAGTGCTTCTTCAAGTTGTGGCAGCTTACCTTTGGTGATAGCCTCAAGGACTGAGCGGGCATCAGATAAAAAGACAATCTGTGCAATAGGGGCTGCTGTTCTGCTGATGGTATTCGCTGCATGAACCAGTGCTTCGACTTGTAGTTCTGTAGTTTGTGCAGTGTTTGCCTGTCGGTATTGCAGCTGACACATGTTGTCCGTTTGGATACTGTATGTGCAGTCCGGCACCTCCACACCTAATTGCATCTTTGGCTGATCCATCTGTGTAGATCCTTATCCATGTCTCCTGAGGGTACATTTCTTCCAGCATGGCTAGGGTCAGGGCCTTCTTGCTCACATCACTGTGTTCATCTTTGGTTGTGAGATGGGGTACTGTGGTGCGAATAGCTATGCTCTCTAGTTTGTTTTCCCAGGGTGGAGGATCAAGGGTGTGGTTTGGGTCTTCTATTTGTGCTGGCAACATTTCTTGGTGTTTCTTTTGAAGCGCTTTTGTCTCTCACAAAATTGGATCTTTTTAAGTCTTCCTGATGACAGCTGTGCTTGCCTGATCTTCATCGGGTGGTTGTTGAACGATTTGAACTTTGCAGCTAGGATCAGTGCTTTGCATTCCCTTCCTTTGCTAAGTGGGGGGGATGCCTGCTGTCTGCTCCATTTTTTCTATTGGTGTTGATCTCATTCCACCAGTGATGATGCGCAGTGCCTGGTTTTGTACTCTGTCACGGTTCTGTTGATGAGATTTAGCTGCTGTCATCCATGAGCTGGATCCATACTCAAGGTGTGGTCGTATGGCACCTAGGTAGATGGTCTTGAGGATCCTTTCATTGGCACCCCACTTTGTTCCTGCCAGCTTCCTCATGATTTTTAGCTTTCTTCTGGCCTTTGCCTCTGCGTTCTGGATGTGCTCCTTCCATGTTAATCTTCTGTCATAGGTGACTCCCAGGTATGTCTGCTGGTCCTCGTACTCGAGTGGGGTACCGCCCAGTGTCAGATTGCCAACCTTGGTTTTGGTGGACAGTGAGAATGATGCAGCAGGATGATATTTGGATCACAAAGTCAAAGGTCCTTGATATAGAACCCTGTGCTATTTCAACATTAAGTTTTTGCGTTTAGAAAAACTTCTCAGCTTATATTTCAGGACTGGTTAAGCCTATTGAAACTACACTTGGATACATGGTTACCTATAATGATTGGAAGCAGTGTGATGATGTTAGCGTCACAAGGTCCAAGGTCAAGGTCAATGTGACATTGATACAGAACTCTGTTATTTCAACATTAAGATTTTGCATTTAGCAAAGCTTTTCAGCTTATATTGCAGGATTGGTTAAGACTATTGCAACTAAACTTGGATACATGGTTACCTATAATGTTAGGAAGCAGCATGATGATGTTGGTGTCAGAAGGTTAAAGATCAATATCACTGTGACTTTGATACAGAACTCTGCCTTTTTAACATTAAGTTTTTGCGTTTAGCAAAACATCTCGGCTTATATTTCAGGATTGGTTAAGCCTATTGCATCTAAACTTGGATACACGGTTACCTATAATGATAGGATGCAACATGATGATGTTGGGATCACAAGGTCAAAGGTCAAGGTCGGTCACTGTGACCTTGATATAAAACTCTGCTATTTCAACATTAAGTTTTTGCGTTTAGCAAAACATTTCCGCATATATTTCAGCATTGGTTAAGGCTATTACAACTTGGAAACCTGGTTACCTATAATGTTAGGAAGCAGCATGATAACATTGAGGGCAGAAGGTCAAAGGTCAAGGTAACTGTGACAAACAGGGGACAGGCAAGACATTTAATTCCGCGGAATTCTTGTTTTCATGAAAAGGACTTCTGCAGAACCGCTGAACGGATCGGGCTGAAATTTTGGGGATATGATTATGGAATAAGGCCCATTAATGTTTGTACATGGGAAGTTGATAGGTAAAAAACATGGCCGCCGTGGACCAATCAAATTTTAGTGTGTTTGGCTGCCATATTCAATTTTTTTATTTGATGGATTTCGAAGCCGAAATTGGTTTTCTTAACTCAGCTTACTTGTCAGTCAGCTGTCGCATAGCGATGACCCCATCCGTCTTCAGTATGTCTGTCCATCCATCTGTCTGTCCGTCACCAACAATGGCGGCTCATTTTGTTATTTCATGACGAATTGACACCAAACTTGGTCACAATGCTAATGTCAACATCTAATATGTGTGTTGTGAAAATGAAACTGATAGGATGTCAAATGCCAGAGTTATCACCACTTAAATATTTGCAGTCTTGCTTTCGTCCGGGAAATAGAGGTTTGTTCCCACCGTCCACTGATTTATCACCATGTCAGATTTTATTGCCAAAGTAGGTTAAACCCCAATTAACAGATTAACCTTTCCATCACTGCCTAAATATTTAAGATATGTATTATGTGCTCTGACATCTATGCTCTTAAATAAATATTTTGAAATGTATTTGATTGAAAGTTGTTGCTGCCATAGGCAGCAATGAAAGTTGTTGCTGCCTAAGGCAGCAATGACTGTCAGTCAAGTTATTTTCGAAATCAACTCCAGCTCACCCTACCCCTGCTGCTAACTTAGTGATTAAGCCAGATGCGCGTGTGTTAAATGGATTGTGTGGTGGTGGGGAATAACCTGCTATAAAGACCACCTACCTGCCTTTAGAGACCATTTTTTTCAATTGTATTTAAACCTGTAGTAACCGCCTGACTGCTGAGTTTTTACAGACAACACATTCTAAAGGTTATATCTCTGAACCTGATAAATATTTTGAAAACAATTGGACTGAAAGTTGTTGGTGGCTAAGGTGCCAACAACTTTCAGTCCAGTTGTTTTCAAAATATTCAACAAGTCAAGAGCTTTTGCAAATTGAAATTATTGGCTGCACTGGCTTACAGCAGTGAGACAGTTAAGAAACCAGCTGTTGTTAGCACTGATATTATCTATTTTGCCTTAAACATTGTTCAAAATCACTAATGCAACATAACAGTCCAGAGATTGTTGTCAATATCTCGAAAACTAAACCATTTGACTGAAAGTCATTGGAAGTGACATCGATGGATGTAAAACTTGCCACTGTTCCAGGTGAGCGATACAGGCCCATTGGGCCTCTTGTTAGAAATGTCTTTAAAAATCTTCGAAACTGCTTGGGAGAATCGATGCAAACCTCATGAAATATAATCTAGGGCAAGAGCTGAACCAAGTTTGTTCAAGGGAACTTGATTGGCCAAATGGTTTGGTGGCCATCTCAGATGACCTAGTTTTCGCGAAAATGGCTTCTCCAGAATCTATAAATGGATCACACTTAAATTTGGCAGATATGATTACGGACTAAGGGCCATTAAACTTTGTTCAAGTAAAAAACCTGGCCGCTGTTGACCAATCAAAATTTTGCGTATTTGGCGGCCATATTTGATATTTTTATTTGATTGATTTTGAGACCAAAATTGTTTTTATCTATTTCCGAAAAAATTGGTCCCGATCCCAGGATGATTCATAATGAGGAAAAATTAGTTACCTCTCCAGGATGTAGAAATTGTTTGAGTGTAGCTTTCGTGACTATCTTGGTCACTTCTTCAGCATTAACTGGCAATGTCACTGGTCACTTCTTGTGGAGTCACGTGACAGCATGGACTGGTAGACTGCTGGTATACGGTAGCCCTCATCTCGGTTCATGGTTGGTTGATGCTTGTCGATTTCTATGGTCTCTTTAACTTTCCGTTTAAATAAGTTGGTCTTGATGTTGATGACTGAGGCACTGCTGGGATGACATGGCCAGTGGATTCTGTGTGCTCTGCCACAGCTGAGTTGGAATTGATTTTAAGATGTTCTTTGACTCTGGTGATGAGAGGCCTTTTCGTTTCGCCTATATATGCACCCTCACATTGGTCACATTAGATCTTGTAAATGACTCCAGAGGCCTTGGATGTACGGAAGTCCGATTAGTGGGAGTTTTTCGACATCTGGTTGTTTATTACGAGGTGTGGGAGGCGGTTTTCTCATCCACGAAGTGTAACCATTGGCTAGGAGAGACTGTTGGATGTGATGATGTTATTCTTTTTTGTCTGATGTTTCTGTGATGATGGAGTCTGTGCGGTGAAATAGAGTTCGGACGACTGAACTTTTGTGTTCCAAATGGTGATTAGAGTGAAAATTTAGATATTGATCTGTGTGTGTGTGTGTGGGCTTTCTGTACACTGTAAGTTAGGTAGTTCCGGAATCACTGACATGTACCAAGACGTCCAGGAAGGCAATCTGGCCGAGAAAACCGCCTCCCCCACCTCGTAATAAACAACCAGATGTTGAAAAAACCCCACTTGTCGGACTTCAGTACATCCAAGGCCTATCAGAACACCTATATTTCTCCTTCGATCAATACTCACCATTCTGTTACTTCTGATATACAGCTGGCCTTGACAGCGGCTCTAGGATTATAGACTTAGAAAGCTTTACCGACTCCTGGGAACCGGGTACTCGGCTCCCAACTGCCGAGTACCCGTTTACCATAGAGCTCATTCTTGTTTGCATAGCAACAAGAGCAATACATGCTTTCTGCAGTGAGGATTTTAGTGTTTTTTGTGAAAGAAAATCTACGTCTTTAATCTGTGATAGTTTGTGTGTTCGTGAAAGGATTAACTAAAGGATACGATGGAGAATACCACCGAAGATAACCAGGTTGTATCGTTCTTTATTATCCATAGTTAAAAGACTTAGGTCTCTAAATTTTGCTGTGTCGCATGTTCCAATTTCTGATCCCATAGAATCTGGGACGTGTGCTAACAACGATATATGCCAGACAATCGCCTTCTTTAACCCCCAACAGGCGATCGGCAGATATGAAAATAGGTGTTATGCTACGGTATTTCTAACACGAATATCGGCTGACGTCGTTCTCCGTAGGATCCGAGCGGGTGACGTCACACCCGGTCGCTCGGATGTTTATGTGAAGAAAATTTTTTTCATTAATTCGCGCATCTTGTTCTGGGTGCTGCGTACTAAAAATGGTACCGGAAACTTTAGAATGATCAAGTTTACGTGCGATCACGATCGGTTTGCAATGATCGGTGGTTTCAAAATTCTTGAGTAGATGCGTGGTCTGCGGTTTTACCGTGTGATACAGCAGTTTGTTATACATTTTGTTGTTTTCTTCACATATCGTGCTGCTTTCGTTAGGAGTATAATTTATATTGATTAGTAAATATACCCCGAATGCTATGCGATATGATTCCTGGAGCCGTTACACATCCTGGAGGATCTATTATGGGTGTGTTTAATGCCCGCCTCGTTCTTGTCGTCATAGTCAATGCGATCGTTGTTGTAACGTGGCGGGGTGGGGTGCGGGAGGGTTACAGTTAATTTATGAGTCAAATTATTTGAAAATTAATTGTCTGCCTTCCATCCGGGTCTCGTTCCGCTTGTTTATTGTAGGTTTGTGCTTATGTTATAGGCCAAGCCAGCCCCGCCATCATGTGATGAATGCCATAAGTTTGTCCGTGTCGTGTTCAAGGACCATGTCTGTTTTAGGTGTTCCCTGTGTAATATTGATCATAGGTGTAATGTTTGTGCAGTGTGGTCCGTTGAGATGATGGTTAAGTTCCTTGCCAGAAGGACTTGGCTGGGTCTGACGCGGGGTCAGGCGGTCCGAGAGTAAATCGTGGAGCGCCAGGTTCAGCTGGTGGGGGTGCTCCACGTCCCCAGCTGGAGGTGGCGAAGATGGCACCGCCGGCGTGGTTTGGTCCGGCTGTGCAGGGTTTTTCTGCATAGCGTTCTGCCCACGCTGGTGTCGTCCCTGCTACCAAAGGTTGGGGGGCAGTTTCTCCCCATGCCTGGTACGGATCCTGTCCTCGGACAGGATTCTGGACTGGTTACCGAGGGGGCCATCTCGTACGGCCCCCTGGCAGTCCCGTCTGGCTTCGGCCAGATGGGTTTCTGTTTCTCTGCGGCCACCTCCGGGTGGTCCAGTAGCGGTGGCCGGTCCGTCAGGTGTGGGAGCCGTCCGCCAGGACGGTTCCACGGTTGACTCGTCTAGTGACGACTCTTCGGAGTCTGAAGACGAGGAGGCCGATGAGGAGAGGTTGCTGCGGCCCGTGAAGCCGCAGGTGGAAAATATGGAGGTTGATTCCGTCCTGGACGGAACCGGCCTCCATTTGTCTGGTTTGGCGCAAGCCAGGTCAGCGGCTCCGCCTGTGGCTGAGGCAAATCCGTTACCGTGCACCGGTTCCGTGCGGCTTGGTTTGGCACCAGCCGTCATGGGAACGGGTGTGCCGGGCCGGGCGTGGTACTCAGCTATCTGGCCTGGTCCGGCAGTCGGATGTGGGGTGCCGTTGGCGCCTGTGTCCGGCTATGGTTCCGCGACTGCTACGGGTCCGTACGGTTTTCCGTGCGGACCTACCCCATGGACCGGAGTGTTTCATGGGGTGGCGGCGGAACCGTGTGGTACCGGAGTGCCTGGCGTGTCAGTCGTGGCTCCTTGCCGGGAGGCCGTGGCTGGCAGACCTGTGAGCACGTCAACGGGTGACGTGTTTGCGGGGGTGTCTTCATCGGAGGTAGATTGGTCAGATGCTCTGGCGTGGCTAGCCAGAGTTGACCCGTCTGTGGTTTCGGCCACGGCCGATGAAGATGCGCCCCATCCGTCGGTTGCGTCGATTAGGACGGGGATTTTGCCCGCGGCCCGGATCCAGTCAGTGGGACTGGATCCACGGTTCATAGATTTGTTGGATGTTATTTATAGCAAACAACTAATGAGCAAGGGTCAGCTCCCTGCGGCCCCCAGGGAGGTGCGGGCAAGATGTCGTATTCTGCGGGGTGAATACGACAGGTATGGTGTAGTCCCGTCGGTCACGGAGGATGACTGATGGGTACTGGGAGTCCAGAGTGCCGGGTCGGGTGGCCCCGGTCCGGCACTAGTGGATAAGTCCCAGGTACACCAGGAAGAAGTCCTGTCCCTATGCGATGAGGGTGTGAGGGCAGCGATGAGCGCTGTCAATCACTCGTATCGTCTCCTTCAGTCGGTGTGGGCTGAAGCGGGGGCAGGCCACCCTGTGCCACCTGTGGCGCTTTCATGTGTTAATGACGGCATGGTGCTGTCAATGGACGCATTGGCAAGGGTGCAAGCGCGAGTGACGAAGTCCAGGAGGCAAATGGTCATTGACCATATGCGTCCGGCTACGGCAGTCAAGGAGCGTCTTCTTGGGACGCCCCTGACAGGGCCTAGCATCTTTGGTGGCCAAGCGCGGGCCATCTTAGAGGACACCGCCAGTATCGCGCAGAATCGGTTAGCGGTAAACCTACAGCTAGAGCTAGTGCGGCAAGCGCACGCACTAGGGGCTGTGGGGAAACCGCTAACGGGACAGCCTTCAAAGAAGCAGAAGAAGCATAAGAGCAAGGCGAAAGCCAGGCCTGTTGCGACTTCTGCTTCAGCTGGGTTCTCGGAGCCGCCGCCGGTGAAGAAGCCCAGGAAGGTTGTAGAGGCGCCTACCCTCCCCAATGTTGCTCCTGACCGCCCTAGAGGCGGGAAGGGCAAGGGGAAGGGTAAGGGTAAGGCCTCAAAGGGCGGACAGAAGGGGCCGAAGCGTACCTGAGGGTACGCAAGCTCCATTCATATCCGCCTGGACCGCGCCTGTGCGACAGGAACAGCGGTGCCAGTTATACCCGTCGTGCCTAGAACGAAATGGATCTCACTCTCTCTCATTAAGAAAGAGGGGGGGGGGGGGGCGGACTGCGAGCCGGACAACCCCGTTAGACGTCGAGGCGTCTATGGTGGGTGGAAGGCTCATGCGTTTCGTCGAGGCCTGGCGAGGTGTGACGTCAGACAGTCTGGTCCTGGGATGGTTATCCCAGGGTTACATGCCGGAGTGGTGGGACTTTCCACCACAAAATCTGTCTTTGGCACCTGTCTGGACACCCGTACCAAGGGAGCCAGACAAGTTAGAAGCCGTTCAAAAGGAAGTGTCTGGTTTGCTTCTGAAGGGAGCAATAAAACCAGCAAACCGGAACACTCCAGGTTTCTATTCAAACATGTTCCTTGTCCCCAAGAGCACAGGGGGATGGAGACCCATACTCAATCTCAGGCCATTAAATTGGTTTATCCATACGCCTCGGTTCCAGATGGAAACGCCGAGGTCGGTAATGGCAGGATTGAGGAAAGGAATGTGGTGTGTATCGATCGATTTGAAAGATGCATATTTCCACATTCCGATGAATCGGAGTTGGCACAGGTTTCTGAGATTTGCGTTTCAGAATCAAGTATGGGAGTTTACAGTTCTCCCGTTTGGCCTGTCGACAGCTCCGAGGGTTTTCACAAGAGTGGTCCTTGCGGTGACAGCGTTTCTCAGAAAACAGAACGTGGCGCTACACACCTACATAGACGACTGGCTGCTCAAGGCAGACTCGGCAGCCAGGTTGAACGTGGATACTGCTCTGACTCTGAAGTTACTTTCAGATCTAGGCTGGATAGTCAACGAGGAGAAATCCGAGTTGACGCCCACTCAACATTTCGTTTATTTGGGGATGCGATTCGACCTCGAGGAGGGCAGGGTTTACCCGTCAGAGCCCAGAGTGGTGTCTCTGTTAGCCATCCTCAGGAGTTTTCGAGTGGGAAACCACATTCAGGTGAGGCGGTTCCTTCAGATGCTGGGCATGATGGTCTCCATGGAGCAGGTTATCCCGTACGCTGCTCTAATGCGAAGACCTATCCAGTTGTATCTGATGTCTCTGTGGAAACAGAGAACAGAACCCCTGTCAAAACTGGTGCCAGTTTTGGAGCCGATAATATCGCATCTTCTATGGTGGAAAGAGCGTCAGAATCTCCTAATAGGGGTTTCGCTGCACCTACCCCACCCCCAGCTGTCCATCTACACGGATGCATCGCTGGAGGGGTGGGGTGCCTGCCTGGGAGAACACCAGGTCTCGGGCACATGGACTCTCCCGGAGAGTCAGCTGCATATCAATCTGTTGGAAATGATGGCAGTGGAACTGGCATTGGAAGAGTTCCTTCCGATGATCAGGGGCAAGGTGATATTGATACGGTCGGACAATTCGACAGTAGTATCATATATAAATCGCCAAGGCGGGACCAGGTCGCCCACTCTGTGCATCAGGGTGTGGCACTTGATTCAATGGTGCAGGAATTACTCGGTTGTTTTGAAAGCAGCTCATATTCCTGGCCGATTGAACATTCTGGCGGATGCTTTGTCTCGCAGACAGAGAATCCTGCCAACAGAATGGTCCCTCAACCCTCCAGTTCTGCGACGGATCTTCGAGCATTGGGGCAAACCCAACGTGGACTTGTTCGCCACAAAGGAAAATGCTCAAATCATGACATATGTCTCGCCGATTCCAGATCCAAATGCCGTCGATACAGACGCTCTGGCGATAAGCTGAAGAGGGATGCACGCTTACGCGTACCCACCCACCATTCTTCTACCGAAGGTATTGGTGAAGGTCAGGGAGGAACCGTGTCTGGTCCTGCTAATAGCGCCGTATTGGCCGAGCAGGGCGTGGTTCACGGATCTTCTAGATCTGCTGGTGGAAAATCCTGTGCAGTTGCCCGAGATTCCGAACATAATCTCCCAGGCCAAGGGACGCTTCCTACACGAGCGTCCCGAAATGTTAAAATTGACTGCGTGGATGTTATCAAACAACGTTCCACGTCGGAAGGCTTTTCTCGACAGGCTGCTGATTTCATCGCGGCTGCGAGAAGGAGGTCAATCTTCAAGTCATATAACAACAAGGTTAACAGATTTGCAGACTGGTGTGAAGAAAAGGGTATTGATACTTTTCAATCCACTATCAGCAAATAGCAGACTTTCTCTGTGAGCTGTTCTTTTGAGGACTAGCTCCCGTCACAGTTGCTGGATACAAGTCAGCTTTGGCATCAGTTATCCCTTGTCTAGCCAACAGGGATAGTCCAGAGGTGGCCCAGTTAAATGTGATGTTGAAGGGAATGAGCAATCTCCGACCGAGACAACCGGTAGTCATTCCAGCCTGGAGTCTATCTTTAGTGCTTAATGTACTGGCCAAGCACCCTTTCAAACCGTTGCGTTCGGCTAGTCTAAAGCATTTGACTCTAAAGGCGGTCTTTCTATTGGCAGCTTCCTCAGCTAGAAGGCGCAGTGAGATCCATGCGCTTTCGGCAGAGAGGAACCGATTTATTGTTTCTGGAGAAGGTCTGCGTCTTCTGCCAAGAGCAGAGGTTATGTCAAAGAACCAATCTTTGAGATATCCCGGCAAACCGATCATTATACCGAAGTTAACTAGGTTTGATCGTGATGCCAGTGTCTGGTGCCCGGTCCGTGCTTTGACTAAGTACAAGAAACGGACTGACTCGTTACGGTCGAACGATAGACATCTGTGGATCTGCCATAAAAAGTCTTATGGCACCGCATCCATGGATACTATCTCACGTTGGGTGGTCGAACGCATTCAGACTACTCACGAGATGGCGACTGGGCACCAGGTGCAAGGAGTAAGGGCACACAATGTCAGAGGAATAGCCGCCTCGACCGCCCTTTACAATGGTGTTCCGTTATAGGACATCATGGCCGTTGCACAATGGCACTGAGTCCTCATTCACGGATTACTATATGAGGGATGTGTCAGACTCAGCCAATCCACTCGCTTTAACTGTTTTGAAACGATAGTTAGTGACCACACTGCTTTTCACCCTTTTCTCACTTTGGTAAGAAAAGAACCTAAAGCAGGCATGGTCAGGCGAGAGGATGTCAACCAGATTGTGTCACCGATGGCCGAACCGGTGAATGGTTGGAGGCGGTACGTCTGAAGTCCAATTATCATAAGGTAATTCAATAAGTGAGAGTTTTTTGTATTATGTATATGTATCATGTTCATTCATCTTATATATTCATGCTCATTCCCAGGCTAATACATGGAATATGCAGGGAGTAGTTAACCCTCTTGGCATATTTGTGTTTTCAGGCGAGATACATGTTCGTTAGTTCTCTCCCTTTTCTTAGGAGGAAAAAGGGGGGGGGGGCTGTGACGCGAATGTGATTCGGTTCCGTGAACTTGACGGTCCTTTTAGGTCTCCGTTAGTCAAGTTTGAAGTCTAAAATCTTTCTCCAAGGGGCAAAATTAGCATTTATGGCTTGCCCCTTCCCACCAGGTTACTGATCAAATCTGGTGTATATCAGAAGTAACAGAATGGTGAGTATTGATCGAAGGAGAATGCAGGAAATGTCAATTTCCCTTTCTCCGAGATCTAACAATACTCACCATTCTGTTACGGACCCAGCCTCCCAGCCCCCGGAGGCAAGCCATAGTTGTCTCTTGTTTGGTGGCTATGCAAACAAATGAGCTCTATGGTAAACGGGTACTCGGCAGTTGGGAGCCGAGTACCCGGTTCCCAGGAGTCGGTAAAGCTTTCTAAGTCTATAATCCTAGAGCCGCTGTCAAGGCCAGCTGTATATCAGAAGTAACAGAATGGTGAGTATTGTTAGATCTCGGAGAAAGGGAAATTGACATTTCCTGCAATCTGACCATGAACGGACCATGATATCACTGTCAATAGGAATAACATTGAATTTTTCCAGAGATGATGGTCAATCATGATATATCATGGTTAATGAAGGACATTGATAATTGCTAAAAAAAATATTGGTGACATCTGACCATGAACTGTCCATAATATCACTGTCAATATGAATAGCATTGAAATTCTCCAGTAACCATGGTCGACCATGATATATCATGGTTAGTGAGGTAGTTACACATGAACTGGCTATCAAGTGACAATGATATTTGATAACAAAACATCTGTTGTTATTACACCACAAAAACATCCATTACCGTTCAATCACTACTTGCTAAATCAAATATCTGCATTTAGCTAATAAGATTTTTATGCTCGCTTACATACTCCCTAATGCCAATACCATCACCATGTAGACCCTCAACCAGGCTTCTGGAAGAGGGACCCCATGCATTAGCCTTACAATAGACTGGCACCAGTGTGTACTCACTCCTTGGTGACGCTTGTCACTAAGCACGCTCGCATATGCGCAGTAGGTCCCAAATGTGAAAACTGATTCACTTTTCAAATGTTCTGCTAGCAGAACAGTTTGCTTGCTATCGATCTGTTATAAAAGTTATAGCTTTGCTCTGAAAGTTTTCAGTTACAATCTATTTGACAATCGAAACATGCCTACCATGAAATCAATCCTTCCTCAGTTATGTTTAACTTTTATATCATGGTGTTTTAGAGGTGTTTGTAACTCTAGTTTTTGAGTTACCAGTTTTCGTGTCACTACTCCCGTTTTCGAGGTTAGAGTAACCATGCCTATTATATACCATCAAAGTACCATGTTATAAAATAGCCAATACCACTCCTATTAACGTAGATCCTAGTGCTCTCAAACAACATCACTCAGGAATCATTATGATTCCAATCTTCAGTCACTTTCTTAAGTACGCCTATGACGTATCCTCTGTAGATTTTCTCATTAGTTTTTTAACGAAGCTAGTGCTTTATTTCCTATCATTTCTTATTTTTATAGGAAGTGTCCTTATCTACTGAGAAAGTCAAATGTACGTCGAACAAATGTGATCGCTTTCATGCTAAAGACTGTGCGGGCCACGTTTGCCTGAGGTGTACCTCCTGCTCCCGTAAAAAAATGTGGGGGATTTGTAAGGGTTGGCCGTTGGTCATCTCAAAAGCTTTCTTCAAAGATTTTGTCGCTAAGCCTGCGTTGCCCTCAGGTCGCTCACCCTCCATTGTTGAGTGTACTAAGGCAGTAACATCTGCTTCTACCTCTGTTAAAACGTCTGTATCAACAACGGAGGGGGGCTGCTCTTCTATCTCTTCCTCAGATACTGTTATGGCATTATTTGCCAGGTTCGAATCCTTTGCTAACGTGCTAACAAAGTCTTTAGATGAGCGTATTTCATCAGCGATTAAGGCTGCTAAAGAGGAGTCGTCAGACTGAACTCGGCCCCCAGTCTCGTTTGCATAAGTGGGGTAAGTCTGTTTCTTTGACGTCTAGACAACAGATTAAGTCTCCGAAAGGTAAATCTGGTGACTCTAAAAAGAAGCCTGGTAAGTCATCCTCTGGTAGGAGCCAGGCTAAAGACTATGTTAGTCTTGAGGGTCAGCATAATCCTCAAGCGATGGCATCGGTGGTGGAAGCTACCGATTTTTCTTCACATGCCAAAGTTCATTTCTCAGTGATCCTTATTGCCAGAAATGTATTAAGATCTCTGATCGCCTCTGCTCCCGTCTCTGCTCCTGGTTTGTACATGCAAGCGGGTTTGCATTCCGGTTTGTGTTCTGGTTTTACCGGGCATCCGAAAATGATCACCGTGATTGTTTCTGGCTTGGCTGAACATCTGGTGTCTCATGATAATCTGGCTTTTCCGTCCACTTCCGTTTCCGGTGCTTCAGGTTCCGGCTGTAGAGTTACTGATTCCGGTAGGAAGAATGTGATTCCGGGTCTGTTGGACCCGGCCTTGCATCATTCGTCTATTTCCGTTTCCAGTGTTTCAGCTTCCTCTTCCGGTAGTAGTGTTGCTACTTCCGGTAGGAGGAATGTACATCCGGGTCTGTTGGACCCTTCTATGCATCATTCCTCTTCTTCCGTTTCTGGTTTGCCAGTTTCCTCTTCCAGTAGTAGTGTTGCTACTTCCGGTAGGAAGAATCTATGTCCGGGTCAGTTGGATCCGTCTGCATCATTCTTCTTTTTCCGTTTCTGGTTTGCCAGTTTCCGTTTCCGGTAGTAGTGTTGATACTTCCGGTAGTAAGAATGCACTTCCGGGTCTGTTGGACCCGACTTTGCATACATCCTCTTTTTCCGGTCCCGTTTTGTTAACTTCCGTTTCCGGCGGCAGTGTAGCTACTTCCGGTTCGACTTATGCATGTCCGGGTCTGTTAGACCCGTCCTTGCAATCGACTTCCGTTTCCGGTTTTTCCGTTTCTGCTTCTGGTGACAGTCTATCTGCTTCCGGCTTAAGAGATGCTTCTCCAGGTCAAGTTGATCCAGTGAAGCATTCTATTTCCGGTCTCGGTGTTCCAGTTTCTGCTGGAAACAATTTTTGCGCATCAAATTATGAGCTGCCGACTAACTCAGATTCCCATTTTAGTAGTATGTCTGTTCTTTCTGATTCTAACTATTTTCGCGCCGCTTCCACTCACGTTTTTGATAGGCATTATCCTGATCGTTCTTCTCTCTCTCAGTCTGTTCTTTCTTCGGATTTTGTTCAGGCTTCCTTTCGTGATGTAGTATCACACTCTCATTCTTCTTCCTCTCCTTCTCTCTTTTCTTATGTAGTTTCTCAGAAAGGTAGTAGTCATCCTTCTTCTTCCTCTTCTTCTGTATTGTCGTCTAGGGATTTCTCTTCTGCCCATGTTTCTAATTCTTCTTCTCTCTTTCACTCTTCAACTATCTCTCCAGGTTGTCTTCATATTCCGGCTTCTCTTCATCAGAACTCTTCTTCTTCTCATATCCCTTCTTCATCTTCCTCTCCGTCTGTCTCTGCTCTTCCTTCTTATTCTTCATCTTCTGCTTTTGATCATTTGGATCCTATTGTTTCTGTCGTTCTTTCTCTAGAATTGGAATTCCAGATAGTTGATTCGGGTTTAGATTTTTCTTTGTTTTCAGTAAGTCACGATTCCTCTCTTTATCGCTCTATTATTTCAGCTAGATTTTCAATTCTTTCCAGATTTTCAGCTAGTGGTTTAGATTCATACTCTTTCACTTCTAATCCTCGAGAGGAACGTGGTGTTAGTCCATCTGATCAGTCCTCTTTGGTTTTGGACTCTTTCTCGGACGCTACCTCTAGAGCTTTATCCTCTCCTTCCTCTCTAAGAATCTTTGATTCTTCTGCTTCTCTAGACTCGGACCTTTGTCCTCCTCCCTCTTCTCCATCTCATTCTTCTGTCAATGCTACTCAGAGATCAGTCAGGGCCAGGGATCTGAAGAGGTTCTATCCTGTGAGGGCCTCTCCGGATGACTGGTCTAAGTCTCATCAATGGATAGCTTCTTCTCTATCTCTTCCTCTTCAGGATGAATTTTCGATTGATCCTCCTTCATTCGGATCTGCTCTTTCATCTTCAGACTTCATCAAGTGCTCCTTGTGTTCGTCCAGTGGATAATTTGGTCGTAGATATGTTGGATTTTTGTATAAATGGTGTTCAATCAAAAGATTTCTCTCTTACTCCCAAGGTAGATGCTCCGGTTCAGGTTCTGAAAGACTTCTACTCAATCTCTTAATGGTCCGACTTGGGATGTTCTTTCTTCGAATCTGAAGGAATCCTCTACGGTAGAATCGTCTTCTGACCTTTTTAAATGTGAGTGTCTGTCGTGCTCAGTTAAAATCAGCTAATTTTCTGGCCCTTCTTTCAGAGGCTTTTCTCAGGACTCAGGAGAAGGGTGGTAAGATTCCTCCTGAAGTTTTTCGTTCGTTAGCCGACCTTTCAAGAGGTTCATTGAACTCGGTTTGCCGTTCCTTGGGCTTCATTACTTCTAAAAGGTCACGGAAACTTTCAGAGGTAAATATTTCGAACTCTCTCAGGAGTAACCTGATTTCTGCTCCTCCTTTCGGATTGGATATCTTCGACCAAAATTCTACCTCAATTCTTAGAGCGGAGTCTGATCGTCTTAGATCAGCTAAGGATCTGTGTGATCAGATCTCTATTTTGAGGCCTTCAGCTAAAAGAGACGTCTTCGGTCAAGAGTCTGTCCTCCTCTCTCAGGAGGAAGAGTCTCAAGCCGGATGAGCATGGGGCTTATCCTTCAAGGGTTTTCACTAACTCTAATCGGTCCTCTGTTTCCCAATCCAGATCCGCGGAGGAGGATCATTTCAACTCCATTTCTTCTCATAGACCTAGAGCCCAAGTTCGTCAAGCCCCTTCTCAGGTGAGAAGGGGTCAGTTTTCCTCTAGAAGTTCTAGATCTAGTTCTAGAGGCCGCTCCTCTAGAGATTTTCAACCTAGATGGGTTTGAAGGGGTGGGCTCAGCCCGGGTAGGCCTTTCCTCTTCTCCTTTCCCAGTCCTTCCTCCTCTTCTACCACCTTTGGATCTATCGGTGCAGTCCCTTCTTCCCAGCGTGCCAGTAGGAGGGCGCCTGTCTCTGTTTTGGGAGACTTGGCAAGCCCTCGTTCAGGACTCCTGGCTTTTAGAACAAATCCGCTGGGGTTATGCACCGTCTTGGATAGAGCAGCCTCCTCTTCTGTCTTGCCAGCCCAAATGGACTCCAGTTCCATCCAATCTGGAGAAGTTGGGAGCCCTGGTAGACAAATTGGAGTCAATGTGTCTAAAGAAGGCTATAGAATAGGTTCCTTGTTGGAGAGTAGACCTGGGCTTCTACTCAACTCTTTCTAGTCCCCAAGAAAACAGGTGGATGGCGTCCAATTATCAATCTAAAGAGATTAAATCTGCTAATATCTACTCCAAAATTCAAAATGGAGACTGTATCTCAGATTATCGCCAGTCTGAGTCCAGGCATGTGGACGTCGTCCATAGGCCTAAAGGACGCCTGTTTTCATATTCTCATCCACCCTTCTTTCAGAAAGTTCATGAGAGTCGCTTTCAAGGGCCTGGTATGGCAGTTCAGAGTCATGCATTTCGGCCTGACCACGGCTCCTTTCTTCTTCACCCGCCTAGTGTCAGCAGTTGCAGGAATTCTGCACCGTCGTTCTATTCCCCTTCACGTGTATATAGACGATTGGTTACTAAAAGCAGAATCTTCCTCAATTCTGTCAAGTATTGTTCCAGAGGTCTGCAGTCTGGCTTCCAGTCTAGGATGGGTCATAAATCTAGAAAAATCATCTTTGTCTCCGTCTCAGGGTTTCACCCACCTAGGCATTTCTTTCGACCTGGTTCAAGGCTTAGTCTTCCCTTCAGATATAAGAGTAGAAGCCATCCTAGTAGCCATGGAAATTCTGTCCTCCTCTGCCGTGGTCAGAGCAATCTTTTTTCTCCGGGTGATAAGCTTGATGGTCAGCATCGAGAACATCATTCCGTGGGCAGCGCTGATGAGAAGACCTTTCCAAATGTATCTTATGTCCCTGTGGAAACAGTCGATTCATTCAATTGACCATCAGATCCCTGTCAGAGAGCATTTAAGTCCCCACCTAGAATTTTGGAAGGATCGCTCTCTGCTTCTGATGGGTGTTCCTCTGGTCAAGTCTTCTCCTCAAGCGATCATCTTCACAGACGCTTCCCAGGAGGGATGGGGAGCGGTCTGGGATTCCGTGTCTGTCTCAGGCCTGTGGTCTCTGGAGGAGTCGTCAGCCCACATCAACATTCTGATTTTGTGGGCTGTCAAGAAGGCTCTCCTTTCTTGGTCGGATCGGGTGAAGGGCCTCAAGATCTCGATTCGATCAGACAATTCAACAGTAGTCTCGTATATCAACAAGCAGGGAGGCACACAGTCGTCTCTCCTTTGTTTGGAGGTATGGAATCTCCTCATGTGGTGCCGCATGAACCAGATTTTCCTGGTGTCCTCCCATGTCCCAGGATGTCTGAATTTTCTGGTGGATCAATTGTCTCGCCCCTCCAAATTCGCCCACACAGAGTGGCAGTTAAAGAGGTTGGTTGTCAAAGCGATCTTCAACCTCCTGGATCATCCCCATGTAGATCTGTTCGCGACCTCTCTGAATGCCCAGATCTCTTTCATGTCTCCTTTTCAGGACAATCAGGCATTGGCTGTGGACGCCCTGTCTCAGTCCTGCACAGGAATCTTCGCTTATGCGTTCCCTCCAACTATCCTGGTTCCTTTGGTTCTGAAGAAAGTCAGGGACCAGTTCTTCGAGATTCTGTTGATAGCTCCCTTTTGGCCAAAAAGGATCTGGTTTGTAGACCTTCTCCATCTTCTAGTAGACTTCCCTCGTCTGATACCAGTGTCCCCAGATCTGTTGTCCCAAGTAAGGGGAACTTGCCTTCATCCAAACCCAGGAATCTTCAGTCTGTGTGTTTGGAGAATATCGAGTGCTCGGTCCCTGAGAATAAATTTTCTGCAAGATCTCAGGAAATCATTGATTCGGCCAGGAGGGAGTCAACTCGAAGAGTTTACAAGGGTCGACTTAAGATTTTTGGAGAATGGTGTTCAAATCATGATCTTGTGCCCGATTCTGTTTCTATTTCCCAAGTGTTAGATTTTTTATCCTATCTGGTCGATTCTCTTCATCTGACTGCTAACATTGTTAGAGGATATAGATTTTCTTTAGCATCTTTTCCTTGTTTGTTAAACGCTGATGTTAAAGATACTAAGGTTCTTAATAGTTTCATCAGAGGTTTAGGTAATATTCGTCCTCCTATTGCTAAACCGTTGCCTTCCTGGAACTTGGCTTTGGTTCTTCAGGTTTTGACAGGTCATCATTTCAAACCTATCTCTACGATTATCTTAAAGCTTTTAACTTTTAAGGCTGTTTTTCTAGTGGCTTCTGCTTCTGCTGGAAGACGATCTGAGATCCATGCTTTTTCCGCCGAAAAGGATCGATTTATTGAAGCTGGGGACGGTTTGGTCTTATATCCTAGAAGGGATTTTTTATCAAAAACTCAATCAAACCGTTATCCAGCTAAGCCGATTATTTTAAAATCTTTATCTTCCTTTTCTCCGTCTGACAGATTTTGGTGTCCAGTCAGAGCTCTTAAAGCTTATAAGCGTCGTACTGATTTTAAGAGATCCGATCCATCCCATTTCTGGGTTCGGTATGCGGAAGGGGTAGCCAGACCAGTCTCTAAAGCATCTATTGCTAGATGGATTTGTGAAACCATTCAACTCTGCTACGAGATTGCTTCTCCTGAGCAAATAAATCTCTCTCACATTAAGGCTCGTGATGTTAGAGGGATGACTACCTCTTTCGCTCTTTTTGCTGGCTCTTCTGTAGACGAAGTTATGCAAGTTGCATGATGGAAATCCGAGTCTACTTTTACCACTTTTTATTTGAAAGACCAGAGCGCAGCGGCTTCATTCTTTAGGAACATTACTATTTTAACAAAAAGGGCTGAAGACCATTTACCAAGCACATCCCACCATTTTCGTTGGGACCGTGCGTCTGCGTGTAATGGTGAGAGTTGTTCTTTGGTTTTTATTTATTTCTTTATGTTTCGTTTTATTTGGTTGTTAATCACTGTGTGATTGATTTAGATGCACCATTATGTTTTGTTATCAACATTTGGTTTGTCTTGTTTGATTTTTATCCCTGCTTATGGATTCTCAAATCTCCCACCATTGGTTCGTAGAGGAACACTGACCAAATCTACGGGTTTAGCAAGTAGTGATTGAACGGTAATGGATGTTTTTGTGGTGTAATAACAACCCCCAACAGACCCCCCCCCCCTTTAGTGGGTTGGTCTGTAGTTTTATTAACCACTATAAAAACATACTTACCATTCAATCACTACGACCCGTCCTCAGCCACCCCGCTGGGTATTGATTTGAGAATCTAGGCTGGATATATGGCACTTAAATTTAGAAAGGTGAATCAGTTTTCACATTTGGGACCTACTGCGCATGCGCGAGTGTGCTTAGTGACAAGCGTCACCAAGGAGTGAGTACAGACTGGTGCCAGTCTATTGTAAGGCTAATGCATGGGGTCCCTCTTACAGAAGCTTGGTTGAGGGTCTACATGGTGATGGTATTGGCATTAGGGAGTATGTAAGCGAGCATAAAAATCTTATTCTGATAGCTAAATGCAGATATTTGATATAGCAAGTAGTGATGAAAAGTATGAAAAGTAGGTCACTGTGACCTACTGTTGACAGTTCATTGAACAGTATGGAAATTGTTTGTCCGGGCTGTAGTTTCAAGGATGTTTGGTACACGGAACATGTGGATGCATCTTATGGTGGAGGTGTATGAAACTTAGGTCAGTGTGACCTGTGTTTGACCTACTTTTCATGGCTGATTGACCATTGCAGACATTTTTTGTCCTGTCTCTGGTTTCAAGACTTTTTGGGATATGTGAACTAAACTGAACATGTGAATGCATCTTAGGGAGTAGGTGTGCAGTGTATGAAAAGTATGTCAGCATAACCTACCCTTGACATGATTTTCACAGTTCATTGAACAGTACAGACAATTTGTGTCTGGTCTATATTTTCAGCAGTTTTTTGGTATATGTGAACTTCGTGATATGTGGATGCATATTAGGGAGGCGTGTATGAAGAGTAGGTCAGCGTGACCTACCTTTCACAGGTCACATGTGTCTGTTGCGAAATGGCCAGATTGTGTTTTGTTGAAGAAATTGATTATTAGTGAATATATTATCAATAGTTTTGACCGAACTCTCAGTAAATCTGATTGGCTTAGTTATGTTTAGGAAAAAGCAATGTTCATTTAGAAAGTTTGTAAAACTTTGTGAGTGAGAGCATTTGTTTATTACATGACTCCATACATACCTCCACCGACAACAACATGCTCATTCCTTCTCAGGAGAGAAGCTAGTAGGAAGATTTTAACACTCACTGTCTGCTGGGTATTATGGTACCTGAATTATTGATTAGATTCCTAAATTTCTATTTTATGGTACATGTAACAAAGCTTTCGTCCGCGGGGACTTATCTCTACCTGTGGGTCAGCAGATGGAACGACTGCCCAACAGACTGATATAAATGTCTATCTTAGTGACTCGGATGGCCTACCTGACGGACTGGCTGATTAACTGTGAGATCAGTTCAATGGCTAGTAAGTGGGCTGATTGCTGGCTGACTAAGTTACTGACCAATTGATTGACTGGCTGATTACTACTTGTTGGCTGATTGATTGACAGCCCAACCGCTGGTTGAATACTTCTTATATATGAACAACAACTCAGACTAAATGTTAAATAACTTGTTTTTCAGTAAAATTTCATCCTTCAACAATCATCAATTGTACTTATACAGTCAGCAGTTACAATTTGTATTCAGTCTCGTGTGGTACCGCTTCGACCCCCACGCTCTATCTTCTGTCTATCACTCTCCATGTATACAACTTTCAGCTCACAGTTATACAGAAACAGGCCCGTCTTAAGAATGTATGGGGCTCCTGGGCAAAGCAGTGTACTGGGGCCCCTAATTGGCTAACCACACACCACTATATCGTCAATTCTCCCCCACAATGCAATTCGATATAGTGAATATACTACGCATCTGGCATAGGCACTCGGACACATCTAAATCTCTTTTGACGGCAGTCACGGGCGGCGGCACTGCTAATAAACGATAATTTTTTTAATTTTTTTCAAATGGATCGGGGCCCCTAAAGTTGTGGGGCCCCTGGGCAACTGCCCACTGTGCCCATGCGGTAAGACGGCCCTGTACAGAAATTTACCCATTCATCACCATGTCAATAAACAGAAATAGCTATTGGAAATAATTAATTATCCCTTTCAATTCCAAGTTCCAAAATCTGATTATTACTCAAGTAATTCCATGTAAATTTGGATGATTATTTTGAGAATAATTTAATCAAAAGTGGTTGCTGTTTAGACAGCAACAACCCCGAGTCAAATTAATTTAGCAATTCATCAACAGAGTTCACATGGATACCAATATGGTCAGTATATATTTGTTTGTGTTGCTTAGAGAATGAAAGGGTTAATAGCAGTTGGTCAAACATTACATAAATCTGTAATATAAGGCATACAGGAAAATTCCACCTGTGACATGTTTGCAACTAATTCTGTAAGTGTTCCTTTATCTTGTAGAAACTAACTTGTGTCCTGCTAATTGCACACCTGCCTCACCATTGGTAGTCAATTCTTGTTGATTGGGAAGATTACTGGACAATAAGAATAATTATGGCCCAAGTCTAGCCTTTACTGGGCAATAAGAATGTAGTATAGCTTTTAATGCTGAATAGTCAGTCTACAATATTCAAAGTCTTTGTTTGTTGACTAGCTAGTATTAATTTTTAACTGTGTTGCATTTAGCTGTTGCTGTTATGCAGCTCTTTAGGAACACCTTTAAAAAATTGACACCAGAAGTATATAAGACATACATAATACTTTTAATTGATTGAATGAATTTAGAAATTTATGAAATCTAATTTTCATAAATTTCAGCACAATGGTCCAGGTACAATAGTATCGTGACTATTAAGTTACTGGAGGCTATGGCAGACATCTCTGTCGTCTGTCTTATGTTGCGGATCCTAGTTATTCACTTGAATGACTATCCCTCAATATAGCAGGCATTAACAGGGTTAATATCTAATATCCATAGCCTTCGCTAGAGGGTGCTCTGTCAAGTATATTGCTGATTGGATGACAGCAATCACATGTTGGTAGCGATGATGTCATCATTCAAAATTCCTACTCATTTGAGAAGACAAGTCAAATTTTATACTCAATCAAATATCAGAAGTTTATATGAATTTTGATTTAGTCCTGCAAGTATAATTTGGTAACAACGTCAGAGAAAGTGAGGAGACATCTTAAGATACGTTTGTTAATGCTTTTGAGTCATAACAAATGTATACGTTACTTATTGTTACCGGTTTTCTGATTGGCTTATTTATGTTTGGGTAAAAGCAATGTGCATTTAGAAAGTTTGTAAAACTTTGTGAATGAGAGCAGTTTTGTTCCATCAAGTCATTACTGAAATCATCCATGAGGTATCGTATTTCACCTAATTGTAGCCCATGCTCTAATAGAAGCCCACCCCTAACTTTGACACATGAGTTCCAGTGATTTCTTAACAGTTTCAAAATGGCAAAACTGTATTAGAAGCCCATCCCCTAACTCAGCAATTTGTATTTGAAAAAAAATTTTAAGAAGAAATTTGTAAGAATAGTGTGTATAATAATAACAATTGTGTCACGGGATCACTCTACTTTACATCGATCTCTGCCCTGGTACATTCCCGGACTCCTAGAAATCAATACAGGCTTCAGATTTGTAGATCTCGGCCACCTATTAAATTACTACTAGCAGTAGTAGGCCACGTATGTTCAAGATATAATAAAGTTTATTCCACAATTTTGTAGTCAAAACACACGTGAAACAGTCTCAGCATGATAAATACCTTCCTTATAAAAATATTTTAAGACCAAATTTATGTACCAACGAAGCAGTGACCAAGCAGTCTCATATTGCACATTAATTTTGTAATGCTGACCAACATCAAATGATCTAAAGCAGAATCAAGATGTACGATAAAAATTGATTGAAAGTCTGAGAAGTAAAATGAGATAGACAGCTTCTTATGTTGGCGAGCCACTGGCTCTCTTGCATTTTGAGGTGCAGTGTTCTCACAAGATCTAATACGCTAACAGGAGTTTGTTATCAAAAGTGTACCAATTATTCAGATCAGACCTAAAGTACAATAATCAGTTCCTATCGCGCACTGGTAATATATAGCAATTCCGAGTTCCGAGTCCGAGTCCAGAATATTTATATCTGAGTACTCACTCTAAATTTATATAGCTCTCTTGCGATTGGAGGCGAATCATGTGATTTATATTTTTTCGCGGCGACATTTTATCTTAAATTCAAGATGAATTTTGATGTAATAAATGATCTTTATTAAAGGATACGCAATATTTAGCGCTCCGACTTAATAATTTCACTTCCGCGATGATGTTTTTGAGGTATACATTAAACATAGTCGTAAGGCAGTGAGGTTTTTTTACCAGCAAATTGAGTTCAATTTTCGTGCTATAATTTTTAGACATTTTTTTCCCGGGAAAACTTTAATATAAGCCCACCACCTTTCTCAGAGATGTTGGTTTGGAAATTGAACACATAGTCCTAATAGAAACCTAGGCTTCAAATAGGCAAAATAGGGTAGACGTTTGTTTTCTTTTTTAATGTCATCTAAAGGTGTTCCTAATAGTTCAATACCTTGACTTTTATCACTTTGGGGCACTGTCAACTGTGCCTATGAATTTTATTTTTACCTTCTTGTTTTGAAATTTCTGTAAATATTGATTCAAAGATTGAGTCCAGATTGGAAATATCTCAAATAGTATGAACTCACGTTTACCAAGACAGTCAGGAAACTAGCATTTACACAGAAAATCAATGGGTATTGGTGCCAACAACAAATACCAAGTGAGTGACTTAAACCAATCAGCAAGCTGTTCAACACTGCACCCTGTAATAGTCGCCTTTCTGGTTGGTATGTTAACCGCCATTGCTACCACTCTTCAGATGAGATGTAATTCACACAAATAACTTGGACTCTCACGAGAGAGTGATTCTAGAGTTGCAGGGGTTGGCCTCCCCTTACTTTGAACACATGACGATACTACAATCTGCAGGGGTTAAAATCTTACCGATTTGCCTTCAGTAGAAGGAAAGAGCTATATGTATGCAGTAGAGGTGAGTATATGACATTCTTAAGACATAAGACTAGCCCCCAACCGCCGGCTTGGTCGAAAGCTTATGTAAATAACCATCATAAATACAATTCTATCTAACATGAATGCATTTCAGATCGCATGTATAATCTTTGTCTTTTTAGCTCATGTATAGATGATTAGTGGACACATGAACAATTTGCTGTACAAATTTCCAGTTTCGAGTGCCATCGTCTGTCACATGATAACTTAGGCTGTTGAGAAACAATTCTGCTACTCTTGTTATAAGATATGGACAGTTACCGTGTCACATGGAGTCTCATACAAAGGAAAGACATTACTTCTGCTCTGTGTGTAATAAGTTATTCACCTATAAACTTCATTTAGCGGTTCACATGCGAAGTCATAAAGGGAAGATTCCTTATTCTTGCTCTGTATGTAATAAAACATTTACAAGAAAGTGCATATTACTGTGTCACATGAGGATTCATACAGGGGAGCGGCCTTACTTATGCTCTGTGTGTAATAAGACATTTAGAAGAAAGGATGTATTACTGAGACACATGCGGATGCATACATGGGAACGACCTTATTCCTGCTCTGTGTGTAATAAGACATTTAGAGGAAAGAGTGGATTGCTGTATCACACGAGGATCCATAGAGGGGAGAAACCATACTCCTGCTCTCTGTGTAAGAAGACATTTGTAGATAAGGGCGGATTGCTGTGCCACATGAGGATTCATACAGGAGAGAAGCCATTTTCCTGCTCTGTGTGTAATAAATTATTTAGACTAAGCACTGGATTACTGCATCACATGAGGATTCATACAGGTGAGAGACCTTACTCTTGCTCTGTGTGTAATAAAACATTTAGAGAAAAGCGTCATTTACTGTGTCACATGAGGATTCATACAGGGGAGAGACCTTACTCTTGCTCTCTGTGTAATAAAACATTTGCTGTTCATTCGACTTCATGGAGTCACATGAGGGTCCACACAAAGGAAAAGCGTTACTCCTGCTCTAAGTGTAATGAAACATATGCATGGAAATATAGTCTAGCCTATCACATGAGGACCCATACAGGTGAGAATGATTGCTGCTGCTCTGTGTGTATTAAGATTACTGTTCTGGTGTAATAAGACATTTGCAGATCAATATATTTTAGCATGTCATATGAGGGCCTATGTGGGAAGAAATCTTACTTGTGCATGCAGAAATTTAATTAGTCACTTTTCCAGTGGCCATCATGGATTTTCCGTAGGTTTTTTCAAAATTTATCTGCTTGAAAAATGAGGCAATTTTACCCAAACTTGTCTAGAACGACCCTAGCATGGTAAAAACTTCTATACAGTGGTCTATTTTATTTGCTGCAATTTTTAATTCCCATAAATGTGCATATAATGGTAGGTTAAAGAGATTTAATTCATCACTTTTTATGGCAACCATCTTTATTTTTTCAAGCTCATTAAATTGTTAACCAGTAACGTAAGGATTGATTTTGAATGACCATAGTGTTTTACCCTTCAGAGCAGGTATACAGAAATTTGATTAGACAATTGTTTCTGTGGCCATCTTGGATTTCTAAAAATGTCAGGAAGTTATTTAACTGATTATTGCACATTAACTGTTGCTCTGACTTTAAAGCTGAACAGTCATGGTAACCAATGCTTAACCCCTCCCACTAACATAGTGCTATCAATAAATTTATCTATTCACTAACTCTATTATGAGTCTGGGCATTGATTCATAAAACAAGACCTGTGCAACAGCTCTAAGTTTCCATAAAATGACTCCGTCAGTACAATGAGTTATCTGGTATCCAGTAGGTGCATTACCTGTGCATTTGACAGGTAAGCACTACACAGCACGGCGCTATGCAGTGATGTCACCTGTGTATTGCTTAGCTGCCAAACGCTCACGCCAGCACCTATCAGCTGACGCTGATCTCTATTTAGTGAGTGAATCATTTTATAATGTGCGAGAAATGTTGTACAGGTCTTATTTAAAGCAATGTACTCCTACAAGTTACTTCTGATATTACTGAAATAGTTCAGTCTTTGTTCAAATACTGCCGTTCCAATAATGATTTGTATACATTTTGACCTGAAAATTGTTGCAACAAACTCTTTCAGTTAAACTAAAATGAACCATCGGCAGAATCTTCAATTGCCACTCGCAGAGAAAATTGTTGCTGACTAAGGCAGCGATAACCTTAGCACCTTCTCAAATAATTAGCTGGCTTTTAATATCATTATGTCTAAGTAACATGTCTATATCCCTAAATTGCTACATGTATGTACATTCTGCATAGCATTGAAATAATTCACTGGCTCTTAGGCTATGCAATTTCTCGTGTTTGTGCAGACTCATAACATCCTTTTATGAATGAGTGTATTCACATGCATGCTTATAGGAAAGAAACTTGCTGACCTTACATGAGTCTCTAAGTGCCACTCGTCAACTGACTTTGAAAGAATTTTAAATGGTAGTTATCTGATCTGTCAATCAAGTATCTGATATCAGAATAAAAATCTGAAATTAAAAAAACACATTCAAATGATGCAGGTCTGATACAAAAGGTTCCAAGTTTTGGCAGTAACTGTTTAAATTGTATGTCTTTGGTGAATTTAAAATTTATCAAATATTCCGCTTATACAGGTAAGCTATTGAATATATTGAAATGAATTTGTTGTTGCCTATGGTGTTAAATTAATTTCAAAATATTCAACAGAATGTTTATTAAATTATAAATTTGTTTACTGACAGAATTTTGACACTTTCGTGACAGATTTGACTGTGATGTCAGCTAACAAGTGACTTAGTTTAACTGATAGATTGAATCACTCTATTATCTAACTTCTACATTCACAGTGGAGTGATCATCGCTTGTTGTTGTTTTGCCTACATATTCTGATGAAATGCACATTTGACATTTTTTTGCGTAAGTCGTAACTCAACAATTGCTAAGCGTTCTTAGACTTCTGGTTCTTTAACTAATATGCCAAAATTTATTAAAAGATTTTGTGGATGTTGTCATTTCTTTATGCAATTTTAAAGACAAAGAGGAAATTTCAGTAAGACTTGTTATGTGTACTGTAGTTTCATACATTTCAAATTCATATTTTTGCCATATAAACATAACTATAAACCATGCTACAGGAATGTCCGTTCTAGCGTTTTGTTTTTAAAAGAAGAAATTTTACTGAAAATTATTGACACACAAAGCATCAAAATACCTCTTAATTATAGAAAATATCTTTATAATGAGCTTATGAATGTCAGCTGCCCATGCACACATACCTCTCCCTCCCCCCATCTTCAGGTACACTAGCAGGTGTTATGCTTGCTAGTTTTTGGTAAATGATGGCATGAATATGTTAGTATGGAGGCAGATGTAAAATAAATTTGGAGGCGATATATTTTAGTGCTTTATTTGAAGTTATTTCAAACATACAACTGATGGCATTTTACTAGGGAAAATACTGTGGTCAACTTCCATGTGTTGTGGCATGCTAATATATTTACAAAATTTATTAACTAGACTGTTAAATAGATGAAGATTTAGGGACGATACATTATGATTATCACAACGATGGTGTGTCATACTACAGCTCAGAAACAACTTAACACATTTCCAAAATAACATAAAACATTCTTGAATATTTTGAACATAATGACTGCAATGTCTTCTAATCCAATTATGTTCAAAATATTTAATAGAACATTTCTTGCTAACCTCCATGATTTTGTTTTTGTTCTGGACACATGTTAACTGATTGATGAGCTGTACTGTAGATACCAGTGCTCATACACATATACACGCCACCAACCACAACCAAGCTCTACTGTACATCACAGGTATACTGGTATGAAAATCCATGTCTGAGCCATTTTGTGTTTCTGCAATACTACACCATACCTAAGTCCCCATTATCATCACTCAAACCAAGTCAGAACGGAAAGTCACTTCTGCTTGACAGGGAGAGGCGTACCAATTTTATGCCCCCATATGAATTATTAAATGGGGCCGCCTAGATATTGCGTATCCTTTAATAAATGTTGTTTATTACATGAAAATTAATCCAAATTTGGTATAAAATGTTGTCGAGAAGAAATATAAACCACGTGAGATTACTAATCCGCTCTGGTTAAATCAAATTAAGAAGTATCAACAAATTCTTAGAGCAAGTACTCGGTAGGGTTGGGCGATATTGCTCAAGGCATGACGATATCGTTACCTCATTAAAATATCACGGTATCACGATATATCGTCAATTGGGTGGGGTGTGGAGTTAGGGTGTAAACATAGAATAACATGTATTTCAAATTGGTGGTGTCTGCAAGTTATTTAAATTTGTTGCATTGAAACCGTAAATTGAGATCGCCATGATTGCCATTTCCGCATATTTAATACACGAAATTCCACACTTTGACACCCTTCAATATACAGTTTAAAGCAACGAATGTAATGCAACTAACCGTATTCATCACAAATAAGAAAAATAAAGGATTTTCTTCTGTTCTTGTGTTGTATTTTGTGATATCTTTACCTCACGACAACTCAAAAGATTGAGCAAGGAATACGCATTAACTTCATTGCGCAGAAAGGAATTCCGCAGAGCGAAATCTGATTGGCCGCCGTATCATACTTGAGCCAATCAGAATTCACACTGCAGAATTCCGACAGCTGTTACCACGCCCGCCGCTCGCATAGACGATGCAAATTAATAAAATAACACTGCATGATTTTGAACGAGAACCAGCGTGAAGATTGGAAACAATTATATCAGATTTTATTTAGTCTGTAATATTAAATACTAATTTGCCCCATTGTAGACATATTCAAATTCGCTCACTACTTAGCGGGTTTATCCATTGATCTCAAGGTGTAGCCGGGATGTGTGAAATTAACCCGGTTAACTCTGCACCCAAGACTGCCACAACAGATAGAAGACTGGAAATAATTAGGCCTAAATTCTTTATTTTAAGGACGTTTCTCACTTAGAATAAATCTGTAACGTTATATGTGGAATGAATTTTGATTTGATTCGTTTAAAAATGCTAAATATATTGTATAAAGTTACATAAAAACGTATAACGGTAAAGCAAGAGATTAACTTCCCCTTCACCCCACCCCCCACCCCCACCACCACCCCCCCCCCCACCCCCCGGGCGTCTATTTATGTAATTATGAAAAGTGAACAACAAAGGATTATTTTGTACTTTAAATCATTTTATTAGTGCAAACAAATCATGAATTAAATGAACACAGATTATTTTGGAGTTTATTAAGTTTTTATTACCTTAGACAAAGACTGGATTATTACTTAAAGACTATTACTGGACCGAATAGAGGTAAGAGTATGACATTTCTAATGTAGTTATTTATATTATGCTCACAGTTAAAAGTGCAATATCGTCCTGTCGGTATTGACGATATTTACGATTTTTTCGAAATTATGACGATTTCGGTATCAGTATTCGGTATATCGCGATATTGACGATAATATCGAAAAATCGCCAACCCTAGTACTCGGATATAAACATCCTGGACTCAGAACTTGGATATCCCTATATATTATCATTGCGTGATGATAACCGAGTATCGTAAAATGGGTACCCGTTTGATAACAGAAAGGGTTATGATAATTTGATTTAACTTGCGTCTCAGACTCCTGTTAACATATGAAATCTCGCGAGAACATGTCAGGCACCTCCAATCGCAAAAGAGTTATTTTGTTGCCAGCATAAGAAGCGATCTCCCGCATTTTAATTCTTGGGCGTTCAAGCAAATTTTCTCGCTCATATGATTCCACTTTAGATCATTTTATACTGGTCGCTTACATTGGGCTGTCTGTCTTGCCAGATTGTATCAATATTGTCTTCAGAATTAATACTTTAATTGTTTATAATAGCATTTCTGAATACCTATTACTATCTGGCAATTAGGCTGTAGGCAATTTTAGCGGTCAACGATACCAATTTTCGTTCTCTTAATGTTATGTTGGCAATTATCGTTCGAAGTAAAGTTTGTAGGGTCTTTTCAAATATTATCAATACTAGCTGTCAAACTAGTCAAGAATATTCCCTGTTTTAAATAGTTATTTGTGTTGAATAACATGCAGAATGACATCACGATATAATCGAAAGACAAGATTATTTTTTTTAAATGATCGCGATTATGAAAACTGAATAATCGTACAACCCTACTACTGGCTGACCCCAGGCTCTATGTACTGAGTAAGCCTTTTTATCATGTGTGAGGCTGTGGTTAAAGTAACAATACCTAGAATCCTAATAGAGTTTCCAGAAATACAAATTTCGAGATATAACTATAGTACTGGTATACGCATACACACTGCTTTTTAGCATGAATGATAAGCTTTAAGTAAGCATGGATAAAGGCCAGTAGAATGGTAGACTGAAGGATTTCTATTCTGAAATTTGATACAGAGTTTTTAGTCGTGGCCATCTTGGATTTCTAGAAATGTCCAGTAAATATTTCACTTACAAATTCTTGTAAAACTCAATTATCTACAATTTAACACTTATTCTGTTGAATATTTTGAAATTAATTTGACTGGAAGCTTAAGGCAGTTTTCCTGTTTATTTACCTTGAAAATATGATATGAGGATTTCATCGATGAAAGGATTAAGAAACTACTCATTAAGTGATAGTCAGATTTCAAACACACTTGGCTAAATGAACTCTACATTGGTGACAACAGAACTTTATTACTGGAATTTGATTTGTTCATTGATTTATGTTTTATCCTAAATATTCAACAGAATGTTTATTAAATAGGAAGGATACGATCATGTCGATAGTCACTTATAGGACTGGCAGTATGATCAGCGAACGAAAAGAAGAAGAAGAAAGGAAGGATACAATACATACAGCTCGGCGGACTATTAAGCTTTTAAGATGGATTAAATTGTGTCATTCATGACTTAATTGATTATGACATCAGCCTACATGTGAAGTTAATTATGGCATATGATTGATTGATAGATAAACTGGATTCCTCCATTAGTCACTAACAATGTGACAATCCATCCCCAGCAAAGGCTAATATAACCATTGTCTCACATTCCTCAATCATATGGGCAGCTAACATACTCAATTTTCTAGTCAGTTTTTATGATGCAAGATTTGATGCGGACGGATGTTTCTGTTGTGTCGGTATTCCACAGCACTGTATGCCCTCCTTTTATAGTATTTGGCAACACTTGGCATCCCCGGAGTGTACCCGATTGTCTGGGTATGTACCCGATATTGATAGAGAAATGCTATTCTTTAGGATTGTGTGTACCTGGTAATCCTTTAAAAACTTATGCGTTGTTATTATACCGCAAACATCTGTACCATCCAATTACTACTTGCCAAATCAAACACTGAATTTAGCACCGGAAAAAGATTTTTATACCTGCTTTCTATGCCATACAATGCCTATACCATATCATTCTAGCCTACACCAGGCGTCTGGTTGAGTAGCTCACCTTACAACCTGTATGAGACTGGCACCCATCTGAATACACTCCTCAATGACCTAAGTCATGGCGCGCATGCGCAGAGGCACCACTAGACAACATAGAATCAATTTTAAAATTTTCTGCTACCAGGAAGGTTTGGCAAAAATGCAATTAAATTTTTTGTACTTGTCTACTTCGTTAAAGTTTGTTTTTGAAGGATTACTAATCAAGGAACATGCCTAATATGCAGTCTTTGTTGACTAAGTTACATTTAATGAATCTGTTTATTGTTTCTGATGATTTATTGTACTCTTGTAACTTCATTACCAGTTTTCGTGATATTTCAACTACCATGATATTTCAACTATGCTGGAATTATTACCCAACAACGTAGGAGTATTATCAAGCTGTGTAAGCTATTCTTCCAGAGTTTATCGTGTGACCCTTTTAAGAGAATCAATCATGAAAATTTATAAATTCAAACCTCAGATATTTGAATTTCTATTTTCCCGCCTTTTCAAGCCATGAGCTGTGTTCCCGGTTTTCGCATGGGGCTTGATTTTGAGGATGTTTCATTGTTTAAGAATCTTGTCTGCTTCATCTTTTTAGTCATTTTTTAGAGAATGTTTAATCCGATGAGAAAGTATTGTGCGCTTTGGCTAGTTTGACCGGCTGCTTCCGTCAGAATTTCTGGGCACGTGTGCCTAAGGTGTACCTTCCCTTCTGTACACCAGTAATCTAGGTCTCTAGATGAGCGGTTTGCTTCAGCTATTTTAGTGTCAAAATCGGAGATCTCTTAAGAATGTGTCGGTGGTGCAAACAGACATGGTGGACTGGATGAACACCACAAGGATACACCCCGAGTCATCTGTTGATCATGGAGTTCAGATGTCCGCTAGTGGGGAAACCCCATCTTCGGGACAGGAAGCATGCCCTCCAGGAGGCGTGTCCTCCATTATCGGAAACCTAAGAAGGAGAAGCCTCCTGGCTTCAGGAAGTTTAAGAGAGTTGCTCTTATTTCCTTCCCAAAGTCACATAACCCTTCGGTGAGGGCACACAAATTCTTCAGTACAGACCCGAGTTGTGGTGCCAGCGTGTCTGGTCATTATCAAGAGATACACGCGTTAGGTATTTTTTTCAAAGCAACAAAGTGCCAATGCAAAATCTTCGTTTTGCTGTGTATGCGCATTGTTGAGAGATTTTTAGGGCTCAATTCTAAAAAAAGATTTTGTTTCCGGTTTGGCTATCACTTCCGGTTTGCGTATTTCCAGTCAAAATTCCGTTTTCCACTTCCGGTGTGCATACTTCCGGTCTTAGCTTCACTTCCGGCATTCCTGAGCACTATGAGTTAGTAGACTCTGTTCAGTTTCCGGTTTCTGCTTCCGGTGTGCGTACTTCTAGTCTTAGTATCTCTTCCTGTATTCCTGAGCATTAGGGATTAGCAAATCTGTTCAGTTTCAGGTTTTTCGGTTTCCGGTGTGTGTACTTCCGGTCTTAGTATCACTTTCGGTATTCCTGAGCATTAGGGGTTACTAGAGTCTGTTCAGTTTCCGCATCTGGTTTGCACATTTCTGGGTTTATCTTCTACTTCTGTTTTTTGGCTGATCATCTGGGGATACTAACATCCTGTTCAGTTTTCGTTTTCCCATTCCGGTTCGCGCATTTCTGATGTAAATTCTTTCATTTTATCAGTTCATACAGGGATGCTAGATCCTGATGCATTTCCATTTTTCCCACTTCCGGTTTGCACATTTCCGGTCTTAATACTTCCGTTTCTGGTTTATGTACATCCGGGGTTAGTGTCACTTCTGGTTTCAGAGATCTTCCTGGTGGTCCAGGTTTAGCTCCCTCTTCCAGTTTTTTCTCAGTTCCTGGATTTATCTATCTTCCAGATGCTCTATCCCTGTGTTTTTGTTCTTCTGGGTTTGGAAGTTTGCTGACGTTCCAGATTCAAATTCCACTTCCGGTTTTGTGTATTCTGCTGTCAGGAAACATTTACACAGATAGTCAAGAAAATCAATGGGTGTTGGTGCCAACAACAAATACCACGTGAGTGACTTCAGCCAATCAGCAAGCTGTTTGACACTGCACCCTGCAATGGGTGCCTTACTGTTTCCCCATTGCTACCTCGTCTTCAGATGGGAAGTAAGTCACGCAAATCACTTGGACTCATGAGAGAGAGAGAGAGAGATTCTAGAGTTGCAGGGGTTAGCTTCCCCTTACTTTGAACACATGAAGATACTACAAGCTGCAGGGGTTAAAATCTTACCGATTTGCCTTCAGTAGATGGTAAGAGCTATACGTATGTAGTAGAGGTAAGTATATGGCATTCTTAAGACATAAGACCAGCCTCCCAATGGCAGCTTGGTCGATAGCTTCTGTAAATAACCATCATAAATAGAATTCTATCAAACAGGAATGCCTTTCAGATCGCATGTATAATCTTTGTCTTTTTAGCTCATGTATAGATGATTAGTGAACACATGAACAATTTGCTGTACAAATTTCCAGTTTCGAGTACCATCATCTGTCACATGATAACTTAGGCTGTTGAGAAACAATTCTGCTACTCTTGTTATAAGATACGGACAGTTACTGTGTTACATGGAGTCTCATACAAAGGAAAGACATTACTTCTGCTCTATGTGTAATAAGTTCTTCACCTATAAACTTCATTTATTGGTTCACATGAAAAGTCATAAAGAGGAGACTAGGGTTGCACGATTTTTTGATTATTCGATTAATCGCGATTATATAATTCAAAATGATCGTGGATGATTATAAAATTAAATAATCGTATAATCGCCATGTTGAAATTTTTGTCAAGACACTTTTACGCTTGTGAAACTGTGCTCGCGTTGCCAATCATGGAACAAACATATGGCGATCGGCCGAATGTGTGAATCATTAAATAGACTAAATAAATAACTGATTTGTTTGTATATTAACTAAGTCAATACTTAGGGAGAAAACGCGTTGAATTTCCGTGGTATTTCGCTTAATTGAAGCCTAGGCTTCTATTAGGACAAGAGGTGTTCAATTTCCAACCCAACATCTCTGAGAAAGGGGGTGGGCTTATATTAGTTTTCCCAAAAAAGTTTTCTAAAACTGATACCACGGAAATTCAACGCATTTTCTCCTATAAAAATCCCCACCGCCTACGTCTATGTTTAATGTATACCTCAAAACATCACCGGGGAAGTGAAATTGTTTGATTTGAGCGCCCTTATCCTTTAATAAAGGTCGTTTATTAGATCAAAATTAATTCACAATTTGATATAAAATGGCGTCGCGAAAAAATACAAATCACTTGATTCGCCTCCAATTGAAGAGTTTATTTTAGAGCGAGTACTCGGATATAAATATTCTGGAATCGGGGACTCGGAACTCGGGAATTTCTATATATTATCATTGCGCAATAGGAACTGAGTATTATACTGATCTGAATAACGGGTATCCGTTTGATAAACTCCCGTTAGCGTACAATATCTCGCGAGAACATGCCGCCTCCCATCGCAAAAGAGCCGCTGGCTTGCTAACTTAAGAAGCCGGCTATATTGTCATTCGAAATAATTCAATTTGGATCATTTAATGTCGATCGGCATTACAAAATTGATGCGCATTTACTCCCGTGCTTGTTTGGTACATAAATTTGGTCTTAAAATATATTTATAATAAGGAAGGTATTTAATCACGCCAAGACTGTTTTACGTGCATTTTGACTACAAGAATGTGGAATAAACTTCCCTTCTGTACACCAGTAATCTAGGTCTCTAGATGAGTAGTTTTCTTCAGCTATTTTAGCATCAAAATCGGAGATCTCTTAAGAACGTGTAGGTGGTGCAAACCAACGTGGTGGACCGAATGAACACCACAAGGATACACCCCGAGTCATCCGTTGATCATGGAGTTCAGATGTCCGCTAGTGGGGAAAGTGTGTCCTCCAGGAGGTGTGTCTCCATTATCGGAAACCTCCATACTTGATAAAGTAAAGGAGAAGGAGAAGCCTTCCGGCTTCAGGAAGTTTAAGAGAGTTGCTCCTTTTCCTTCCCATACCCACATAAGCCTTGGGTCAGGGCACACAGATTCTTTAGTACAGACCCAAGTTGTGGTGCCAGCGTGTCTGGTCATTATCAAGAGGTTTTTTCAAAGCAACAAAGTGCCTATGTAAAATCTTCATTTTTCTGTTTATGCAGAGTGTTGAGAGATTTTTAGAGCTCAATTCTAAAGAAAATTTCCATTTCCAGTATGGCCATCACTTCCGGTTTACATATTTCCGGTCAAAATTCCATTTTCCGCTTCAGGTGTGCATACTTCCTTCCGGTCTTAGCTTCACTTCCGGTATTCATGAGCACTATGGGTTAGTAGACTATTTTCAGTTTCCAGTTTCCACTTCCGGTGTGCATACTTCCGGTCTTAGTATCTCTTCCGGTATTCCTGAGCATTAGGGATTAGAAAATCTGTTCTATTTCTCTTTTTTCCGTTTCTGGTGTGCGTACTTTGTGATGTAAATTCTTCCAGCTTATCAGTTCATCCAGTGATGCTAGATCCTGATTCATTTCCTTTTTTCCCACTTCGGGTTTGCACATTTCCGGTCTTAATACTTCTGTTTCCGGTATACATACCTCCGGGCATAGGGTCACTTCCGATTTCTGGGATCTTCCTGGTGGTCCAGGTTCTGCTCCCTCTTCCCATTTTTTATCACTTCCTTGGTGGGTCATTCCGTATAAGATGGACCAATGCCCGTCAACTCAGAGTCACGGATTTCCTTCAAACTTTCTCAGTGTGAGCATATGGATGTTTTAGTTGAGCATGACAATTTTTTAACTGATATGTGAAATACTTTTTGAAAAATGCCCTCTCAAAGACCCCTATGCTAAAATTGACAAAAGTTTCAAGTACAAATCCAATGTTTGAGACATCATATCTCATCCAATATACTGTTTACAATACTAGATCTTTTCATTCTAATGCTCTGGTCAGCATACTTGAGGAAAATAACAAGCAATATGTGTTGATTTGTTTTGGGTGTGTTTTAGGGGTCACCAAAAACGTTAAAAACAGCTAATTTTCCTGTTTCAACAAAATTTGGTGATACAGTAAAATGTATATTATAGTTGCTGTAACTAAATGATTTCTACCCAGTTCACTAGAGCTAATATTAGCTTATTTACTGACTAACAGCAAGGTTTGCTCATCAAAAAATTTTGGGGGCCCAATGCACCACCCCTGTTCACAAAAGAGGGCCAACTTCATCGCCTATTAAGTCAAAATAACCCCTTTCAATTTTTATTTTATTTTGGTGAATGGTAGATATATGGTCAATAGTTGCATGGTTAAAAGTTGCACTCTTACATTTGTTCCCATTTGGAGCTATGGCATATTAGAAATGTGATATTTTTGTAAAACTTGTACGATATTCCATTTTTGGGGGTTAATAATTTTAAAATTATAGGGCCTAGAGGCATGAAACAAGCGATACAACCAGTTCTCCTGCTATATTAGAAGAACCAATCAGCATTCCCTGGTTATATAATACATAAACATCGATTTTCTAGACCCAAAGACCTGACTCTGTTAAAATTTGACATTTTTCGCGACAATCTAATTTGTTTTAAAAAGTTTAAAATATCTCCACTTTAGCATTTTAGATACTTTTTCATCATAGGTGGACATTGAATGATATATTATGGTCATATTAGTACAGCTCCATGGACTTCTATGGCCATTTATAGACAATTTTGACACACTGCGACCAGGCCAATATGTGTAATCTCTCATACTAAAGTATGCCTAAATGTCACCCATTTCATGGAATTATTTAATAAACCGAGACAGGCATTGGTTAATACACATGATATAATATAAAAGTGTTAAGAGATAGTACATAATACTACATACCTCAGCAATAATTGATGATATGGTACATGATCCAGCATATACCGCTCCTCCAAATTATTTAAATAGTCCATTTATAAAGTCGATATCAGTTTGTGGAAAAGTGTACTGCCGGCCAGTTGCTGTCAATGGTGTTGACACCTTACTTAGAATGTCACAAAAAGGAACCCAGCACTGGTCTGTGCGCCTTGGCCAACTAAAGGATCGAGCTGGTCCATGCGGCTTCATAAACGAAATGAGACGGTCCTCATTTTCTAGACTAATTTCTAACACTATGCCAAACCACCAATTTTTGTCATACAATGCACCAACATAGTCACTCAAAGACAGTTCCATAGGGATATTTAAATTCTGACTCTCTGATGACATACCAGGTTGTGTGTTAGAAAATGACCGAGTGTATGAAACATCATCAGTTGAAATTCGCTTTACTGTGATAGAGTTAGTGTCATTTGGAACAAACGAATGGAATGACCTGGTTCCTTGCACTGTTTTGGCAAGGAGATACCGCTCTTCCAACATTGTATGATGGCTCTGGATCTCATCTTTACTAACTAAGAAGAACTTGATCTTGCTTATGTTCTGTTGGCTGAATTCATACAATTCACTAGCATTTCGTATAAGCGCTGTTTTCAGACTAGCCCTTGTGGCTAAGCGCTTCACTGTGCCACCGATACCGTCACAAACACCTTTACCCTGGCTGGTAGCAAAGAAATGCCATTCTGCCTTAATATCAAAATCTGAATAATGATGGCAGACATTAATAAAGTTTTTGAAGTTCTTGTATTGTCCTGCACACCCATCACTAAAGTATTTAATTATATGAATATTGGGATACTTTTCCTTCAAATATCTTGTAAAAATCTCCTGAGAACAGTACACAGTATTTGTTTCGTGTTTCAGACACTCAGAGATGAAGCATACATTTTCTTCATTCAACTTTCCATAAGCCTTAACATAAAATGCCAAAGGATGTATCGTGACTTGAGAATTGTTCCAATAAAATCCCTGTACACAATCTTGCACAATAATGCTGTAATTTTCAGCAAAGTCGAGAACAACAATGGCAGTAGTGTCATCTAAATCATGTTTGCACGCTTTCAAGAATTCACTTTGAGATTTCGCTATGAAGGAATGTGGTGTTAATTCTTGGATCCGTTGACATAATATAGAAATAAAATCTTCAACGGATACTTCTCGGCGCATGATTTCAATTCGGTCTGTGGATACCCATTCATTGAATTTAATGATGTCATCCTCATCCATGTGCTCGTAAAGGTCTTGCTCTAAGTAAGTTTTGAGAAATGCAGTTCCTGGACACTTCACATCGTTGCAACATGCAATTTCTAGAACTACTGTCACATACAGATTTGTCAATTAGGTTATGATAGTCTTCAGAGATAACATCCACCATAAACTTTACATTTTGGTGTTTTTCGCATACACAAACATTGTTGCTGCCGCTAGAAGAAACAGTTACACACCATTTGGGTCTTTACTCAACAAATTTAGAGAAACCAATTTTAAGTCCAGTTTCTGTTTTTAAATTAGCATGTACTTCCTTCAAATTTGTCAGGATTAGCCGTTTTTGCTTATGTTCTTTGGTACCACAAATTCTTATAGTAACAACATCATTTTTCCCGGCTAATAGTCTAGATACAGTATCATCTTGGTAGTAGTTAATAACACTATCTAGTGTATGCTGATCAAGCTTATTTCTTTTAAAGGTTTCATGATCAGCGAGTATTCCATCATTCTGCGCAAGTTGTCTGGCTTGTTTCACCATATAACGCGTAACACCACATGCCTGAAAAACCTGAACAGTTTTATCTATCGACCATGATTTAGGTGTAATAGTCAATACTTGTATCTTTTGATTTCGTGATGACACAGACAGTTTTTCATTCATGTTCGATACCAAGTAGTCCACATCTAACTTAGAATCACATGTACATTCAGTTTGTGAAGTGTCAGCAACTAATTTATTAGGTGCAAAACCTAGGTGGGATGCCACGTGACTTGTTGTTGCTTCTGCCATTTGTTTGATTTTTCGTTTACCATATGATATTTTCCTTTCTGAATGGACACTCTTTAGGGGAGAAACTCCAACTGCTGAGAAACTAGAGTTGAGGCATTCAGCATTACTGTACAAAGTATCTGCTATGGCCATTGATTCCGGTTCACTGTCACTACAATCTGTCAGGTAATTAATTTTCTGCAAACAATGATGGCAAATCTTTTGGCCAGGTTGTTTTCTCTCTCTAGTTTTCGACTGTATTAATGCCACAATTTCTTGATCTATATTAACTAGTCCCTTTTTAATAAGCTTTTTGTGAACTTTTAGGGGATCACAACATGAAGTGTTCTGCTTCATCATCGGGAATATATGCAGATAGTGTTTCTTGTGGCAACAGCACACTGTTTCTAAACTATCCTCACTCTGGCCGCTTCTCATTGCAACAAGTGTTTTATCTGTAGCCGTCAATTGTACAACATCATTTACAGAGCATTTATCCGTAAACTTATGACATTTATCATTAGTGAGACGTCCAACTGAACAAAATGTCTCTGGTAATTCAGCCATTGTGCAACGTGTCCTAGTCAAAGTTTACACTTTTCAAATTAAAAGGCCTAATTTATCATTAAAATGTATAGTGAATTATTAAATTTCTAAAGTAAATATCTAAACATTTGTGTATCAGCAACAATGTCAATGTTTCAAAGCAGTAATTATTAAACACTTTCACTGGTCATGCTGCCTAATCTTGATCACTTAAAATGCTTGACTGAACTCTTGTTGATAGCAATACTTGCATGCAGATCTCTGAGAAAAACTGAGACCATGTGACTAATCAATATCACCTCACTACCTATGTCTATTACAGCAATTGACCTAATTATATACAAAGCTCTGAAGGTTGAGTTATTTTCTCTAGATATGAAATCTCTCAGTCTTTATTAACACTGGATAACTCAAGACTGAGTGATGAGCTGTTGCAGCTCGACCAGCTTACAGGACAAACTCTGTACCTGGTGTATATTTTGAAAATGATTTGACTGAAAATTATTGATGGCTAAGTCAGCAACAACTTATAGTCAAATTGGTTTTTAAATATTCTCCAGGCAATATGTTATTCCCATTGAAAATGTTGTTGAATCATGACTTGTAGTTTACCCACAAAAATGTCAAATTTTAACAAAGTTAGGTTTTGACATCTCTAAAATCCATGTTTATCTATTTTGTAAAAGGGAAATGCTGGTTGTTTCTTTTAATAAGGCAGGGAAATGCGCTACATCTCTTGTTTCATACTTCTAGAGTGTATACTTTTAAAATTATTAACCCCCCAAAATCGAATATCATACAAGTTTTTGAAAAAATATCAGATTTTGTATTTGCCATAGCTCTAAAAGGAAACAAATGTAAGAGTGAACCTTTTGGCCCTGTAACCATTGACCATATATATAACATTCACCAAAATATTAAAAAAATTGAAAGGGGTTATTTTGAACAAACATGTTATGAAGTCACCCCATTTTGGCGAACACGGGTGCGGGTATGGCTCCCACAAAATTTTTGCGGAGCATATCTTGCCATTTGGTAATAAATATCACTAAAGTAGCAGTAGCTCTAGTTAACAGGATAGAAATCATTTGTGTAAACCAAATACGTTTTACGGCATCACCAAATTTGGATTAAAATATGAAAAATCACATTTTTTGGCATTTTTGACGACCCCTAATACATGCCTAAAATAGGTCAGCACAAAATGCTTGTGATTTTGTCGAACTATGGTGACCAGACTGTTAAAATAAAAAGACCTAGTATTGTGAGCACTGTAGTCGGTGAGATATGAAGCCTCAAACATAGAAATTTTGTTACAAATTTTTGTCAATTTTAGGCAGGGGGTATTGGATAGGCCAGTTTTCAAAAAGTATTTGACCTTTCACTATAATACTTGGAATTTCCTGTTAATACATACATATGCTTACTCTGACAAAGTTTGAAGGAAATCTGAAACTATGACTTGACGGATTTCAAAAATGTTGGTCCTTCTTATATGGAATGACCCTGGTTTATCTATCTTCCAGATACTCTATCCCTGTGTTTTTGTTTTTCTGGATTTGGAAGTTTGTTGATGTTCCAGATTCAAATTCCACTTCCTGTTTTGCGTACTCCTCTTTCATTATTATTATTTCCGGTGATAGGGCTTTTTCTGGTGTGTCAGGATTAACTTCCGGTCCGGTCTTCCACTTCCTGTTTGCGATTTCCGGTGATAGAGATCTTCCTGGTGTTCCAGGTTTTTTCTTTAGGTCCGGTTTCTGTGTTCGTTTTCGTAGGATCCAGTCATCATCTTGTCTAAGCGTTAGTCCTATTACCGTAATAGCAGTAAAGAATCAGAATCAGAATGCTTATCAGCTGAAAATCTTCTTACAGAGACATGAAGTCACATTTTTCCACTCATTCAGCAATAAATCTTTTATATAGTATCAGTAATTAAACGTAATTAAAGACTCTACCCACTGGTTCCATATGCGCTATCCTATTCATATCTTCTCTTTCCAGTGTATTTTGCTTGCTGATAGAGATGGATACTCTGTCAACATATGCGTTTTTTCTTATCTTCTCTAATGGTCTCACCCAGCCAGTATTTTGTAAGTTGTAATAAGTTGTTCAGTTGTGTTCTTCCATCAAGCGTGTTTTTTCAGTTAGTCTTAGCATTTTCGTTTCGGAATTCAACTTATCTTCCTCTTTCCTTTCTGTTAAATTTCCCCTAGATACGTATTTTTTCTTTATTCGTCCTACTTTAGATGGGCTTTTGGCTTCGGGCTGTTCAGGTTTTTTTCTCGTTCCTCCTCTTCTTATGTTGGCAGATTGACAAATTTAGTTTCACCAATGGGAGTTAATTCGTTGCTCTGAATCTATCGCTATTTTTATTTTATTCTCGGTTTTTATTCCTTTTTCCTTCCCCTTTTGGGTTATTTTTCCCGTTAAGTCTCTTTTTTAATTTTCTTTGGGCATGGTTCTTGGCGCAATTCTCCTCTATGAGTAACCTTTTCTGATTTTCATTCTTTTCTGTGGCTGTCAGTTTTTGTCTCACCTGCAAAGCAGAAAAAGCGAGACATAGGTATCACTTTTCCGACGTCGTCGTCGTCAATATCAAGGTTCTGTGTTTAGCAAAGCTTCTCGGCTTATTTCAGGATGGGTTAAGCCTCTTGCAACTAAACTAGGACACATGGTTACCTATAATGATAGGAAGCAACATGATGATGTTGGGGGCACACAGTCAAAGGTCAAGGTCACTGTGACCTTAATACAGAACTCTGTTATTTCAACCGTAAGTTTTTGCGGTTATCAAAACTTTTCAGCTTATATTTCAGGATTGGTTAAGCCTATTGCAACTAAACTTGGATACATGGTTACCTATAATGATAGGAAGCAGCATGGTGATGTTGGGGTCACAAGGTCAAGGTCACTGTGATCTTGATACAGAACTATTATTTCAACATAGTTTTTGCATTTAACAAACCTTTTCAGCTTATATTTCAGGATTGGTTAAGCCTATTGCAACTGAACTTGGATACATGGTTACCTATGATGTTAGGAAGCATGATGATGATGATGTTGGCATCACAAGGCCAAAGGTCAAGGTCACTTTGAACTTGATACAGAACTCTGCTTTTTTAACATTAAGTTTTTGCGTGTAGCAAAACATTTCAGCTTATATTTCAGGATTGGTTAAGCCTATTGCAACTAAACTTGGATACCTGGTTACCTATATTGTTAGGAATCAGCATAATAACATTGAGGGCAGAAGGTTAAAGGTCAAGGTAACTGTGACAAACAGGAAACAGGCGAGACATTTAATTCCACGGAATTCTTGTTTACCATAGTTACGGCTAGTCATTTCGCCCTGGTTTCATGTTGTCTCTCTTTCTTTTCTGCGTGTTTCTTCCCTTTTTCTTTCTAATTTTAAGCTTTCTGTTTGCCTTATTTTTTTCTTTTTATTTATAGTCTTGTTCTTTCCTTCCAGCTTGGTTTTCAGTTTTTTCTGGGTTAGTAATTTTATAAATTTCCGTTCTTTCTTAACTTCCAGTAGCTGTCAGATGTCTTGTCTGGCAGTATTATTCATCATTAACCCTTTCATTTCCCCATTCATGTTATCTTTTTCCCTTTTTGTAGTTTTCTGGTTTTCTATAGTTCTTTGTTATAGTTGATCTAGATATATCCTATTTTATCTTCCCTTCCTAGTTCACGGTTTATCATGTCGAGTCTTGTCTTTATGGCATGTTTATTTCTTAGCTTTATACTTCAATAGGCCTTTCTGTCATCATCAGTCCCTTCTTGACGTTTTCAGTAGATGTTTTCAGTTGCTTTCAGAGTTTCTGTTCCAGGGTTATCTTGAATCTTGTCTTTTTCTTCAAGTTTTAGTTTTGTTGTGACAATGTAGCCTCATAGGTTGTTCTCTTGTTTCAGTAGCCTTCAGTAGCGTGTTCCCTCAGTAGGTTATTTGCTTTATGTTTAATTTCTTTTCTTTCCTCTTTTAAATCTGGTTCTCGTAGCGGATCTCTTAGTTTTTATATTATTTCTTCTTCCTGTTCTAAGTTCTCTCCCATCAGGAGTGGGGAGGGGTTGTTGTGCTGGTCTCGTTCTGTTCTCGTTGTATTCCTCTCTCGTGTGGGGTGTTTGACATCGCATATTTGGCAGTTGCTATGCATTCTGTATCATTCAAAGCTGTATCTGTTTGCAATACTTTGTGCACATTTATAAGTTTGTCCAATTTCCTTTTCTATTTTACTTAAGCAATGAACCTTTTCTTTATAGGATATGGTTTCATATATGAATGCGAAATAATAGACCATAGGCCAATCGTTGCTGTTTTTGTTTCTATCCATTCTTTCTCTATATTAATTGAATCTTTCAGTATATTCATTCAACATACTCACTATGTCAATAAAAACGTTACACAATAAAATATGTCCAGGATATATACTGATTTCCTGAAAATGGCCAGTTCATTTATGTTTATATAGTTGTTAACACTTTAAACTCTGGAGTCCCTCTATCTTATTTTAAGGCAATGTTTTGCAGATTCTTTGTTATACATTATGCCCTTCCGTTTCTCTATCACAATTATATATTTATTGACTGTTCTGGCATCTATTTCCAGGTTTCCAGTTATTCTGGATTCTTTAATAGTCTGATCATTTTAAAGATCCTATTTTCAGGATCTTTTGTAATTAGAGGGTTCATTTCAACTGATCCCAGGGGTCTTCCATATTTTATTGGAAGATTTCAGAAATTCATTTCCATTATCTGTTCCGCCAAAGGAAGAGTTCATTCAAGTCTAGGGTCTAGTAGCTGTCTGTAGAGGAAGTTATATAAGGTAATATGGTTTTGGGCTTCTACCCTCTATATGTATCCCTCCTTTTCAGAGGATATTGAGGGGTTGGTAACCCCTTTTTATCCCCCCCCCCCCACTGGTCTGGAAGACGGGTGGATATAGCGATCAGCATGTATGCCCATCTGTCTGTCCCCGTCTTGTCAACGCAACTCCTAGAGGTCTCGATGGATTAACTTAAAATTGTGTCCACATTATCAGTATCACATTGAGATGTGCAAGTTGTAAGGTGGGATTCTACTACAGTTTAGCTTTGATTCTTTTGAAACTTGGTGTGTGTCATTATTACAACATGAAGATGTGCATGTGGTATCCGTATACCTGTACATCCATCCATCTGTCCCAAATGTATGTTCGTCTGTTGGTCCATCCTTGTCAACACAACTTCTATAGTTTAGTTACAATTCTTTTTAAATGTGGTAAATCTAGTCATTACCATCTGAAAATGTGATTGTTCTTTTTTCGTGGCCAGAAAATTATTAAATACCTTTAAGCCGATACATGAACTGCAGTACCAATCATTTCTTGTCAACACAACTGCAATTTAGCTATGATTCTTTTGAAACTTGGTACGGGTTCTCATTACCACTCGATGATGTGCATGTGCTATCTATATTCCTGTACATCCATGCATCTGTATAGAATGTATGTATGTAAGTCTGTCGGTCTGTCCATCTCTGACAATCATTTCAAGATGTCAACGCAACTCCTACAGTTTAGCTACGATTTCAGAAGTCTCTGTTTGATTGACAACATTAACCCTTTAACCCTTGAATTTATTCAAGAAAATCTCAATTTTCTCATAGAAAATGTCGATTTGCAGAACAAGGGAAGACGGTTATCGAGCCAGTCATTCCAGTGATAAATTTTCAAAAGTAATCTTCTTTTGGTCTGCAAATGGACATTTCTTTAGACCACTGCAGAAGCCGTTTTGGCTGATATGAGTGTTAAAGGGTTAAGGGAGTCTATTCCGTCCAGAAACCTGAACTAGAGTAGAGTTGTGGTTCTTGCATTTGAAGGTATTAAATTCAAGATTAGAAATCCTTTCTGGCACTAAATGTAAGTAGATTTCATAGCAGCATAAAAATTGTCACTTCTGATCATTTATCACTGAATGTGTTGAGAGATGTAGGAGGGAAGATTAGAACAGCTGTGCAAGCTCACAAGCCAACAAATACCTGGCCTGGGCAATTATACTTTTATTGATAAGACACCATTCATGCATGATGGCCCTGACAATCAAATTGAACAAAGCCCATCTTCTTCTTTTCGTTCGCTGATCATACCGCCAGTCCTGTAAGTGACTATCGACTGTTAAATATTTTGAAAATCATTTGTGTTGAAGTAATTGTTGCCTAATTGGAGCAACTGAGAAATTATTTTTTTAAATATTCAACTGGTTATTTATTATTGTAATGAATTTGTCATTTTGTCTGTATCGTTGAGTTAGTAAATATTCTATGAAATGTTTTGAAACTACATGTAATTTGTCTGGGAGCTAATGCCGCCCATGGTGGCAACAGCATTCAGTCATATTATATCCAAAACATTCAACAAGGTACCGTTGTTTTGTAAATAAATAGAGGGAAACATTACCACTGAAGCCTTATTTTATATTTACATGTCATGTATATTTACAGAATAAACAGCAACTCCACCCCATATATCAAGCACAGGGGAATATTATAGTATTGGTGTTCTCCCCCATCCAGTCCATAGCCACCATGGATGACAGTTTGATATTAATATGTACTTGTACTCGTACTCAAGTACATTTACAATGTACTCGTACTCAGCCTCAGTATAATTGCTAAAAAGTACATGTACTTGTACTCAGCCTCAGTACAGCTGCCTGTACTCGACCCCAACCCTGAATTGGGTGATGCCTGGAAAAGCCCCACACTAGCTACCAAAAGAGTGTTCAAAAGTTACACACCTAATGGCTGTCTATAATGTTCTCCTATTACATAAAATACGTTAAATCTTTAACCCTCATATCAGCCAAAAACAGCTTCTGCAGTTATCTTGACAAATGTCTATTTGCAGACCAAGAGAAGACTATTTTTTAACATTTACCACTGGAATGACTGGCGCGATAACCGAGCCAGTCATTCCAGTGATAAATTTCCAAAAGTAGTCTTCTCTTGGGCTGCAAATGGGCATTTTCTACAAGAAAATTGAAACTCTTTTTAACAAATTCGAGAGAAAATCTGGTCTAATGACTGACAGGTGTGGTGACCAACAGGTGTGGCGACAGACATGTGTGACGTAATGTGATTACATCATAAGCATCTCCAAGAGGGGGAGTTTTGGTAAGAATGTAATCAATTAAGTATTTTAATACATAGAATAAAGTTACCATCATCAGTGTGGTTGATGCCGATTGGATCAAAACAATGCGGTTGATGAATCCATAATTTCTCATGTTCCTTGTGGAAAGCTGTTACTTTCATGTTATCCAGATTGTGATGTAGAATTTTGATGATCCTGTAAGTGACTACTGGGAGCCATTGCTTCGTGGTGGACCCCACTTCATTAATGACTGCATTGTTCAGGAGATCCGCTATGGTTTAAATGAAGGCAGCAGCATGCACATCTTAGTAGAGTATCAATAGAGTGCACTGAAACCGTAGTGGATCTAGTGAACAACTTAGATTTTTTTATTTTCATTTGAAAATGTTTTTTTAGAAAATCATTAATCTACCAAAACATTTAATTCAAAGCAAAATTTTAATAATAGAAAAAATAGCAATTTTGGAAAATTTGCGTACGCCTATTATTTATCTATGAGAATTAAATCTATTGGCTATGACATGTATGACTAAATTTGCATTTACTCACAATTCAGAATTAAAAATTGTTTAGAAAATTTTGCTAAATTGCAAGAATGTGTCTACGCATATACAACGATCAAGATTCAAGATTCAAGATTATTTATTCAGTAGTAAAATATATATAAATTATGGATTCAACTAGGTTGTCCGCCGAAGGCAATGCCTATTGTATTGGCGGACACCTTACACATATATATACATACATCTATACAAATAAATTAAACAGGACAGTAGCATACAAACACAGGACGTAGACAAGTTAAATAAAAAATTAATACATGTCTAAGTAGTAGTAGTTGTAGTGGTGATTTTACAATACAACACAAACATTTATATTTTTGGTTGACTTTGGTTATACAGTACATCTCAGAAATAACCAGTTCATCTCAATAGTAAAATAAAAACGTTCTGTTGAATGTGTTGAATATAATTGAATTGGAAGCCACTGTTGCCATAGGCAGCAATGTCATCCAATCCACCCACATTCAAAACATACAAGAGAACATTTCTCACACTGATTTTTAAATTATTCTAACAACAAGGTACTATTTTTGTTTAGAAGTATGTCAGGACATCCCCGAGCTGTGCTGTATTTGTGCAGTTGATAAGATGTTTACAGGATGCTGGCTAGTGGGGAGCATCCTTGGGCAAGGGAGGGGAGGGGCACAGTGCTCATTCTCCTGCTCATCCAGTAGCTTGGTTTTATGGTTACTGAATATGAAAATTTGATAGTTGTTAGCAGTTGAAAACATCCAGTCGTAGTGGGTGGATTGGAGTGAGAAGATAGTAGTAGTAGTAGTAGTAGTAGTAGTAGTAGTAGTAGTAGTAGTAGTAGTAGTAGTAGAAGTGGTAGTAGCACTAATATGTGTTAATTAAGTAATCCTTTATTATTTTCTTGAATGATTTTGTTGTCAGTATTTTGTCTCGGGTTTCCTGTTTAGTGTTATTCCATAATTGAGTGGCTGTAATTGATATTCTATGTTTTCCTATGTCTGTGCATGTGTATTTCTCATGTAGTTTGTGTCTGCTTCTAGAGTTATGTTGGTGGATGTTAATATTGTTCACAAAGAAGGGGCCTATGGATTTGGGTAGGGTGTTGTGATGGGAATTTTTCACAATAGTTAACATTTGGGATTTGCCTATGTCAATATGTTTGAGTAGTTTTTCTTCTTTAAACATATCTTGGTACTCTGCTGGTCGAGAAAATAATTTAATGCCCTTTTTTTGGAGGCTTTGAATTTTAGATATTTTTGTTTTTATAGGTGTTAGTCCAAACGGCATTGCAGTATGTGAGGGAAGGATTAAGGTGCTGTACAGTGTTTTAACCGTGTCATGTGTCATATATGGTTTTAATCTTTGGATGACACCTATTCCTCTTGCTACTTTCGCAGTAACTGTTTCAATTTGTTTTACCCAAGTCAGATTTTTATCTAAATATACTCCTAGAAACTTTGCGTATGGGGGCCTTTTCAATTTCTTTTTTGTTGATATAAATTTTTGGAATATCCTTATTTATATGTTTTCTAGATTTTGAAAATAACATATAGTTTGTTTTATCCACATTTAATGACAGCTTATTTAACGAAAACCAGTTAGTAATTTCTTCCATTTCCTCATTTACGTTTCTGTATAAAGTAATTATATCTTCGTCAGAGCAAAAGGCATTGGTGTCATCAGCGACCAGTATTAGTGACATGTGTTTGCATATGTTGGGCAGATCATTCATATACAAGAGGAACTGCAGAGGGCCAAGGATGGATCCCTGAGATGATGTTGATTATTTCGTTACTACAAGGATGAAAATATTAATAAATAGAGGATATAGAACGAGGTTACATTTTATATCATTATCAATCGAATCCAAAATTATCACATTGCATGAGCTTTAGTGAGGTTGATAATAGTGATGAAATTGGACTGAGTTGAAGATTCTATTTGTCATATAAACTTATATTTTCACAAATTTTCCAATACAGTCGACCCCTGAAACTTGTCTGAATGCACCATGTTGCACTGTTCATTTTCAAATATATATATTTTAAAACTTGAAATTGCTTTATTTCAAGTTTATTATGCAAATTTACAAAAGTATTTCATCACTAGGTAGTATATATATATATATATGTATTACAAAATTTAAATCAACAACAACGTATCCCGTCTTGTATACATTTTCACTGTCGTCATCTCTAGGAAATGTTTATGCTATCACAGAGCATGTGGGATTATTATACATTATCTAACCAATGAAAATCCTTGCGTTGAATATTAGACGTGTGTCCATATCAAGAAATATCGAACAGGCTGAAAGCCTTGTCTATAATAATAAAGTGTTTTACTAAACCGGTTTCTGACTATAAGTGATGACATTATACTGCTGGTTATAACACTTTTATTACTGCTAATATGTTGTAAAATGAAGCATCTTGGTAAATTTTAAAATCTAGGAATCTTTAAAGGATCATTTAATGTACCTTTCCTCTGCATCCATCCATACTATGATGTCATAATCAACTATGTGGCGTATAGATTGACATCACAATCAACGATATCATCAATGACATAGATAAGTACATTACGAGCGCGTTGGTGTATGAATTGTATGTCTACGATTTAATAAATATCCTCTTGTAGATTTTGAATCTAATTTAACTGGGTGCTCTTGCTACCATATTTTGCTGCCTATGGCAGCAACAGCACCCGGTCAAATTAGTTACAAAATATTCAATAACTTGGTCTGTATAGTTTTCAGGAAATTGATAGTCACGGCATTCAGGGGTCGATCAATCCCAATACAGTGAAGTGTGGTTGGATTTTAGCTAGTGATGTGTGGGGGCATAGCTAAAACTGAAAATGTCCATTATAATGACAAGTCTGAAATAATAAAATGCTGTATTTATCATGATATTTTGTTTTGCATTGGTCAGACCGCTCAGTAGTAATCTATGGCAATAAAATAAACACAATGTTAAATGGTAAGAAACTGAGGACAATCAATGTGAGAAGTTAGAAATAATATAGCTTATGTGATTAACCCTTTCAACATTGCCGGCCAAAACTCGTCTCTGCAGTGGTCTTGAAATTGTTTGATGTTTTTACTCTAGCTTGTTCAAAGAAGAAGCCTGGTCAAGGAGGCAAAGACCCGGTACAACCAGCAAACAATGCCCAGATTCCTGCTATTGCTAAAAAGAGCAAGCTGAGCTTCATCGAGGTGAGGCAATGAAACTACAGTATAGCTCGTAAAAATCTTAACATGTTTTAAAAAACCCAACAGTTTTGAACATGATGTACATAATGTTCTGTTGAATATTTTGAACATAATTGGATTGAAAGACATTGCTGTCTTCCAATACAATTATGTTTAAAATATTCAGCAGTGCATTCTATTTTGTTTTGTAAATATGTTAAGTTATCTTTAAAAACATTTACAACATAGTGGCGTGTCTCCATGGTGACTGACTTCTATTCATTCTCGCAGCAGCTCATTGTGATTTATTGATGTTCAGTTTTCATGGCTGCATGTATTCTGTGCCTTAAATTTAATGCCACTGCCACTCAGGCAACATCTACAGGGCATAATTTAGAATTTGATATTTGCATAGCATGTATTGCTATGCAAATTATAAATTGTATAGTAGTCGACAAAAATGTATAGCAGTTAACTCTTTCACGGATAAATTCCCTTTATATCAATCTCGGAGCAAACAAACAGGACGACTGTTGAATATTTTGAAACTGATTTGACTGGGTGCTGTTGCACAGACATACAATTCATACAACGTGTCAGACTATTTGAGATTTGTGATCAGCATCTCCGTCAGTCTATCTGTCTGTATGTCTGTCTGTCTATTTGTCCATTTGTCTGTAATCATTTCTTGTCGACTCAACCTACAGTTTAGCTGCGATTTCTGTGAATGTTTGTAAATGTTACCAGTACCAAGTGAAGATGTGCATGTGCTTTTTTAAGCAAAATCGATCCAAATTTGCTGGAAGCTCTTGCTGCCTATAAGAACATCTGCTAATCAAATTAGTTTCAAAATATTAAAATAGTTACCTAATTGATAGCGATTGTGCATAAGTTCATAACTGTGCATTGGGTATTTCATGTACAGTGTTAACTCTTAGCACTCTGATGTCAAAATTTTTAATTTTCAAATTAAATTAGAAGATGAACTGGTGTTCATTTTAAAACAAATTTGATGGAAGAAGGTGCTGTCGTAGACAGCAACATCGTCCACCAAATTGTTTTAGAATGTACACCAGTTTCTTTGCTACTGGCACCGCAAAAAGATAGAATGTTGACACCAGAGTGGTAAGAGTTAAGAATCCTGTGTTATCTCCTATCTATGGTGCTTAATCCTTAGCACACTGATGTCAAAATTTAAATTTTCAAATTAAATTAAAGGATGAACTGGTCTACGTTTTTCAACAAATTTGGTGGATGATGGTGCTGTCTGGTGTTGTCGAAGGCAGCAACATCGTCCACCCAAATTGTTGAAAAATATACACAAGTATCTTTGCTATTGACTGGGTAAAAGGTAGAATATTGACATCAGAGTGGTAAGGGTTAATACCGGTCTTCATCCAGCTGTGATGATGAAGTATTACTATATAATACTAATACAAGTTATAACACTAATACAAGTTATAACACTAATACAAGTTATAACACTAATACAAGTTATAACACTAACACAAGTTATAACACTAATACAAGTTATAACCCTAATACAAGTTATAACCCTAATACAAGTTATAACACTAATACAAGTTATAATACTAATACAAGTTATAACACTAATACAAGTTATAACACTAATACAAGTTATAACACGAATACAAGTTATAACACCAATACAAGTTATAACACTAATACAAGTTATAACACTAATACAAGTTATAACCCTAATACAAGTTATAACACTAATACAAGTTATAATACTAATACAAGTTATAACCCTAATACAAGTTATAACACTAATACAAGTTATAATACTAATACAAGTTATAACACTAATACAAGTTATAACCCTAATACAAGTTATAACACTAATACAAGTTATAATACTAATACAAGTTATAATACTAATACAAGTTATAACACTAATACAAGTTATAACCCTAATACAAGTTATAACCCTAATACAAGTTATAACACTAATACAAGTTATAATACTAATACAAGTTATAACACTAATACAAGTTATAACACTAATACAAGTTATAAGACTAATACAAGTTATAATACTAATACAAGTTATAACACTAATACAAGTTATAACACTAATACAAGTTATAACACTAATACAAGTTATAATACTAATACAAGTTATAACACTAATACAAGTTATAACACTAATACAAGTTATAACACTAATACAAGTTATAACACTAATACAAGTTATAACCCTAATACAAGTTATAACCCTAATACAAGTTATAACACTAATACAAGTTATAATACTAATACAAGTTATAACACTAATACAAGTTATAACACTAATACAAGTTATAAGACTAATACAAGTTATAATACTAATACAAGTTATAACACTAATACAAGTTATAACACTAATACAAGTTATAACACTAACACAAGTTATAACACTAATACAAGTTATAACACTAATACAAGTTATAACACTAATACAAGTTATAACACTAACACAAGTTATAACACTAATACAAGTTATAATACTAATACAAGTTATAATACTAATACAAGTTATAATACTAACACAAGTTATAACACTAATACAAGTTATAATACTAACACAAGTTATAATACTAATACAAGTTATAACACTAATACAAGTTATAACACTAATACAAGTTATAACACTAATACAAGTTATAAGACTAATACAAGTTATAATACTAATACAAGTTATAACACTAATACAAGTTATAACACGAATACAAGTTATAACACCAATACAAGTTATAACACTAATACAAGTTATAACACTAATACAAGTTATAACACCAATACAAGTTATAACACTAATACAAGTTATAATACTAATACAAGTTATAACACTAATACAAGTTATAACACTAATACAAGTTATAACACTAATACAAGTTATAACACTAATACAAGTTATAACACTAATACAAGTTATAACACTAATACAAGTTATAACACCAATACAAGTTATAACACTAATACAAGTTATAACACTAATACAAGTTATAACACCAATACAAATTATAACACTAATACAAGTTATAATACTAATACAAGTTATAACACTAATACAAGTTATAACACTAATACAAGTTATAACACTAATACAAGTTATAACACTAACACAAGTTATAACACTAATACAAGTTATAACACTAATACAAGTTATAACACTAACACAAGTTATAACACTAACACAAGTTATAACACTAATACAAGTTATAACACTAATACAAGTTATAACACTAATACAAGTTATAACACTAACACAAGTTATAACACTAATACAAGTTATAACACTAATACAAGTTATAATACTAACACAAGTTATAACACTAATACAAGTTATAACACTAATACAAGTTATAACACTAGTACAAGTTATAACACCAATACAAGTTATAACACTAGTACAAGTTATAACACTAATACAAGTTATAACACTAATACAAGTTATAATACTAGTACAAGTTATAATACTAATACACGTTATAACACTAATACAAGTTATAACACTAATACAAGTTATAACACTAATACAAGTTATAACACTAACACAAGTTATAACACTAATACAAGTTATAATACTAATACAAGTTATAATACTAGTACAAGTTATAACACTAATACAAGTTATAATACTAATACAAGTTATAACACTAGTACAAGTTATAACACTAGTACAAGTTATAACACTAACACAAGTTATAACACTAATACAAGTTATAACACTAACACAAGTTATAACATTAACACAAGTTATAACACTAACACAAGTTATAACACTAACACAAGTTATAACACTAATACAAGTTATAATACTAATACAAGTTATAATACTAATACACGTTATAACACTAATACAAGTTATAACACTAACACAAGTTATAACACTAACACAAGTTATAACACTAATACAAGTTATAATACTAATACAAGTTATAACACTAATACAAGTTATAACACTAATACAAGTTATAACACTAACACAAGTTATAACACTAATACACGTTATAATACTAATACAAGTTATAACACTAACACAAGTTATAACACTAATACAAGTTATAACACTAACACAAGTTATAACACTAACACAAGTTATAACACTAATACAAGTTATAATACTAATACAAGTTATAACACTAATACAAGTTATAACACTAATACAAGTTATAACACTAACACAAGTTATAACACTAATACAAGTTATAACACCAATACACGTTATAATACTAATACTTCACCGCAATCATGTTATCAGTGTGACTGTCACATTCCAGAGCTCCCCATAGCTGAACCATAGACATGATAGAACTTACCTTCAGAGCCACTTAAATTACATTGCCATGGCCTTCAGCCAAATGTCAGCAGTTTGGGAATTCTGGAAACAGGAAGCAAGTTTCAAAATGGACCTTTCCATTTTTAGCTATGCCCCGCCCATGACTATCTAAGCTCCTCCCACATCTCACCGTGTTGGGATTGATCGATCCCCAAATGCTCTAGCTATCAATTTCCTGAAAACTATACAGGGAAGCTGTTGAATATTTTGTAACTAATTTGCCTGGGTGCTGTTGCTGCCTATGGCAGCAACAGCGCCCAGTCAAATTAGTTTCGAAATATTCAACAGAATATTTATTAAATAGTAAAAGCAAACAATTTGTACAACAATGCATTGACTGTCTTCAACTATGCATTCGTAACGTACTTATCGACGTCATTCATGACGTCATTCATTATGATGTCATCATACACATCAATGACGTCATATGATGGGTGGGTACTCTGGAAAGGTGAATTCAAGCCATTTGGCTGCATGTAAGTTGAAAGGTTCTAATCATAAGCTGTATAACCTTTGCCACCGGGGTGATATGCCATCTTCTGATGGTTCTTGTTGATGTGGTTATGGATTTTTAAATGCCAATTTAAATTATTAGCCCACTTGGCCAAGTGATTGGCCCGAGGGGCCAAATGAGCTTATGCCATGGTCATCTGTCGTCCGTCCATTCATCGTCTGTCCATCTGTCAAATCGCATCTCCTCATTTATGCTTTGACCGATTTCAGCCAAATTTGGCTGGAGGGATCTTATGGTGGGAGGCTCAAGAATGTCTATTTAGAATTTTGGTGGGTAAATTTTTCTGACAGCCACCTTGGATTTTCCAAAAAAATTTCTGGAAATCATTTAAAACGCTTAAAGGCCTTGTGAGGACTTGAGATCGATAACGAATTTCAATTAATTTTATGATCTATTGCACTATTTAAATACAATAACCTCACTTTGGAGTGAGAAAATATGTTAGACAGCCCAATAACGAGATTAAATGACGCCTCAGTCTAAAACACGTCACCGCTCGCTATGATGTCACACCGGGAACGGTGCTGTGAGCTGGGTCAATATTTCTCTGTCTTTAGTACAAAGGTAACATATTTTAAAATGTGCATTTAACGGGATAGACTTCGCATACCATAACATAATTTATCTCGGGTTGAAGCTAATTCTTCAAGAAATCAAAAAATTGTAATTCTTGAAAATCTATTAGGATAATAAATGGTTTTATAGGTAGCCATATTCGTATATTAATAGGCCTAGGCCAGTAAACATTGAGCAATAAATAATAAACACAATTGGCAATATTTTAATGTATGGGGGGTGTGGTGGGGCGGGCGGCGTCACGCCTGTGACAACCACCAGCGCCACTACCGCCACATCGATCATTTCCAAAACTTCTTCCGTGTGATGGAAGTAGCCTACATAAATATTTCAATGTTGTGAAAAAGCAAAACCTTAGTGAATAAACAAATTTTCTAATAAGTAGGTGAACCAGCTGTTTAGAGGTCGCGCGCGTATCGTCTTTGCGTACAGTGCAGCTCATAAATGAGTACATGCTTCCAAAACAAAAACAGAAACATGTTAGTTAGTACGTACATATGAACACGATGTAAGAAACGTTCTGAATATTTTGAACATAATTTGGTTTGAATCCAATTATATTCAAAATATTAAACAGTATGTTTTAAGTTATTTCTAAGCTGTACTGTTGTATAGTCAAATTTGTATGTTACCCTTCAACTCATGCGGCTCGATACTATTTTACGTAGTAGACTATATAAACAAATAGATTAGTTTTATTAATAGATTTATATTTAATTGGCATTTTAGTTAATTTTAAGCACCTAATTGCTATATTGCAATCATAAATTTATTCATAGGCCTATACAATGGTAAATTGTGATTGTACATGCCACAGTGTGCCGCTACTAACATTGAAAAGGTTATGCGTTTGTGTACATGATCCTGTATACCACTGGTATTTTTTGCATAAGCCTACTTTTGCAATTCTCAAGCCAATGTAATTTCAGGTCTAATTCACATACACGATACACACTGTTGCTGTCACTACCAAGTGGCGTATGTTCGCATTATGATGTTAGTCACCATACAGGTCTGCCCTTTAATCGAAAAAATATCATCCACTTTTGCGATATTACTGAATCTTTGTGCAACTTGAACAATGTAGATAGTGTCCATGTGTGAACAATGAATTGCCATACAGCACTGATGTGTAAAAAATAGGTGTGTAGGTGCCTAATACACGCAGTAATAGGCGCCTATGCTCACTATGGTATTATTTTGAATAGTAATCTGACAGGATCGAATTGATGACCGCTTACCAGTGTGACGTCACAACTTTAGCTTGATAGATGAAATTGTTTGGTTGTCAAGATGGTTGCTATGTGCTTATCTCAGCTTTGGCTGGGTCGATTAAAGAAATTTAAATATCATTTTGTTCTTTTAGTAAAGGAGAATATATATTATGATTGTCAAGTTAATCAGAGCAATCGGGTAGCTAGTTCTCACAACAGCTTTAAAACGCTACTCCTCCACTATAAATGTCCTGACTTCAACGAAACGTGGGTGGACTAATTCTATGCTGGTAGGCTTCAATGCTCCTAATGAGAATTTTGATTGGCCAATATTTCTGGCGGCCATCTTGGATTTTCTGATGATTTCTAGAATTCGGTTAAAACCCTACCATGGTATGCTCAAGAACTTGTATACAGAATTGTGATAGGTAAATTTGTTTGGCAACCATCTTGAATTTTCTGGAAAATGGTGGGAAATCGTTTAAAATGCTACTCCTAATTAACTTCTTGGGCAATTTCAACCAGACTTGGCTGGAAGGATACTAGGCTGGTAGCTTTCATAACTTTTTTACAGAATTGCAATTGGTAAATCTTTCCAGTGGCCATCTTGGATTTTATGAAAATTTTGGGGAATCTGTTAAAGGAGCTACTCTTCATTAACCACTTGGCCAATTTCAAGCAAACTCAGCTGGAAGGCCCCTAGGCTGGTACGCATCAGAATTGGTATACAAGATTTGACTGATTTATTCCTGTTTTTGGTAGCCATCTTGGATTTTCTGAAAGATGGCGGGAAATCGTTTACAACGTTACTCCTCATTAAACACTTGTTCCGGTGACTGTCTTGTTCTCGAAACTGTTTGAAGTATAGGGATTGGTCGATGATGTTCTGCCTTTTCCAGTCTTTGAGTAGTTTTAGCAGGCTGTTTTTGTACTGGTTGGTTGGGTCAGAAGATAAGGTGGTTTTTGTACTGGTTGGTTGGGTCAGAAGATAATTTGGAGTATGTGTGGTCTGAAAGAAAGGCACTGATTTTGTCTTGGTAGTCATCATTATCCATTATCACACACAAACTAGCATTTTTCGACGTATCTTGACTCTTGACCAGCATCCCAGTGGACAAGGCTCTTCCAGTCATCCAGAGAGTTCTGGACCTAGACCCTACATTGAAAGACCGGACCAGCCTCTCACCAACCCAGATTATCAGCCTCTTGAAGATCGTGTTAGACACCACCTATTTCGTTCAGAATGGCTACTTCTACCACCAAATTCATGGAGTAGCTATGGGCTCATCAGTGTCGTCAGTGATCGCAAACCATTATATCGAATCCTTCGAGCAACAAGCACGTAGCACAGTCACGCCCCCCCCCCCCCTCCTCAAATTTCTGGTACCGGTATGTGGATGACACGGTCACATGCCTGCACCACTACAACATCCAACCCTTCACTGATCATCTCAACAGTATCGGCCAATGCATCAAATTCACCAGCGAAGTCAAAGAAGATGGCCAGATTGCCTTCCTGGATGTCTTGCTACATGTCAGTGATTCTGGAACTACCAAACTTACCGTGTACAGAAAATCGACACACACAGATCAATATCTAAATTTTCACTCTAATCGCCATTTGGAACACAAAAGGTCAGTCGTCAGAACTCTATTTCATCACGCAGACTCCATTATCACAGAAACATCAGACAAAAAAGAAGAACATCATCACATCCAACAGTCTCTCCTAGTCAATGGTTACACTTCGTGGATGAGAAAACCACCTCCCCACCTCGTAATAAACAACCAGATGTCGAAAAACTTCCGCTAGTCGGACTTCCGTACATCCAAGGCCTATCAGAACACCTTGGCAGACTTTTCACAACACCACATCAAAACTTACCACAAGCCCATCAACATCTTAAGATCACAAGTAGTAAGACCCAAAGATAAACTGACCACAGATGAACGCTCTGAAGTCATCTACAAGATCGAATGTGACCATTGTGAGGGGACATATATAGGCGAAACCAAAAGGCCTCTCAGCACCAGAGTCAAAAAACATCTTAAAATCAATTCCAACTCAGCTGTGGCAGAACACACAGAATCCACTGGCCACGTATTCCCCGCCAGCAGTGCCTCGGTCATCAACATCGAGACCAACTTATTTAAACGGAAAGTTAGAGGCCATAGAAATCTACAAGCATCAACCAACCATGAACCGAGACGAGGGCTACCATATGCCAGCAGTCTACCAATCCATGCTGTCACGTGTCTCCACAAGAACTGACCAGAGTGACGTTGCCAGCGACCATCAGAAGAAGTGACCAAGATGGTCACGAAAGCTACACTCAAACAATTTCGACATCCCGGAGAGGTAATAAATGTTTAGCTCACCTGGCTTGAAAGGTCAAGTTCGCTTATGTGGGTGACCATCCGTCGTCCATCCATCCGTCAACTTTTCCTTTAAAGCGACTTCTCAAGAACCACTGGGACAATTTCAATTATGTTTGGCAGGAAGCATCCTTAGGGCATAGAGATCCAGGTTTGTTCAAACGAAGCCGATCGGCCAATTTGGCCGGTGGCCATCTTGGATTTTGGCCGATTTTTAGAAATGTCTTTAAAAATCTTCTCCAAAACCATTTTAGGGATCGATTCAGAACTCACGAAATATGATCTATGGTAAGAGCTGAACCATGTTTGTTCAAGGAAACTTGATTTATCAAATGGTTCAGTGGCCATCTTGGATAACCTTGTTTTCGCAAAAACGACTTCTTCCCCAGAACCGCTGAAGCGATCAGACCAAAATTTGTGATATATGATTAGGGATTAAGGGCCATTAATGTTTGTTCAAGAGAAGTTAATACATTAAAAAACATGGCTGCGGTGGGCCAATCAAAATATAGCATGTTTGGTGGCCATTTTGAATTTTTTTATTTAATGGATGTTGAGGCCGAAATTGGTTTTATATAGGTTTTTGGGTATTCTGATCTGAAATTTGCAATTTTAGAAACTGTCGGATAAACGGTTTGGGGACCATCTTGGATCATTTTCCCGCCAAAAGCTCCCATTCTAAAGCAATGGGAAATTTAAAATGTCTTCTTCTTGAGAACTACTGGGCCGATTTCAATTATATTTGGCAGGAAGCATCCTTACGGCATAGAGATTCCATTTTGTTCGATCGGCCAATTTGGCTGGCGGCCATCTTGGATTTCAGCTGATTTTGAGAAATGTCCTTAAAAATCTTCTCCAAAACCGTTTGAGGGATCAATTCAGACCTCATGAAATATGATCTATGGTAAGAGCTGACCCAAGTTTGTTCAAGGGAACTTGATTGATTAAATGGTTCAGCGGCCATCTTGGATGACCTCGCTTTCGCAAAAACGACTTCTTCCCCAGAACCGCTGAAGCAGTGAAATTTGTGATATATTATTAAGGACTAAGGGCCATTAAAGTTTGTTCAAGATAAGTTGATCCGTCCAAAACACTGGCCACATTAAAATGTCTTTAAAAGTCTTCTCCAAAACCGCTTGGGGAGATCAATTCAAAACGCATGAAATATCATCTACGGCAAGAGCTGCACTAAATTTGTTTCAAGTGAATTTGATTGGCCAAATGGTTTGGTGGTCATCTTAGATAACCTAATGACTCCAGAACCGCTGAGCGGATTGGGCCAAAATTTGGGAGATATGATTAGGCACTGAGTGCCATTAAAGTTTTTCTAGCTAAGCTCCTCCCGCTTCTGTATGCCATACCCATGTCAGAAACATGGCTGCAGTGGACCAATCAAAATGTAGCGTGTTTGGCGGCCATATTGGACTTGCAAAAATGTCCACAAACTCATTAGGAAGACTACTCCTAAACCACCCACCAACAATTGTGACAAAAATGCATAATGCTCCAGGTGAGCGACACAGGACTCTTGTTCCTTATTGTGAATCATCCTGGGATCGGGACCAACTTTTTTGGAAATAGTGTCAGAGACGTTGCATTAAAATCAATTTCATAACCTTTTGACCTCATCCCCCACTCTTTGGTGTGTGTGTGTACGTGTGTGCGTGTGTACATGCGTGCGTGCATGTGTGTGTGGGGGCGGCCAAATATAAATGTGCTCATCCACTCGACATTGATATGGTTAACTCACATACTAAATTTTGTTGAATTCCGTCCGACATTTTCAGAGGAGTTGCATTACAATCAATTTCTTAATACTTGGACCACACCACCACACCACCACCCACCCCTGGGGCTGGGGCCAAATCTAAATGTGCTCATGCACCCAATACTGATATGGGTAACTTACATACCAAATTTTTTGGTTGTATTCCGTCAAACAGTTTTGGAGGCATTGCATTACAATTACTTTCTTGACCTTTTGACCCCTATCCCCCCCCCCACGCCCTCCCACCCCCACACAAAGGGGGCAGGGCCATATGTAAATGTGCTCATCCACTGATATGGGTATTTCACATACAAAATTTTGTTGTATTCTGTCCAATGATTTCGGAGGAGTTGCATTGCAATCAATTTTTTTACCCTTTGACCCTCATCCCTCCACCCACCCCTGTGGCAGGGCCAAATGTAAATGGGCTCATGTAACCTTGATATGGGTAACTCACATACCAAATTTTGTTGAATTCTGTTCAAGGGTTTCAGAGGAGATGCGTTACAATCAATAACCGCAGGTTAAGATTTTACCTTTGACCCCTACTCCGCCCCTTGGGTCTCTTGCACTCTGCAATCATAGGGGTAACTCACATATCAAATTTGGTTGAGTTCTGTCTAACGGTTTCAGAGGAGTTACATTACAAGTGATTTGACATTTTGACCCCTGCCCAACCCACATCCTCGGGGTGCGGCCAAATGTAAATATTGTCTTGCAAAGCAGAATCATATGGGTGACCCACATACCAAATTTGGTTGAATTTGGTAGCGTGACAGATGGATAGACAGACAGACAGATGGAGGCAATTACAATATCCCCGACGTTTTTTAAAACGTGGGGGTAATAATAATAATACTAATAATCATCATCAGAGTGATCAGATCTGTCACTCAAGTATATGACGTTACGATCAATTACATCACATTTTTTCGTTGGCGTGACAATCATTATGACATATTATAACATTGTCACGAAGCTTGAAATGTTATGAGATGCGTATTGTTTTAGTCGATACTTTTCATATTCATATTTCTTGGTTCGTTTATTTCAGCGTCTTGAAAGTCGGAAAAGCGCTTATCAACTAGCCAGAACATTGCCAACGACCTCTGATGTTTTAACCAAGATAACTCCTCACACCACTCATACATTCATCGTACATCCAGATGGGCGCCAATCATTGCTACCCTCGGCAAAAGGTGGGTTGACCTTACACCTCACAATGGACTGGATTGATCCGATCTGTTACTCAAGTATATAACGTCATAATGAGTTTCGTCACTAGTGAGCTGACTTGACAATCATAATGAGGTATCTAGCTCTTTCATGAACATCTGTCACTAGCGTATGAATGGACCTTTCCATTTTTAGCTATGCCCCGCCCATTTCTAGCTAAGCTCCACCCACACCTCGCTCGTGTTGGGATCAATCCTCCCTAACTATCAATTTCCAGAAAAGTATACAGGTAGGCTGTTGAATATTTTGGAACTAATTTGACTTGGCGCTGTTGCTGCCTATGGCAGCAACAGCGTCCAGCCAAATTAGTTTCAAAATATTCAACAGCATGTTTATTAAATAGTAGAGATATACAATTCATACAACGTGTCAGACTATTAAGAGTAAAAGACGAGCGATATAGAATCATTTATGGCGTAATGATTATGATGTCATCCTAGCTGACTATGACGTCTGACAGATGATAGATTGATACTCTGGAAAGATGAATTGCATGTATTTGGTGAATTTACAGTTTAATAAGTTACAAATTGCACGTGTTAAAAGGTGGAGCTTAGCTAGAAGTGGATCCGAGTTTTATGTGCTGTACCTATTTCTAGGTAAGCTCCTCCCACTTCTCTGTGCCATACCCATTTCTACCTAAGCTCCTCCCACTCTGTGCCATACCCATTTCTAGCTAAGCTCCCACTTCTCTGTGCCATACCCATTTCTAGGTAAGCTCCTCCCACTTCTCTGTACCATACCCATTTCTAGCTAAGCTCCTCCCACTTCTCTATGCCATACCCATTTCTAGCTAAGCTCCCACTTCTCTGTACCATACCCATTTCTAGCTAAGCTCCTCCCGCTTCTCTATGCCATACCCATTTCTAGCTAAGCTCCCACTTCTCTGTACCATACCTATTTCTAGCTAAGCTCCTCCCACTTCTCTGTACCATACCCATTTCTAGCTAAGCTCCTCCCACTTCTCTGTACCATACCCATTTCTAGCTAAGCTCTTCCCACTTTTCTGTGCCATACGCATTTCTACCTAAGCTCCTCCCACTTTTTACATGTGTTGCAATCCATTTGAAGCCTGAATTGCCAGCATCTGAATGTCAGTGTAACTACACAGGTTAGCTGTTGAATATTCTGAAACTAATTTGACTGGAGTTTGTCTATAGCTCTCTTAAAATTAAATTAATTTCAAAATATTCAACAGAATGTTTATTAAATTGTAAATTCATCAGACATACAATTTGTACAATTTTGTAACAGGCCTTTATATGTTTGTGAACAGAGCTAATTTGATGGGAGTTTGCCTATATCTCCCAATCAAATTAGTTTCTAAATACTTAACAGAATGTTTATTGAATTTTAAATTCATTAAAGACATACAATTTTGTAACAGGCCTTTATATGTTTGTGCACAGAGCTACATGACTATGATGGTGACATCAGCTAACCTGTGACGTATGTGATTATAATGTCATACACTTGAGTGACAGATTGAATCCCTCTATTAACTTGGATTATGCGCTAGCCAGCAGAGCTATAGTGATGAGTAGATTCTGTTATCCCTCAATAATTATCTACTATAACTTGCTTATCCGTGAGAGATTCACTGATCCACTTAAATCTAATACCGCCAGATTCTGAGCGTATGTTTAATATTTCAGTCAGTAACTTACTTTTCAATTAGGTTGATAAGTAGTATATTTTTATGAAAAATTTGGTGGGAGCATATATATACAGTAGCTGGTTTTTCCATCCATTCACTCATCTGTTCGCCCGCTACAAGTTTGTCCGGGTCTTAGTTTCAAGACTCTATGTATGATCATGAAACTCGTTATGTGAATACATCTTACTGAGAAAAAACATTTGCTGTGTTTGAAAGGTTCGCTGAACATTACAGTCTACAAGTTTGTCTGGGATATGGTTTCAAGACTTATATGCATGATCATGAAACTTGGTATGTTGATGTATCTTACGGTGAAGATATGCAGTGTATGAAAAGTAGGTCTGCCTGACCTACTTTTCACGGTTCACTGAACATTACAGAAAGCTTTTGTCCAGGCTGTAGTTTCAAGAGTTTTTAGGTCACCTGGCCCGAATGGCCAAGTGAGCTTATGCCATTACTGCCATCCATCTGTCCATCAAATCACTTCTCCATAATGGTTGGATCGATTTCAACCAAATTTGGCTGGAAGCATCCTCACTCAAGAGGCCAATATTTAGAAGTGATTTCACTAAATCCATCATATACACTACTAAGGAATTGCTAAGAATATTCTAAGTAAATAAACATAAATAATAAAAAGCAAGATTTTGTAAGACTTTGAGACTGAAAAGTGCAGTCTGCTGACATTCAGTGAACCACATGTTTTCCCAAAGAAGACAAGAGAAGTTCTTTTCTCATTACATTTGAAGAAATTTGCTGATTCATTTTATGCAATAATGCCCTGCAGATGTCATCTGAGTGACAAAGAACTTTCTTGTGGCATTAGTCTGCTGCAAAGCGGCTGCAGCAAGCAAAGAGTAGCTGTTGTCCTTGGAACCAGTCACAGTGTCATCCCCACAGCATGGAACCAGTATCAGGAGAGCGGCCAAGTGAACCAGGAGAGCAGTTGATACCGTGTGAGGACTACCACAGGACATATTCCTTGTTATGAGACTAGTCCTTAAAACTATGGCCCGATTTCAACATTGGTTGATTTATCCAGTGGTCATCTTGGATTTTCATAAGACTTCTTTAATCAATGACCAAATTCAATGATACTTTTCTGGAGCGATCCTGGCCTGGTAGTCTTAACTCACGAAAATTTGAGTTAGTCAGTTTTTTGGGCAACCATACTGGATTTAAAAAAATATCCACAAAATCATTAAAAACTTTCTTAAAATACAATGTGTACTTTTATACTTAGTTATACAAGTATTCATGACATTGCAGTATTTACCATTGGCGGGGAATCGAGCCCACAACTGGCGGAACCACCAAGCATCATAGTCCACAAATGCATCCACCACACTAACGCCGCAAGTCCTGCGTTTCTTCTGATTGTGGGCTCGATTCCTCATCAGTCTGTACCTTAAAGAATTAAATCTCTGTCTTCAGAACCGTTGAATCTCTTGACAAAGGTTTTTCTCTTACGGTAGAACATGGCCTTTCTACTTGAAATGTCAGTACTCCAGGGGAGTGATACATGCCCTTTGAGCAACTTGTTTCCAAATTGTACACAAATAAGTAACTGTTTCTATGTCTAGTTTCTGTCTAAGTAGTATTATATACCTAATCTATTCAGGTTTATAACAAGATTCACTTGCCCTTTATTTATGAATAATACAAGAATCCTTAATCTTAAAAAATTCAATTGTTCCAGGTACCTGATTTCTTCTGTTCTTCTCTTCTCCAATTACAGGGTTATCTTGTCCACTCACAGAGTTATCTTGTCCGCTCACAGAGTTATCTTGTCCAGTCATAGTAATCTTGTCCAATCATAGTTATCTGGTCCGCTCACATAGTTATCTGGTCCGCTCACATAGTTATCTTGTCCAATCACAGGGTTATCTAGTCCGCTCACAGAGTTATCTTGTCCGCTCACAGAGTTACCTTGTCCAATAATAGAATTACCTTGTCCAATCTCATGGTTATCTTGTCCAATCATAGAGTTATCTTGTCCACTCACAGAGTTATCTTGTCCAATCACAGAGTTATCTTGTCCGCTCAGAGTTACCTTGTCCAATCATAGAGTTATCTTGTCCGATCTCACAGAGTTATCCTGTCCGCTAACAGAGTTATCTTGTCCAATCACGGAGTTATCTTGTCCAATCACAGAGTTATCTTGTCCAATCACAGGGTTATCTAGTCCGCTCACAGAGTTATCTTATCTGCTCAGAGTTATCTTCTCCGCTCACAGAGTTATCCTGTCTGCTCACAGAGTTATCTTGTCCAATCACAGAGTTATCTTGTCCAATCACAGGGTTATCTAGTCCGCTCACAAAGTTATCTTGTCCGATCACAGAGTTATCTTGTCCAATCACAGGGTTATCTAGTCTGCTCACAGAGTTATCGTGTCCACTCATAGAGTTATCTTGTCGGCTCACAGAGTTATCTTGTCTGCTCACAGAGTTACCTTGTCCAATCATAGAGTTATATATTGTCCGATCTCATAGTAATCATGTCCAATCATAGAGTTATTTTATCCGATCACAGAGTTATCTTGTCTGCTCACAGAGTTCTCGTGTCAACTCACAGAGTTATCTTGTCTGATCACAGTTATATAGCCCGCTTTTAGAATGACTCCCTGATCATCTTCAGGGTTTCTTGACCATTTCAATATTTGTACTTAGTCCTCTACTTCGTTCCAATCTTTTATTCTGGTCTTCTTCCATTCGCAATTTTGTCTGTACACCTCTGTTTATTTGACTCAATAGAGCGATCCATAGAGCACATTTCTAGCTCTGCTCCACCCATGCTTTGCATGTGTTGGAATCAATCAAACACTGATTCCCAGAATCCCAATATCACGGTAATGATACAGGTAAGCTGTTGAATATTTTAAAACTAGTTTGACTGGGTGCTGTTGTTGCCTATGGTAGCAACAGCGTGCAGTCAAATTAGTTTCAAACTATTCAACAGACATTTTATTAAATAATAAAGACATACAATTCGTACAACTGACAGACCTAAAAGTTCATGATGGACCCAGATACGTCATATATTACACATTTTGATTGTGACATCAGCCTATGCGTGACATAATTGATTATGACATATACTTAATGATTGATGGATTGGATTCATCCATTCTCATTCTCCTGATCACAATATCTTTATAGAGCTATATATTGATGACTGTTACGAGTAAATAATATGCAGAAAATTGTAGAGCACTTTTGAGGAGTAAATAATTAATAGAGCGATCCATTTCTAGCTATGCCCCGCCTATTCCGCCCACTTTTTGTGCAAATTGGAATCGTTTTGAAACTTTGAAACCTGAATTCTCAGAACCTAATGTTCAAGGTAATTATACAGCTGGTACGCTGTTGAATACATTGAAACAAACTTGGCGGCATTAGCTCCCAGTCAAATCGGTTTCAAATATTCAACAGAATGACTATTCAATTGTAAATTCACCAAAGACATACAATTTGTACACTAGTGACAGATTTTGAGCTTCGTAGCAGATGTCATTATGGTTGTGATGTCTGTCACCTGACTTGTGACATAACTGATTATAATGTCAGTTACTTGAGTGACAGATCAGATCACTCCATTATGTTAAAGATCAGTCTGACATGAGAACTAAAGCATTTATGAAGTTGTGGTAAACCACTAACCGCGCCAAGCAAAAATACATATCTCACCTAAATCTGTCTTCAAGAGACATAGTCGGGCACAGTGATAAAGCTGTAGCTTTTTAACCATGTAGCCACCTGGGCCCCTTAAAGCAAAAGCTAAGGGGCCCAGTAAGTTTTTCAAGGCCCCAATCTTAGGCTTATGATGCATCGGCACATAAGATCCCACATTTAGAAACACGGGATATAATAATTTTGACTGTACTAATGTAGAATGTGTTAAGTTATATATATATATATATATATATATATATATATATATATATATATATATATATATATATATATATAAATTTCACGGCAGATAAACAGAAAATCTGTTGAGTATTTTGAAATTAATATGACTGATTAATATGGCTGTTTCATGATAATTAACCGCTCTTGTTTCAGCTTAATGGTTAAACCTGCAAAATGGCACCTGCAGTGCTCTTGAGTGGTGTAACATTTTCAGGCCAACAGAAGACAATTTTTGGAAATTTATCACTGGAATGACTGGCTCGGTAAATGAGCCAGTTATTCCAGTGGTAAAGTTCCAAAAATAGTCTCTTGGCCTGCACATGTACGCTGTCAAAGCAAAAAGTTGTATTTTCTTGAATATTAACCATTTAATGATCAAGCTGAACAAAATGTGTGGCAATGGAGAGATTTGTTTTAATTTCTGTGGCATATTTACACACATTGCCTTCTCTAAATGGACATCTACTGAGTGAGAATTGCATTTTCCTTTTAGATATTTAGAGCTTTAAAGGGTTAATTGATGTAGGCAGCATTTTGAGTGCCTTGAGGCGCTGTTGACACAAGAGTCGTGACATTAACTAACAAATAAAAATTATTATTATTATTATTATTATTATTCAGAGCCAGATCCAAACAATAGTCTACTTGAGGCTGTACCAACTGATGCCAGTTTATGCCAATATCGTGGAAAATGTGGTCAGATAGGAAATTCTGCAGGCAACCGTTTACTGAAATTTAAAAGAAAGTGTAAGGATCAGACAGGCCTGCCTAGACACATTATGAGTCAGGATGTTACACCTCCAGTCGTTCATGAACGTGACGTTTATTATCAGTCATTTGACGATGCTGATACAATGAAAAGTCAGACATCGAGGCATGTGCCGATTTTAAGTCCTTCCATAATTAATGAGCAGATGAATCCGACCTGTCTACAGGATCGTATTAGTAGTGATAAACAGATCTTTCATACATTGAGCAATGACTGGGATGCAATCAGAAGTCATAAAAATCTTGATAATCACAATGCACAGAAGTCTCAAGGTTGCCAATTACGCATTACTAGACATGGAGGTTCACCCAATAGTGTTCAGTTTAGCCGGTTACCCGTGACTGGCACACAACACAAGTGTCTTGTGTGTGACAAAGTATTTGCTTGTCAAATTCATATGTATAAACATCTCAAAACACATGCGAATGAAAAGGCATTTGAATGTGATATCTGTGGTAAAAAGTTTTACAATACAATGAGTAGGAACACACATAGGAAACTTCATTTTATACCATCAGTTTATAAACAGTCTAATACGAGTCAGACACTGCCTCAAAACCAAGGGTCACAAGAGGACGGGATGTTGCTGATGCCACACGAAACAGCACCAGAGCAAACGGCACCAGAGCAAGCAGCATCAGAGCAACAGTATGTAACAAAGAAAACACAACAGATTTCACAGAGAGAATATCAGATGGCATCTGGGCAGCAGCAAATGCTCTGTGGGAAACAAGAGCTTGTGCTCTGTCAGGAGCAGATGCCGGAAGCAGAACATCAAATGCTCCAGATTAATCAGACTACACAGCAGGCACAACTCCAGGCAGAACAGCATGTGCTGCACAGTCATCAGCAAATGCTGCATGTGAAACAAGAGATTCTGCCTTGTTACGAGCAGATGGAAGAGGCCGATCAGCAAATATTACCGGTGAAGCAAGAGGTACAGGCACCGGAGGAATTGTTACAACCAAAACAGGAGATAATGCAAGAACAACAAGAGTGATCAGAGACCTCGCTCTCCTGTTTTTGTCACATTGTAAAAGGTTTTCAGTATTTCCAGATTGTTTTTGCTTTCCAGATTTTTATACGCCCGCGCAAAGCGGGGTCGTATTATGTGATGGCACTCACCCTCCGTGCATCCGTCCGTCCGTCTGATTCTTGTCCGGAGATCTCGAAGAGTTTTGAACCTACACTGACAAATTTTTTTTCAGCAGATATATTACCTATAGACGAAGTGTCATGATTTCGATTCGGCAAAATCCTTCCATATTCGCTAGAGTTATCTCCCTTGAAAGCTTAAAATTTGTCGAAATTTTCTTGTCCGGGACAGATCTCAAAGAGTTTTGAACCTACAGCTACAATTTTTATTCAGCAGATATATTACCTATAGACGAAGTGTCATGATTTCGATTCAGCAAAATCCTCTGATATTCGCTAGAGTTATCTCCCTTGAAAGCTTAAAATTTGTCAAAATTTTCTTGTCCGGGACAGATCTCGAAGAGTTTTGAACCTACACTCACAATTTTTTTTCCAGAAAATGTGTTATGTATAGGCGAAGTATCCTGATTTCAGTTCGGCAAGATCCGCCCATATTTGCCAGAGTTATCTCCCTTGAAAGATTAATATTCATCAAAATTGTCTTGTCCAGGCCAAATCTCAGAGTTTTGAACCCACACTCACAAATTTTTTTTTCAAAAGATGTGGTACATATAGCCGAAGTGTCATGATTTTGTTTTGCCATGATCCGCCCATATTCGCGGGAGTCATGATCCAAATCTCGAAGAGTTTTGAACCCACACTCACAAATTTTTTTTCAAAAGATGTGGTACATATAGCCGAAGTGTCATGATTTTGTTTTGGCAGGATCCGCCCATATTGACGGGAGCCATGATCCAAACCTCGAAGAGTTTTGAACCCACTCTCACAAATTTTTTTTCAAAAGATGTACATATAGCCGAAGTGTCATGATTTCGTTTTGGCATGATCCGCCCATATTCGCGGGAGTCATGATTTCATTTCGGCAAAATCCTCATATATTTGTGGGAGTTATCTCCCTTGAATGATTAAAATTCATTATAATAAATTATAATTGCCAGAGTTTTGAACCTACACTCGCAATTTCTTTCCGGCAGATGTGTTAGGTATAGACGAAATCTCATGATTTCCTTTCGACAAAATCCTCGCATGTTCGTGAGAGTTATGTCCCTTGAAAGATTAAAATTCATCAAAATTTTCTTGTCCGGGCCAGATCTTGAAAAAAAAAATGTAAATGTATAGGTTCAAGTCGAACCTATACATTTACATTTTTTCTTTCGCCAGATGTGTTAGGTATAGACGAAGTGTCATGATTTCCTTTGAAAAATCCCCCCATAATTGCCAGAGTTATCTCCCTTGCATACACCAACTTGTGTTATCTCCTCTACAAAGCTTAAGATTCAAACAGACTAATTATTCACATTTATCATTCCTCAAACAAGTATGTTTGCGGGTGTATGTTGAGTTTCACTAAAACTCTTGTTTCAGATCAGGTTGAACGTTGTGGAATCTTGGTGTATGGTCATACTATTTCTTATGTTAAGATTTGAGCAAAATCGTATCTGGTTTCCAGGATATCCATAGATTCAGAATTTGATCTGATCCTGATTCCTTTATGCGGTTCATGGCCGACATCTAGAAATCCTCATGCATGGCAAGTTCCTTCTTTGTGTTAAAATTTCAGCCAAATCAAATCAGTATTATTTGAGGTACAGCTATGGACTGGACTCTGGAATGACACAGACAGACAAACAGACACGATTGCAATATTCTCTTCCTCTTATGTTAGCAATGCGTGTTAAAGTTTTAAGTTGTGAAATTGAATTAGAGACACGAGTCTTTAATTCAATTTCACAACTAAACAAATTATATTAATTTATGTAGAATGAAACCATCATGTGCTAAGATTTATTTTGTTTCATTACATTTCAGTACACAATTTAAGCCTCTAAAAGTATGCAATTTTGACAATTCTATTTTCAGCGTTTTGGTGCGAATATGCACCCCTTTAAATGATCAATCAGTGTTACATAAGCAAGAGATAACACAGTTTCCATGCCGGACACAGTTTCCATTCTGGACACGATACAATCAGCAACCAACAGCCCAGGCACAAATACAAACTAGATTAATCAGTCGATGACGCGTCATCGCAAATCCCCACATTCACCGCTTTGAACATTTGACACACCCCACAACCCACCCAGGGGGCGGAGCCAAATGTAAACGTCCTTTTGCACTCGGCAATCATTTGGGTAACTCACATCCCAAATTTGGCTGAATTTCGTGCAATAGTGTCAGAGGAGTTGCATTACAATCAATTTCATGACCTGTTGACCCCATCCCCTAGGGGCGCGGCCAAATGTAAATGTGCTCATCCACTCCAGATTGATATGGGTAACTGACATACTAAATTTGGTTGAATTCCGTCCACCGGTGTCAGAGGAGTTGTATTGCAATCAATTTTTTTACATTTTTACCCCCACCCAACCCACCCCTGGGGGCAGGGTCAAATATAAATGTGTTCATGTACTCCACATTGATATGGGTGACCCACAGACAAAATTTGGTTGAATTCTGTCCAACTGTTTCGGAGGAGATGCATTACTGGGGGCGAAGCGAAATCTAAACAGCCTCTTGCACTCCGCAATCATATGGGTAACTCAGATATCAAATTTGGTTCAGCTCCATCTAATGATTACAGAGGAGTTGGGTTACAACTGATTTGACCTTTTGACACCTGCCATCCCCCCTGGGGGCGGAGCCAAATCTAAATATCGTCTTGCAAAGTGGAATCATATGAGTAACCCACATACCCAATTTGATTTAATTCCACCCAATGGTTTGGGAGGAGATAGTGTGATGGACGGATGGACAGATGGACGTAGGTGATTACAATATCCCCGACTTTTTTAAAATGTGGGGATAATGACAATGCCACTGTGTGAAGATGGACCAGTCGCAATGGATGAATCCACTTTTAACTGTGCCCTACCCATTTCTAGCTAATCTCTGCCCACTCTTTGCACGTGTCTTGATCGATTAAGCCATCAATTCACAGAATCCCAATCATACAGGTAAGCTGTTGAATATTTTGAAACTAATTTGACTGGGTGCTGTTGCTGCCATGCGTCCATTCAAATTAGTTTCAAAATATTCAAGAGAATGTTAGCCTATATCTAATGGTGGTCAAGGATGATACTCACAGAAGTTGGACGAATGTTCTAGAAATATGTATAAATTAATTTGAGCATATGTATTAAATTAAATATTAGTATCCATGGGTATCAAATAGCCGCCGAACCATTTGGCCAAATAAGTTCCGTTGAATAAACTTAGTTCAGCTCTTGGCTTAGATGATATTTCCTGAGTTTTGAATCGATCCCCAACATGGTTTCGAAGAAGATTTATAAAGGCGTTTCTAAAAATCGCGCAAAATCCAAGATAGCCGCCAGCCAAATTCTTCGATCGGCTTTGTACAAACTTGGATCCCTATGCCCTAAGAATTCTTCCTGCCAAATATGATTGAAATAGGCCAAGTGGTTCTTGAGAAGTCTGATTGATGTTCGCGATGTCATAATTTTGCTTGGCCTTTCAGATCAGGTGAGCTAATAAGGACATCATGATGAATTTAGTAATATTGGAAATTCTAGAAATAATTAAATTATCCCTTTCACAAGGACGCCAGTCAAAACTGGCCTCTGTAGTAGTCTATCTTTGAAAGCGCTTCCACTGGAATGACTGGCTTGATTGTTGAGCTGGTAAATTTTCAGAAATAGTCTTGGCCTGCAAATTGACATTTAATAATTAAATATTTTAACTTTTTCAACAAATTTAGTCATTAAAGGGTCACTGGTCAAATTTTGTCACAAAAATCCAAATATTTGCTTATTAAATGTCCATTTGCAGGACAGTAGAAGACTATTTTTGAAAATTTACCACTGGAATGACTGGCTCAGTTATCGAGCCAGTCATTTCAGTGGTAAATTTTCAAAAATTGTCTTCTATTGTTCTGTAAATAGACAGTCCCTGAGACCACTACAGAGGCAGGTTTTGGCCGGTATGACCAATAAAAGTTTAACAAGCATATAAGAACACAGCGCCGTGTGGCGATTCCTGAGATCTATGTACATAAGCCTGTCCATTGTGAAAACACTTATCATTAACAGGTAAACGAACAGGTGTAAAATTATCAAGGTTTAATGAAGTTCATTTAAGATTCAAGATTATTTATTCAATAATTCCAAGATAAACGAATTCACAAATCATACCAAGTTGTCCGCCTAAGGCAGTGCCTATTGTTATGGCGGACACCTTACACACATATATACAGGTATATATAAATTAGACAAGACAGTACTTACACAAACAATTATAAATTCAGACATTACATTTACTACTTCCTTATTAACCCTTTGACCCTTGATCCACATAAACAGTTCAAATTTCAAAGGGGAAATATGTCAATTCGCGGGTCAAGAGGAGACCACCCCTCCCCACACCGCCAGCGCCCTCCCACACCCACACACCCCACTCCAACCCCACCCACCCACCCCACACACACACACCCCCCAGAGTTCACCACCTGTTTAATTATCTTGTCAGTCATTACAATGGAAAGAAAAACTCCAAGAGTGGGCCTCTCTCAGTCCGCGAACCAACATATACACCTGTGCAAAAGTTAAGCACCAGCAAAAACAATAGAACGTAGAAACATGATGGTACAACTAGGCTGCCATACTTTTTGTCCCCGCATTAGCTGACATAATTCCAAGTACGAAATGCACATGCATGCATGACTTCACGCCGCTTGATGTCCGTGCGTGGCGGGAAACAGCACACGTGTTCAGTTATGTAAAAGTCCAGTTTGAGGTGTAGAACATTACATACAGATTTAGGCGACAAGATTAGGAATTTTGTGTTCATGACCGTGGTTTATTTGTACAGAGAGAATTAGCTCTTGATTGTGAACCGCTATGGCAAGACGAAGGTTAAGTGATCGTGTGAAATGGCAAATCATAGGCATGCATACCACTGGTATGTCATGCAGAGAGATTGGCAGACAGCTGAACATTAACCATACTGTAATCAGTCGTTTGATTGCAAAACATGGGCAAACTAACGAGGTGAAGGACAGGCCTAGATCTGGAAGACCGAAGAAGACTACTGCCCGTGATGATCGAGCCCTAGTACGCCTTGTTAGGAGATCTCCATTCACCAACAGCAGAGTGCTCAGCCAGCAATGGGAAACGCGCAATAGAGTGTCAATGTCTACCGTCAAAAGGAGACTGTATGCTGCTGGCATGAAAGCTAGGAGACCTGTCAGACGTCCTCTCCTCACTGCACACCACAAAGAGGAGCGTCTGAGGTGGTGCAACGAAAGAAGACACTGGAACATGAGATCCTGGAGACGGGTATACTGGTCCGATGAAAGTCGGTTCCTGCTTCATGCCACAGATGGTCGAACTCGTTTATGGAGGTCCAGACGCACGGCGTACGACCAACGTAACATCATGGAAGAAGTTCCATTTGGTGGAGGTTCCGTTATGATATGGGGGTGCATCTCATTTGATTGTAAGCTGGATCTGTTGACTGTACCTGGAACACTAAATGGACAAAGATATCAAGATTCCATACTGGATAGAGTTGTGGTCCCTCATTTTGTAAATCATGCACCTGGAACCCACCCTATATTCATGGATGACAACGCTCGACCACATCGTGCTAGAGCTGTGCATGAATACCTCCGCCAGAATGCCATCGAAACCCTACCATGGCCAGCAAGGAGCCCTGACATGAACCCTATTGAGCATATCTGGGACATTCTGGGAAACATGGTGAGAAGGAGGGATCCTCCTGTGCAGAACCTACAGGAATTAACAGACGCACTCCATCTTGAATGGCAACGAATACCACAATGGCGTATCAGTCGGTTGGTGACCAGCATGAGACGTCGTGTCCAGGCCGTCATCCAGGCACAAGGTGGATATACCCGGTATTAATAATGACAGTCTTAAACTCGTGCACAGATGTTAAACTTCGTTTTCAGACACCATTAATGACAATCTAGCCACGTGTGTCAACTGTAGGGCAATAGTTGTCAGTTGTGTCAACATAACCATATTCAGGCCTCGTTTTCAAGTTCAAACAAAAACATACAGTGTTTCCCCACCATCATAATCAGCATTCCTCTAGTTGCATTATTACCTCTTGCACTAAGATGGATGGGTACATAAATGTTTATGCTATTGCTTTCTTCATAGCACATGAATATACCCTCGCATGTGCGTAAAAATAGGGTGGTGCTTAACTTTTGCACAGGTGTATATAATACTGTAACAGGGTGTGTGTAAGAGTTAGTCACTTGGGTTATTATTATTATTATTATTATTATTTTGCTATACATATGGGTAGTAAATAAGGACAAGACAGTTACATAAGAGACAAGCACAGAACATAGTCAAGTTCAATAATATACATGGATGTCTATGATTATAGATACAACAATAAACATTTATATATTTTTGGGGGAGGGTACTTTTACTTATAATGATGATATACTGTTTACAGGATGCTGGCTAATGGGGAGCATCCTTGGACAAGGGAAGGGGGATGGAGGGGAGGGGTGCTCATTCTCCTGCTCGTCCTGTAGTTTGTTACTATGGTAATTGAAATTATTATTGGATATAATAGCAAGTGGAATCATCTAGTCATAATTCTAGTAGTAGTAGTAGTAGTAGTAGTAGTAGTGCTAGTAGCAGTGGTAGCAGCAGAAGTAGCATCAGTATTAGTAGCAGGTCAATAGTTTTTTCCAAAACAAGAAAAGAAGCATGTTATATAGATAGAAAAAATTTTCTGTCAAGTACTATAAAATTATTTGGACCGATAGACATCGCTGTCCTATTAGACAGCAATGTCTTAGGATCCAATTATGCACACATTTAAGAAAGTATGAGACAGTCCAATTAGCATATATGTGATTCCGGTTTTTAGGCACTTAAGTATTTGTTTTGATCTGTTGTTATACCTGCAGCCTACATGACCGAATATTGTCACACATGAGTCATTGTTTCATAACCAACCAATTGAACGGGAGATTATTTTGGTTTTATTAAGAGAAAATAAGTGTTACATTAGTCATAGTATGGCTACATTGTGATCATGTATTAGTATATTCCCGTTGTCATTAACTGGTTACCAGCTTTAAGCGGTGATGCTGATCACTAAAAGAGGTTGACACCAACATTCAGCAACGCAGTTTTGAAAACTATGGCACAAGATCCCATACCATGATATGCTTTAAAGCAGGAATGAGTTAACCCTTTCATAATGAAGCAGGCAAAAAAAAAAATCCCATGCCTTTGCAATGATCTTTTGGAAATTTACCACTGGAATGTCTGGCTTGGTAGCCGAGGCATTCATTCAAGTGTTAAATTTCCAAAAAATAATCTCTTGGCCTGCAAATCTAAGATAATCAATTGTGTAAAAACTTGATGAGAATGAGAACTCAAACAGAGCATAGAATACCCATAAATCGTCCCGTCTGGATGATACTGCATCTGTTTAGAGGAACATGCTTAGAGAATGCTGAAAATAACAAGAATTGTTTGCATTTGGCAATCTGCGTAAATCAATGATGTCTTTAATATTTAATAAACATGCTGTTGAATATTTTGAAACTAACTGGACTGGGCACTGTTGCTGTCATATATATTGACTGTTATATATATACTATTGTATTTTGTCAATAAAAATATGAAAACGAACATTTACTGTTTTCTTGTGTGTTTATATGCTACCGTAGACGTACGCATATGTGGTATGTTAGATGAATGTTGATGTCACGGGGTGACTGCTGTACAACTCTATATAATCCATTTATAATAAGTGTAGCGGGACCAACACAATGTGCAAAGCCTGAAATGATAAAAGGTTTAATAATAGCTCCAGTAACTATTACCCCTGCCCCCAGAAAGAATTATATGGCACATGGTTTACTACCCCGTAAAATTATAATGATCTACCTTTTGGTCTGTCATGTCTTGTTGGGTACAATGGCAACTATTACTTCAAAACTGAAGAAACCAAAATGAAACAATTGATTTTCAAGAGTGCATCCTAGCAATTAATGACTTGCACAGATTTGGCAATATTTACATTTAATTTGTCCTTTGAAAAACATATTTGATACGGTAAACAAGGCAAATATTATTATGAAGACCTTTAAAACTTTATACACATCAATGGTTAGGCCAAAGCTTGAGTATGCCAATCAGGTTTGGAATCCACACTACAAAAAACAATCTGATCTATAGGAAAATGTACAACACCATGCGACTAAAACTTTTCCAGGTTTCTCTCACCTTAGGTATGAGGATAGACTCGACACTAAAATTACCAACGCTAGCATATCATAGAAAGAGGGGGAAATTTATTAAAGTATATAAAATTATAACAAATAAGTATGATCCGGATGTGTGTGATTTATTCCAATTAAGAGACACTTATAACTAGGGGACACCGACTAAAAATATATAAACAAAAGGCCTGATTAAATACAAGAAAATACTCTCACCCACAGGGTGGTATGTAGCGCGGATCGGCCGGACAGGTACGGACTGTCCCAGCTCAGCTGTGTATGGGTCGACCGCTCCGGGTATGTTCCAAGCACGTTCCCCCCTCCCCCCCCCCCCCGAGTAGGATAGTATGTGTGTATAAGGCCATATGAGAGAGGTTTCTGTAAAACGTCTAAGTCCGTGAGATCGTGTAGCATGCATGCGCATGCGTCAGACCTTCCCTGACATCATGTGTCAGCATTAGGAAAGAATGCATACTAAAGTGTACTGTGTTGGTGCACGTAATTTCTTTAAATTACACTATTCTCGTCGTTCTTGGTGCATATCAGGACCGGAATGAAACGAGGATTCTAAAACTGTTAACCTTTTTAAAATCGGACCAGAAATGGCCGAGTTATTCATGTTAGCTCATTGGAAATTATTAAGTAGTAGTGCCTCTTGGATTTGAGTTTTTAAGTCTCTGGCATGCAATCGCAGCATCTGCATCTCAGTTTTTGTACGCCCTCGGACGGCCATCCGGGAGCAACTAACTAAATAGAAGAGTCCCTCACTTCCAAACTTTAGAGGAGCCTTCCTGCGGATGGGCCTCGTGGTCCAAATGTAACCTCTCCAGTATGTAGAACAAGTGGTGAATCTTGGTGGACAACTCGTCAGATCTGCCGAACCATGCTGAAAAGTGATAATCAAATTTCTGCGCAGCATGTCGTGTGTGATAATGAACTTTTATGCCACAGTCTAGTGGGACATTGACTGGTATGCCGCAAAAGCTATGCGGTGCACCATATATTGTGTACACAGAAGTTGCATATGCATTTCATAATTATAACTCAACTGTAGCCCTTCATGTTACGGGCAGCTTTCAAACGTCCGATACAGTACAGAACTTTTTATCAATCTGCTTAAATTATTTGTATAAGCTATCATGACTATCTAGTGGACATCTGCAACTAAATCGTTCTTCTTCACCGTCTTTGAGGGTGAGCCGCATCAACAGTTTGCCCAGCAACTCCAGAATCGTGCCACCTCGCGTTCCTCATCTGTGACGCAACATCTACAGTGATTTATTAACTTTTTCCATACCGATGACTAATAGGTACTTTACTTGTTTTGTTTATTTTATATAAAATACTAGGACCTGCAGTATGCTAGGCTATACTATACAGCAACAATAAATCTGCACCACTTTTCCCCCAGCTTCAATTTTACACTGAGGTCACTGCTCATGTTCTCATTGTGCGAACCTGACATGTGATGGACTAAACCTGGCTATTCTAGCTTGATAGGATAGGTTTAAAAGTAGTTAGGGACAACCGCTCCTTAGGAGTCATTTGTGTAAGCGTCGTTTTCCGGGTGTAGCGGATATGAACACCACACACCAGCTAGATTGTGTAAAATTGGCCAGTTACCTTAGGAACTGTTATTATATTGAGTGATTGTCTCTTTCTACGCTCCTCCAGCCGCAAGGCTTATTAATTGTCTGGAACTCCCATCGCCACGTTGGCATAATCCGACTTCGGAAACTATTGGGGTTTCCGAGCGGTGAAACCAGTGTCGATTTTGCATACACTCCCCCTGTATCTTCGGATACAAGTTAGCGTAGATAACCCTGCCAAAGTAGGAAGCACTGCGAAAACATTGTATTTATTTTAACCGGCCAGCAGCGCATCTCTGGCCATTTTGGAACTTAACCCTAATGATTTTATGCGCTTTTCAATTGCTTATGTAATAATAACTTGTCTTAGTGATGTTGTATGTGGTTGCGCTGTGATATGTAACCGGATCATTATATGATTCTGAAGCTATCACTCCGTAACATGTTCACATGCTGCCTTTCTGAGGGAAATGCTCTGTAAGGTGACCATACAGAAACCGAGCATCTTCGCCAGTCCGGCTGAGGTATTAAAGATAGGTAGAAATCCCTGCTACTTGCGGCCAAAAGCTTGGGCATGAACCTAACAACTAAATGATAGTTTAGGATCTAGCAGAAGAACCGCATAAATAAAGTGGGAACTACCAATACAGTATCTTGGACTTACATAAGATGGCGGTGTTGAATTCTATGGAGATCATCCACCCCATCTTCCCGTAATACAGCATGCATCACATTAATTATAATTTCACTAGGTTGACTCACACTACACACTTAGCATATGTTTGAACGAGAGTGGCCCTTTTTGCCAACTCTCTTCGTCCACTTCGGCATTGAAGGCAATTCCTGTGACTGAGGCCCGCGTGAGGCACTTTCCTCTCGCAATAATAATATTTTGTTAGGGGTGTAATGGTTTATATTAAACTACATAAGTAGCCTCGTTAGGATTCTCCCTTGCAGGGAAACCTCGCGGATATATTAGGATCGGTGAGGTACCTCTGATGAATCCACGTTAACAAGACACCAACTTAGTTCTATTTACTATATATTTTCTCTCATGCTAACAAACGAGTACCATTGTTTGTATAGTTGTATTTTAATTTTTATGTCGAGTCTCCTAAATTGAGTTATGGACCATCATAGCGGTGGCACAAATAGTTGGGACGATATGGTGAGGTTCAATCTCGGCGGCATTGGTCACACGGCCCCACTGGAACATTATCATTCCACCGGCTCTAGAAGTCGGTCTGTACTTTTCGGCGAGTCGCAAAACGGGATCCATAACCCTGAGAACCGCAGCTAACCAGCCCTCCCGCGCATCATGTACATGTGGCGCAACGGAGCGGAGCAGTCGAACGGACCAGCGCGTACCCCCGCAAGCTACAGTTAGACTTATGTAACAGCCTCCCAGACTGTAGTAGTAGCTGCAGTAACTATTCTTTCATTCGAATGTATATTGGACACATTGTGGGTGAACCACTCTCTGTATTACTACTACCAAGCCATAGATATAAACACAAAACTATGTCCAACAACCATAAATTAACCACGCAAATCAGTAGTTCGCTCGTACAACTCGCACATTATCTAACTCGCAGTATGCTCTCGCATTCTGGTAGGATAGGCCCAATAGTGCAGCAACAGCACCCTATAGGCCTAGTCCAGGACTACGGTTACCGTTCAGACTCGGACTATTTCTGTAGCGTTTCAGGCACTGCCCAAGAGCGCTGATCCTACTAACCACATTCAACCACAGATTTCAAAGTTTGTATGTTGCACTGGGCACCAATTCCGGCCGTCACTGTAGTGTGGGTCATCGGTACCAATACACAAACATGTAGTCTCGCAGTCTCTTACAGACGTTTGGAAAAATAGTCCGTTAGCTGGCACAAGGAGTACCAGTGCATGACGGGAATAGTGCAAGAAACTGGTAGAATCTGCTATGGGAAACAAACCTGATAGCTGGCACCAGTAGCTCAGGCCCCGCTCATGCTTTCGGTGCCCATTGGGGTTGGGGCAATGTATGCATGGTGCGGTGGCCTCGGGCACTGCACACAAATGTGTGGTGTCCGCCCGACCAATGCCAGTGCTATAGGTGCCCTTTTGGGCTGTTCCAAGGCTCCTACAAGTGGACACTGCATGTATTGTATGGAGCCGCTGTGCACCACACATCTTGTGTGCAGTGCCCGCCTCACAGGTGCCCGGGCACCACACTGTTTTTCGAAATTTAGCAGCAAGAGTTTTTGCTCTTATGTGTATGGGCCGTACTGAGGTTGACCACGCCAACTAAATGTGTCCAAAAGTGGCCCAAGTGATAGTTTGATTAGAGCCAGCAGCCAAAATCTGGACTGATGTACAAAAATTTATAGTAGATTCTTGTTATTGTGATGTTGTAGTATGCCTTTCGATCTCTTCTGGTTGTATTGAGACTTTCCGATAACCAAGTAGGACCGTGAAGCTTAAAGCATAGGTCCTGAGTAGTTTCTTCTAAGAGAATGTACAGTGGGTTATCTGTAGACGGCACATGTGTGATATCCAGAATGAGTTTTACTAAGCCTGCTGACTGTCGGTACTTTATGCCAGGTTGATCGGCTGTTTGCAGGACACTGTCTATTTTGTGAAGATATGGACTACTGACATCTAAGTTAGTACACAATGGGATAAAGTGTTCCGTTGTTTCTGCCGTGTAGTATTCTGTGAATGGCTATGCATGGCGCCCCCATACATATTGTATCATTGCGTGAGTAATTTGGCCATGACTGTTGATTTTGACGAACATCAGTATATCTGTATTCTGAATATTCCACACTGGATGGGAAGTTCCGGTGATGCAGGCATCCCGTTTAATGTAAGCTAGTCACTTTTGGTGTAGCTTCCTTCAACAAGCTCATGCCAGTAGTTGTGCACCTTTTGATGCAGTGGTTTCCTCCAGATATACTTAGAGGGCTGGTTATTTTGAAGTTCGAACAGAGATGGCAATTCATACTCGATTAATAACTGCCTAATAACTATCACCCAACTGTGGAAGTAGTAGTCTTTCATCGCAAATGGAAGACCAATAATCTGAGCCTCGATTTAACTGGGTCATCTCATCATGTTCATACATCACATAGAGTCAACATTATGGAGCTGATCCTCAATTGCAATGGCACCATGCAATAGATAAGTAGCCGCATTCGCTGTTGAGGCTGGTAGATGTTGTATTTGCTTGTGTAGCTTCTGTTATACTCTTCGAGCATTCTAATTTCATCTTGTGAGAGGATAACTGCATTTCGACCATGCAGGAGGGTAGGTGTCACATATATCCAAATCTTGCATGAAATTCTTGGATTTATACTGTTTAGGCCATGCATACCAGCGCCCATAATTGAGTATGTAGCATGCCGAGCAGCTTCAATACGTGCTGCAATTGTAGATCCATTTTTTGTGGCACTAGCTTGGTGAATGCCTAGGTGTACTTCCTCTTGAGACAGATCCAGATGATATCCATTTAACTTAAATGATATTTCTGCCATTTGACTACTAGACACCGTCTTAGGGATAACTAATTTTGTTATTAACACACTGAAAAAGATATCTTTCATTAACAGCATCCAGCTGAGCAATTTTACTCATCTGCTGTTTATGATGAACATTATCTGACATAATTGCTGAATCTTCAGCACACACCACTGTGTATGATTAGACCGATCCTTTGTTGAAAGCCCCTGGGTGAACATTGCTTGAACAGGTTTGGCGAGGAGTAAGCGCCCTGTCTAATGCCAAGTTGTGTACTTATTGGTCTAGATAGGCTGCCATGCCACTTTATTACTGACGTAATACCGGTATACATGGTGTCACAGAGTTCCAATAGTCTACCGTGTATACCTTTGAAAAAGCAGAGCTAACAATACCTTTGTGGCAAACTATGTCAAAGGCTTTATATGCGGACACTTGTTATCTTTTGCTTTTACTATTCACTCTGTGAGAAGAAAGACTGCATATACAGATGAACATCCATGTGTAAAATTAAGCTGATGGCTTTTTGTAGTAATACTACTAGTACATTATAGTGGTACTCACCAACAGTGGTCACGAATCGCACAGGGAACTGGCGGCAGGTGCTCGCGTTTCAGGTTCCAAGGTACGACTGCCGGGTGCCTGTAGAAACGGCGGGAATCAACTAGCCTGGCAGCCCCGAAACGCAAATTCCAGGATTGTGGAATACCGCCAGTTCCACACTTTGAGGGGGTTCGATGATAATTCTGGTCCATGCAAGTTCTTTCTCAAGGATCTTCCCAAGTGAAGATTAGACAGTGATACGTCTGTAGTTATCTGGGTTTTTAGCAGGCTTTCCCTTTTTGAAGACAGGTGATACCAGACATATTTTCATACCATCAGAAATTTTGCCTTCATTAAAGATGCTATTAATAAGAAAGGTGATTAGCTCATCTGAAGCACATTCTACATGTTCTGTTGTAATGCTGTACACATCTGCAACTTTACCATTCTTCATTGAAGCTATGTGTCATTCAGTTTCTCCCTCTGTAATCATAGGAAACTCGTCCTCCTTCATAAGCAATGATCTCAATAGAGTGTATTAAGTGAGCTGACTGTAAAGAGTTCATTAAAGCTAGGATCGTGCTTAACGGTGCCCAAGTCTTCAAAGTAATTTGTGCAACCTTCCTCCTCTGAGTCCATAGATGTCAAGGACTTTAAGTCTACTGTGTAGCTTCTAGCACAATGCTGTCTCACAAGCTTAAACATTGATTGCTGGTTACGACTTGTTGCCTCCATGATCTCGCTATGAATCTTATTTCTGGAGTCTGCAATAAGGCAACGCTGAGCACGACGGAGTGTTGTTTAGCTAATCTTTTATTAATAGTCAAATTATTTGAACTATCAATGGGACATCGTGTTTGTTTCTATTCCCAATTTCTTTGCCTCGATGATCAGAGGCTTTAGATTTGAGGACCATTTCGTAGATCTCCGTCTTGAAGTTTTTCCAGATTTTGGATCAGACAGTTTCTGCCCGTTGGAGTATTCTATTTATGGTTTGCAGTAATTATTCAACATTCGAGTCTGAACTTATTCACTTATGGCCTTTCTCAATTTACTTGCCGTCAAATTTTCTACTTGTCCATATTAACTTTAGACCATTTCACTTTTACATGTAGCTGAGATTTATCTTGGTTCAATTTCTGTCAACCAGATTCTGTCTTTAATGTCAGCTGAGCGATAATGGCATCATGTGCACTTTGGTTAAGTATATTTCTTGTGTCTACGGAAACGTGACTAATAATAGAGAAACGATCCGTCGGTTCAATAAAGTAATCTAGCTGGAATCAGCTATTCCCAGTGGAATGGTGGTATGTCTGAACGTTTGGAGTCTTAGCTACTGCCATCATATCTGATGATGCACAGAAGTCATTAAAGAGAACATCATCTTTGTGGGCTTCTCTCTCTCTCTCTCTCTGCACAATTACATTAACATCACCGATCCATAGAATATGGCTGCTAACTTTGAAATTATATATATATATAATTCATCCAGTATGCTTCTATAGCTGGTACTCTGATCTAAAGAACCATGTGCGGGCATATATGTGTTGATGAGGACCAACGGGCAAAGGTCTCGTGAAATCTGTACTGCCAGATCTCTGTTATTACCGTCTGGTAGTATTTCAATGTGTTTTGAGATATATTTATGCCAGATTATGGTGACTCCGGCACTTCTCTGGGTCTATATGAGGGCGGGATCTGATTATTGTAATCAAGTCACTTTAGAGTAGCTTCATGCTGTGGAAAGTTATTGCAGAGAAAATATGCCTAATAATTATAAAGCAGGTGCTCCTGAAGACATACAATAAGTTTTAATATTTGATTGGGAGTCAGATTGGAACATACATTGACTATCATCAATATGTATATACATTCATCTAGAAGTACAGAAAACGTGATACCATTGACATATTTGTCTATCGCTGACTTCAGTGAAAGAATGTGGTCTGCGGACATGACATAGTATGATTGTTTAGTGTGCCAAGGATAGCAGAAATCCACAACAAGCTGGAGCTTCTTAAGGCGGAATGGTTTGATGCTCTAGTAGTCCATGTTAGGACTAATGATATTGGCAGGCCTAAATTAGAAGGTATGATCAGAGACTACGACGAATTGATAGAACTCATACAAGCAGTTGCACCCAGTACGAAAATCTTTGTTTCATCAATCCTACCACGATCAAACATCAGAAGTGGTAACAAATTCGTAGATGTGTTCAACGGAATGTTGTGGTCCCTTGCAAATTGTCACCAGGCCAACTGCATTAACAATACAGAGCTATTCAGTGACATCAATGGTGAACCACACTACACGCTCTTGGGATGACGTCTACCTTAATCATTAAGGCCTCTTCCCACTGTCAGATAGCATAAGTTATCATCTTCACAGTGTGATGACCAGCACCTCAGAATTCCAACACGGCTCTCAAACCGACACTAAACGATGAAATTGTAGGCATGTCTAACAATGAGGTACCTCAATACACTATGCGTTTCAATGAAATCATAATAAGCACCACAACAACTTTGGACAAGGGAAGACATGCAAGAACAAAACAAAAACACAAACAGGTAAGGTATTAAAAAACCCAAATAAAATACTAACTGCTGAGTGCACAGCCATCAACACAAGACAAATTGTACCAAAACATTTTCAAATAAATAATACAAATTCTAAAATAGTAAACAATACAAGTATATCCACAAATGCAGATAGATTAATTAAAACAGTTGAGCTTGAAACACTAGTACACACGATTCGTCATACTATCATAATAATTACCAAAGCCTTACCAAAAAGCACAGCCATAAACATTAGTGAACTACAGATTGATGAGTACCATCTCTCGCTGAATAATGTCATCGAGAGGAGTCATCCTCTATACCCATGTATCATTAAATGCACAAAACTGTGACACCCTAAGTGATGATGGCTTTAACGAATCAGTATGGAGTATATGGACAACACAACAAAAGGAAAAGATTATTGTTAGTTACATCTACGGAAGCCCCAACTCAGACGTCCCAAACAATAATAAACTCTTAAATCTACTAAACAAAGTTGATGCAGCAAATACAGACCACATTCTTATAGTCTGGGAGTTCAACTTCCCATTGGAACTGGATTTTCCTCAAATGAAGACGATGCATTTTGACAATAACAGCGATATTGTTCTACAGCAACTAGTTACTAATGACATAGAATAAATCAGACATGAAATCTTTTGAATCTAGTTTTAACAAATAACTAAAACATAAACGACGAAATAACCCACCTACCTCCACTAGGTAAAAGTGGTCATGATGTCCTACAAATATCACTATACCCTGACATCTTAAGTACAAGCAAACGAATAGCTAAGCCAAAGCTATATTCTTGAACAAAGAACAGTATACTGAAATGAGAAAAGACTTAGGAACGACTGACTGGAATCATATGCACGAACCTAATGCATCAGAAGCTTGAAACTTCCTACACAAAGCATTGATCACAAGGAAAGAAAAGCAATATTCCTTCATCAAACATCACAGTAAGAAAAAGCGGCAGTGAATTGATCGTCTCATGACAGAATCACTAAATAACCAAAATCGGGCATACAAAAGATGCAATGAAACAAAGAAAACCACAGATTACGCACTTTACAAAATTGCTAGAAAGAAAAACAGACAGTTGAACGTAAAGTGGCAAGTGAAAGCAAGAGAAATTCCAAAGCTTTTTCGAACAATGTCAAGAGCAAAACAATTCTTTGTGAATCACTTAGCACGCTAATGGCACTATGACCACAGATGATAAAGAAAAAACAAGCATTCTTAACAAATTTTCCTCAAGTATGTCCATTTCAAAAAATCTTCATTCTACACCAATCATTAGCGCCAGAAGCAATGGTATTGTACTAAAGGACATAATAATACCACCTATCGCCATCGAAACTAAATTGAATGGACTCGACCCCAATAAAAGCAATGGCCCGGATGAAATACCAGTGAGAGTATTAAAGGAAGTCGCTAAAGAAATTAGTGCAACACTAATTTTTTAGCAAGTTTCTAGATGAAAGTGTATTACCTGACATTTGGAAAATGGCAAATTTATGCTGTATAAATAAAAAGGCTCTAAAAACGACCCAAGCAACTACAGGCCAAGCAGTCTTAATTCTACCTTGTGTACGGTCCTAGAAAATTGGCTTGCAAATATCTTTGTTGCTACATTTTATGTTTAGCTTGCGCTTATGGCCTCTGTTCTGTGTAATACGGGATGGTTAAAAAAGTAGTCTTTATCAATATTATATAGATCCCTGAAGAGCTTGAACGTTTTAATTAAATCACCTCGAAACCGTCTATATTTCAGTGACATAAGATTTAAGGCTTCAGTTCTTTTCATGTACTCTGATTTGTGGGACAAGTTTTGTTGCTCGGCGTTGAAGTCATTCTAATAGCTGTGATTGCCTTTTCAATTTTGGCGGCCATACCGAGTTGTATTCGAGAATAGGTCTCATGAGAGACGTGTAAAAGAGCATAAAAGTAGATGGGTCAATGTTGGTAAAGGTTCTCTTGATTAGCCATATTGTGCTGGTAGCCTTGGAGATGATCTTACATATATGTATATCAAAAGAAAGGTGTATGTCAATATGCACTCCCATGTCTTTTTCTACATCTGATCTGGCGTACTTGACATAGTATTTAGTTTGATGTTATTCTTACCAAAATGAAGGGCATGCGTTTTAATTGTGTTGAAGGATAGATGCCATGTCTGTGACCATTTACATACTTTGTCTATGTTGTCTTGGGTATTACTTGTGGCTGGGTTGCCATATGTCTTTGTGTAGTCTGCAAATATTTTTTCAGTGGCAGGTCAGACTGTCTGGTAGGTCACTTATGTATATCAGAAAAAGTATAGGTCCCAGGCCACTTCCTTGTAGCACACACGCTTGTCACTTCCATCCAGTCTGATGTCACATCATTGATTCTTACTCTCTATCTCCTCTTACTTAGATAGTTTCCTATCCATCTTACTAAATTATCGCCAATACCAATAGGTTCTCAGTTTTATTTGGAGTCGTTGGTGTTATACAGTATCAAATGCTTTTGAGAAATCTAAATATGCTGCATAGGTTTGACTGTTATATCTTCGAGGTAATCTAGCGATTTATTTTTACATTGTCTGTTGTGTCTAAAACCATGCTGGCACGTGGTAAATAGATTGGCTGTTTCCAGAAATTTTACAATGCCGTCCCTTTTAAATGACTCTAGGACCTTACACCAGGTAGAGGTAAGACTGATTGGTCTGTAGTTGCTTGGGTCGTTTGTGGAGCCTTTTTGTGTTTCCTTTAATATTCTCACTGGTATTTCATCTGGGACATTGCTTTTATTGGGGTTGAGTGCTTTCAATTTCTTTTCGATGGCGATGGGTGTTATTATTATTATTATTATTATTATTATTATTATTATTATTATTATTATTATTATGTCCTTTAATACAATATCATTACCACTAAGGCTAATGGTTGGTGTAGAATTAAGATTTTCTGAAGTGAACATGCTTGAGAAAAAACTGTAGTCATAGTTCCATTAGCTTAGGTGCGTAGCTTGCTAATTGATTCGCTTAGGACGGTTTTACTCTTGACAATGGTTCAGGATTTCCCTTGCATTCGCTTGCCACCTTCGGTTCAAATGTCAGTTTTGCATTTCTGATGTTCGCTGTCGCTTTTTTCTAGCGATTTTGCAGTGTTTTTCTTTATTTCATTATATCTTGTGTATGCTTGATTTTTACATGTGAGTGAATGTGTTGCAGTATGGTCAAGCCAGAGATGTTTCTTCTTGCCATGTTGTTTTGTTGTAGGAATGCAAGGCTCCGTCATGTTATATTTGTGGGCTGTGGGTATGGATATCATCAGTGGTACAGACATAAATTGTAAACATCTTTTATAGACATCACAAAACCGATGCTCCCTCCATTAGGAGCACCATAATTTTTATCTAAGTTATAGGTATATAACACTACATCCGCCTATCTCAAGGATGAAATATGATTAGTACATCAAAAAAAAAAATTAGCAATGTATTACTAAAATTATAAGCTCAGTTTGTTAGGCTTTCTCACAACACGACCACTTCTCGTAACCTGCATTGGATTGTCACCTGCATTATTGACTGCATGTGGCACCACGTCATTGGTGTCATCATACTCGATAAATGTTGGTGAACTATCGCTATACTGTGATGTTGCACGAGGTAGAAGGGTCGACATTCACTTAGGAGTTTCACACCTATGGACAATGGCTGAATTTCTACATGTGAGCTGAGAGTGATTCTGTCTATGGAAACCTGTGCACATTTTGATTATATATGAACGTTCTCCGGTCTATCTTACTACTACTACCCATTCTTTTCGTCTCTTAGTCCTCCCCCCCCCTCCCTCCACCTAGTAATTTTTACTAGTTTTAACAAAACAATTGTTTACCACTGCTGCAACAAGAACAACACTGAAAACAAAAGGGAAGGGGAAAATGTAAAAATATTGACAGTTTAAAATGTTTATATACAAACGCAGACAACCTAGTCAACACAATCTTTGAATTAGAATCACTAGTGTCAAAAATGAATCCGGATATCATTGGAATAACTGAAAGATTGCTTAAAAATTGTGAAAGTTCAGATATGATTAGAACCGCGATAAACCTAGATCTTTTTGATAGATCTGACAGTAAGGATAGGAAAGGAGACAGAGGAGTATGTATATATGTTAATAAATCATTAAACTCTCAGCCAGTAACTACCATTGATACATGAATAAAATAGAAACAAATCCTAGGTTAATGAGAATCACATTTGAAGATGAGAAAACCAAAGGGAGCTTTATGAGCCACGTTAAAAACCTAGCGAAAGCTGGGGAGAAGTTAAAGAAAAGTTGGCATTGCACATGATATGACCATCAAGGAAAGGAAAGTAAATAAAGAAGTTTGAAGAAATGAGGAAATTAAATCAAGTAAATGAATCAGGGGAATTCAAGTACATTGCACGCGGACAACCATGGGAAAGAAAGGTGGTCAAAGTGAAACAAAAGGCAGCGAGAGATTAATGGGGGAAAAGTGTTATGAAGTTGTAAATAAAATTATAAATACGTTTAGAAGCACAACTGTACATTTAAATGATCGCAACAAAAAATGAATAGATAAAGGGAATTGGGATGAAAGCATAAACATAGAAGACAAACAGGAGGGCGACAGGGCTTACCCTGCCTGTCCAATGCTAACAACATGAAATGTCTTTACACAAATCACTTTACACAGTCACTGCCTGACTAATAAAATGGAAGAACTTAAAAACAGGATTCAGAACCTTGAAACCCCATTCAGTATCATTGGAATAACAGAGGTTTATCCAAAAAATTTAGATATGCTCGATCTCTGGCAAAACTACAGATTCCAGGATTTGAACTGTTCATAAATGAGTCAGTGGCAGGAAGCAAAAGATGTGTAGGCCTATATATTAAGGAACACCTCAAGGGGGTGGAATACAAAATTGAAAGTAAATTTCAAGAATGCATTTAGGTGAAAATTAGATTAAATATCACTGAAAATTTGTTGGTAGGATGTATATATAAAAGTCCGAGCAGCACTACAGAAAATGTTAATGAATTGAGAGATCTCATTCAAGCAGCATGAAATTTGCGTGAGGAATTTACGCACCTACTGATTATGGGTGACTTCAACTTTCCAGACATAAATTGGGAATATACATGGATGGCAACAAAATATTTTGACGCAGAGTCATTCATAGAGTGCATAAGATATGGCCATTTATATCAAATTGTGAGGGAACCCACACGCACAAGGCTGAACAACATTCCAAGTACGATAGACCTGTTTTTGACAAATGAAGAATTGATAACAGACGTGGAACATTTCAGTCCTATTGGATCTAGTGATCACAGTGTTTTAACATATGTATATCACCAGCATATAGAAGGTACACATTGTAAGGAAATAAGAAGAAACTTTTTAAAGGAGATTATGAGATGATGAGAAAGGATCTGAATATTGACTGGGAAACAGAGCTGATTGGATTAAATACTACTAATGCACTGGATATTCTTATGTTAAAGTACAATCAAGCACAAGAGAAATACCTCCCAAAATCGAATAAATGCAGTAAGAACAAAGAGCAAAAGTTGACCTGTTTAAATGAGGCATTAATGAAAAAGATCAGAAAGAAACACCGCAGTTGGCAGCGCTTTAAGGAGACAAGAGATGAAAATAAACACAAAGAATATGCTAAAATTAGAAACCAAGTCAAAAGATTAGTGAGAAAAGCCAAATGAAATCAGGAAAAAGATATGCAAAGAGGAGCCCTAAGATAATTAGGAAATTCCAAAAGGCTAGTGAAAACAGGAATTGCAGAACTAAAAGTAGCTGGAAATGAGGGAATAAAGACTGCTAGCACAGATAAAGAGAAAGCAGATGTCCTGGCCGACTTCTTCACAAGTGTTTTTACGAAAGAGTTAGATACAAAAATATATGAGCTCGAAATTAAGCAGCTGGGTGAAGATTTCCACGATTCAAGATTTACAATGGAGGAAGTGGTGAAAATATTGAAAGAGATTGTGAAGAACAAAGCACAACACCCAGATGGAGTCCATCCAAATGTAATCAAGGAGCTGAGAGAGGTGCTCTGTATACCTCTGACACTGATCTTTAACAAATCACTGATAGACGGAGTAGTACCAGAAACATGGAAAACAGCTAATGTAATGGCACTTTTCAAAAAGGGAAATAAATCAGAACCTGGAAATTACAGACCAGTTAGCTTGACTAGTGTTTTATGTAAGCTGATGGAGAAGTTAGTTAGAGCAAAGATTATGGACCACATGAGCAAGAAATAAACTGTTTAGTAAATCTCAATTTGGAGTCCTGCCTGGAACATCTACTACCTTACAATTATTGAAGGCCATGGAGGACTGGACCTGTATTATGGATAAAGGCGGAAAGATAGATACAGTGTACATGGACTTCATGAAAGCCTTTGACACTGTTACACACCAACGTTTACTAGGACAGCTAAGAAGTTATTGTATAAGTCAACAGCTAATCTCGTGGATTGAAAACTTCTTGTCAAACAGGCAACAAAAAAGTTGTTGCCAATAGCGTTTCGTCTGAAAGCAAGCTTGTGACAAGTGGCATTCCCCAGGGTAGTGTATTGGGACCGGTATTGTTCGTCCTTTACATAAACGATTTACCAGATATAGTGAAGGCAGCAACATATCTCTTTGCAGAAGATACCAAGATATACAAAGAAATAAAGGGTGCAGATGATGTGAAAGGGATGCACAAATATTTAGATGCTCTTTAGAACTGGACAGATAAATGGCTATTGAGGTTTCATCCAGACAAATTTAAAGTAATGACAATACAGAGCCAAAAACACAAGGAGGAAATAAAGAGAGATTATCATTTATATAAACAAAATGGAGAGCATGTGACACTTGAGTTTGTGGATAAAGAAAAATATATTGGTGTAACCATCGACAACAACCTATCATTTAAGGCACACAGGCAGGCGCAAGTGAACAAAGCAAACATCATTACGGCGATAAAAAGAAGAACGTTTATGTATCTTGATGAGGAAATATTCATGTACCTATTCAAAGCACTGGTGAGGCCACAGCTTGAATATGCAGTCAGTGTGTGTGGACCACAGAGTAAGACGGAAACCCTGGTGGTTGAAAATGTACAGAAGCGGGCAGCTACACAAGAGGCCATAGCCTGAGAGTAAGAAAGGAAAGGGCCAAACTAGATCTACGGAAAAATTAATTTACAAGCCGAGTCAACAATGTATGGAACAGCCTACCCAATGCATTAGTAAACATCGATTCAGTGTTTAAATTTGAGATAGGACTGGATCGGTTCTGGCAAGATCGAGAAATTAAGTATGACTTTACTGTGGACCACAAAATTCCTGGAAGTCACGTGCATCCATGGTATAAGTTAGAGGAAAATGATGAGGCACACATATGGGCTAAACAAGCCTAAGCCCACAATAACATACTCAGACATCCTAAGACAAGACATGAACTTTCAGAGAAGCCATATGGTGTTCGATTAAGTTGAAAAACAGTGATTCATTATTAGTCTGCTGTGTGTACTGAAGTCTGTCCTCATCGGAATGCAATGACCGGATGTTACTAGATATGCTTATGAAGGAAAATGAGGAGAATCCATCTCATCTTATTATCATGGGCGATTTTAACTTGCATGGGATTGACTGGACTAGCTTGTCTTCACATCACAATGACGGCTACTATACTGGTAACTTTGTAGAAGTTATAAGAGATTGTTTCTAGACACAACATATAGATTTTCCTACAAGTGAGAGGATCGGTCAAACATCGAATATAACAGATCTCTTACTAACGAATGATAAGAATTATGTACAAAGCATCAAAAAGTTACCTCCACTTGGAAAAAGTGACCATATTGTTATAAACGTTGAGCTTAAGTGTTATGCTGAGATCACCAATGCTGAAATAGTGACTAGATACGTGTACCACAACAGAGACTATGACTCTATTCAAATTGGCTTAAAGGAAACTATTTGGGAAAATATTCTATTAGGCGATGCAGAACATTGTTGGAAATATTGAGAGATAAAATCAATGAAATTGTGTCAAAGTGTATACCAATTGCAAGAGTATAAGGGAGGAAGAAGAAATTCAAACCACTATGGATGAATAGACATGTAGTGAGAAAAAAACACAAGAATTGGCAGCCCTACACCGAAACACGGAACTATGTAGATTACCAACTATACACTAGAGGAAGAAGCAAAGTAATAAAATCAGTTAGAGATGCAAAGTGAGAGTTTAAGAAGAAACTGTTAGAGGAAGCGAATAAAAACCAAAAAGGACTCTGGAAATATGTAAATTCAAAATCAAAAGTTAAGTCAGGAATACCAGATCTAAGGGAGGACGACGGTACGATAGCTGAAAGTCATGGTGACAAAGCAGTGGTTTTGAATAATTTTCTCACTAGTGTATTTGTGACAGAAGATAAATCAGTAATTCTAGAACTTCAACCCACGATTATAGGAAAAGAACTAATAAACTAGGAAATATCAGCAGAGGAAGTCACAAAGAAACTATTGGCATTAAATCCAGCAAAATCCTGCTGTCCTGATAATATGCACCCAAAATTGTTAAAATCAACAGCAAACGAAATCAGTGTTCCTCTAACAATAATATTCAACAAATCGATGCAAAGTGGTCAAGGCCCGGTGGAATGAAGAGTGGGACATATTGCTGCACTATTTAAGAAAGCAGATAAGAAAGAAGCAAGAAACTAAATTCTAAATTGTCTCCTTTGAGTACTGTAACAATTGGAATCCCACAAGGAAGTGTGCTTGAACCCATCTTATTCCAGATGTAGTTGATGGCTGCATCCGCATGTTTGTAAGTGACATAAAATTATTTAGTAAGATGGTAGATGATGAGGATAGGGGTAAATTCCAACAGAATCTCAATAAATTATGTGAATGGTCCAATACCTAGTTGCTGAGGTTCAGCATAACCAATTGTAAAATAATGCACATTGGAAATGGCAATCCTAACTACACATATACCATGTCAGAAAATGGACAAAAAAGGGTAGTCACCAGGGACAATGAGGAAAAGGACCTGGGAGTAACTTTAGACAGCCAGCTATTGTTCAGAAATCATATGACTAATTGTCTGAATAAAGCCAACACAGTCCTAGGTATAATCCGAAGAACATTCAACTACTTGGAGAAGGAAATTTTTCTGAAACTGTACACGGCTATGGTGAGACCACGTCTGGAGTATGCTAACGCAGTTTGGAATCCCAGATTCAAGAAAGATATCATGATAATAGACAGTGCACAGAGACGAGCAACGAAATTGATCCCAGAGCTAAGACATCTAAAGTATAGCGGAAGATTAAAAGGGCTGCAACTTGTAACAATGATTTATATAAGAATGCGAGATGAGCATCTCCTGCTCTTCCGCGTATGTATAACATCTGCATCAACTCTTAGTTGAAGACATGGTTTGCACATTTCTGATGCACATGGTAAGAATGACCTGGTTCTGCGTGACATAAGACATTGAGCAGGAGATGAAGTCATGTTTGTTGATGGCGTGTTTTTCCACTCGAGTAGAGCTTTCCAAATGTTTCTCCCATCATCAACAGCTTTTATGATAAGTGTTTTTGCAATCTTTACTGCTGACTCTGCTTTGCCATTGGAGCGACTATGATATGGACTAGAGATTAGATGTTCGAAATCCTAGCCTCGAGCAAAGGATTGGAAGTCTTTCGATGTGTAATTAAGGCCACCATCCGAGATCAGAGAACATGGTACACCATGTATTGCAAACACAGGTTTCAGTGTACCGATTAAGCATTCTGTAGTCATAGATTCAAGGTGCATTAGTTCAACATAATCAGAGTAAATGTCGACAAGTACACAATAGTGCTGCTTGTCGACTTCGAAACAGTTGGAAGCTACAATTTGCCAGGGTACTTTGGGTATTGGGTATGTCATTAATGGTTCTCGCTGTTGAGAGGGTTGATGGGCCTGGCAAAGCTTGCACTTTCCAACTGCTTCTGTTAAGTCATTATGCATTTGAGGCCAATACATAATGTCATGGGCTGTGTGAATTGTTCCATTAATACCAAGGTGTGATGCATGCGTGCGAGTGATCATGTCATTACATATTTGCTTAGGAATCACGATTCGAGTGCCTCTGAGAATGAGACCGTTCTGTGTTACCATTTCATCATGGCAGGGCCAATATTCGCGAATTGTTGAAGGAACATCTGTTTTATCATTGGACCAACCAGTGGTGATCATGTGAATTAAGTCCTGCATAGCCAGATCTGCACACGATTCTAACTGAATGCATCAGAACCATTCATCAGTTACGAAGATAACATCATCATTATGAGTCTGCTCAAGATCACGTTGGAGCTTTTCTTCGAAAGTGATTTGATATACACGGTGGTTTGGCATAATTGTACTTGATTCTTGCTGAGGTAGGGATGCGCGAGACAAAGTGTCTGAAATGTACATCTTATGTCCTGGCTTATATTCTACTGTTAGTGAAAATTTCTGTAACCGCAACCGCATTTTCTGTAGTCGTTTAGGACGGGTTAAGATAGTCTTTTTGAAGATTGACATCAGCGGCTTATGATCTGAAAGTACTAGCACATTATGCTTTCCAAGTATGTATTGTTCAAAGCATTCGGTGGCAAAGATGATTGCAAGGCACTCCTTTTCGATTTGAGCATAGTTACATTCACACAGATTTAAGGCTCTTGATGCTATCACATTCGATTGTCACATCCTTATTCACGTCATAGTAGTGTAGAATAGGGGCATGTGTGATTAGCTGCTTGATTTCATTCAGCGCTTTCTCATGTTGTGGCAGACAATCAAAATAGGAGTCTTTGGCGGTCAAGCATCAAAGTGGCTCACAGACACTGCTGAGTCGTGGCATGAATTTTGCTAGGTAGGTTACTACTCCAATAAGTCTCTGAACAGCTTGTAAACAGTCAGGTTATGACATTTCTAACACTGCTTTGAATTTTTCTGGATTTGGGGAAATGCCTTTAGCACTTAACACATGCCCCATGTATGCAACCTGGTCCATTTTGTAACAGAGTTTCTTCTTGTTGAGCTTAAGATTGCGTTCACGGCAGTGACTGAGGAGAGCCTCGAATGCACGATCATGATATTAGGATACCTGTTCATCCATGTCACCTGAACCCCAGATGAGAATGTCATCCGCAATGGATACTACATTTTCTAGACCGTCAAGCGTTTCATGTAACCGACGATGAAATTCTTCAGGCGCTGAAGAAATACCAAAAGGCATTCTTTTCTAGTGGTACTGACCATATGGCGTCAAAAATGTTGTTAAGTATGAAGACTGTTCATCTAGTTCTACATGTAGGAACCCGTCTTTTGCATCACACTCAGGGAAGACTTTTGCATTTGTTAACCAAGGCGCTATGTCCTCGATAGTCGGGATCATCCAGTGATTGCGAAGAATTGCTTTGTTCAGATTCTGTGGATCTAAACATACATGAAGCTGCTTTCCAGGATGTTGAACTGCGATCATGTTGTTGATCCATGGAGTCGGTGTGTTAACCTAAGCTATGATATCCTTCTGTTCATAGTCATCTAATTTTGCTTTCACTTCACATCTTACCAGAATAGGAGCACGACACGGATTGTTTTGAACTGGCTTTATGCTTAGATTGACCTCAATGTGGTAGTCACCTGAAAACCTTCCTAAGCCTTTAAAGACATCTTTGTATTTGTCTATTATAGTGTGAGATGATAGGACATTATCTGAAACACAGTGTATTAAGTGTTCATCGTTGAACTTGACTAAATTCAAGGCTTCACATGCGTTTCCAGAGAGGAGTGTGACAGTCACATCTTGCACAATTTTGAAATGTATTTTCTTGCGAATTTTGCCGGATGTACAGCACAGGGAAGCTGCTCCAAATTGGTCACATTGTTGCCTAATTATACATTTTGGGCTTCTTATCAGATTGTTTCATTTCCGGGTCGCTACACTGCATTAGTTTACCGTGGTCATCCAGCCGCATTATGCTACAGCTGGCACCTGAATCTAGCTGACATTTGACTTTTGCTATGTTGCCCCCGGGTGCAGTTATTGACAAATTAGTGAAGTACTGTTTGCGCAAAGAATCTGATGAGTTAACAATATAGACTGATTCGTCACTGTCACTAGAGTCATGTTCTTGTAATGCGTGAACTTTGATATTAGCCTTATACCTATCACGTGATAATTTCTGCTGGCAGACTTTGGCAAAATGATTCCGCATTCCAGAGCTTTTACACCATTTTCCATATGCAGGACACTGTCCTCTGGGATGCACGCAGATGCTGATCTGGCATGTGACTAATTGGACTTGCATGGAGACTGATTTCGACTGCGACTATGATGGCTAGCTTTATGATTTGTATAAGCTTGTTTGACACAGTGTTTGTTCTTTTGGGCATAGTTTACCAATTCAAGTTCACCACTAAGATTTTCTACCTGGATTGAGACTATTTCTGCTGCCTTAACAGTTTCTATTGCTGAGTCAAGAGTTAATGTTGTCATAGTTACCAAATTTTTTTGGGCACAATTTTGTCTGTGATCATTGTATCAGTTAAATTGCCGTAGTTGCACATGCTAGCTAGCTTACGAAGCTTATTAACGTAAGTGTCTGCATTGTCAGTGCCCTGGTTGCACAAACCAAAGCCATAACATTTATCGATTTTGTTGCATTTTGGCTTAAGATGTTGTTACAACACATCTTCTTCCTGTCTTCCTCTGACAAATCTAAGTACTTTAGGATAAGGTTGCACTCTTTTCCCATAATTGACTGAATGGTTGCTACCTGGACAAGTTCTGATTTCTTATCAACACCTGTTGCGACTAGATAGTTCTGCACACTACTCTTGAAATATTCCCAGTTGCTTGGAACATTTCCCTTCATGTCCATAGGACCCAGAGCAGGAATACCGCTAGCCATTCTGGCATCTAGAGTGAATGTTCAGCTTTAACTTCGGATTTTCCTGATTCTAGTATTTGGAATGATGGTTCAGCTTTAACTTTGGATTTTTCGAACGTGACACATCTGTGAGATCACATAATTTCCCCCCGTACCTGACCGCGAACCAATCTGAATTAGCATGAAATTGTACAGTCTTTTGCGAGGCGTACTCACTAAGTCTAATGATGTTTCAGGATATATGACCGAATTCACAGTATTCATATGCGGGCATGAGCATGAACTGGCACCATGTTATAGTGTATGCCATGGTTTGACGAATAGACACGATATGGGAATTGAGATAATAATTGCTTTATTTTACTACTCAGCATTAATAACCTAGTTGCCAGATTGTCCAGCTTAAAGCTGACATAGCATCTTCTATAACAGAGGAGACTCTATTAAGTGAGAATGGTCAAATCATTCAAGAACAAACTAGATAGATCTATTTCAAATAATAATCTTTTGAATTGAACGGAGCCAGCCATACTATAATAAAAAAAACACAGAGGCAAAAAAGTCAATGACTTATGCCTCATAAAATGATGATGATGAGGAGGAGGACATAATCTATCTGAGAAGGTGACTGTCTGCTGTGATGGAAAAACGTGTGCTTTCCTTTAACGTCTCCTGATGTTTGAAGATTACCATGAGAATGAGAAGATGACCACCAGAAACTACTGAGACTCCAGAAGCTGTCTAGAGAACTATGTCTACTCTGCACCACCACCGAGCAAAGATGGTCTTGAAACCCTGAGATAGAAAACTCAAGTGTGAGTGGGTGGCGTGATACGACTTGTCGCAATAGCCCTACCTATAAATTTTTGCGACTTCCTAGGAAAACTCGACTATATATGGAACATTACATGGGTCATCATCTGTGCTTTTAAAGTAATGACATACCTGTGAAACATTGCATGGAGTATTCGTCAAATATTGAATTTATCAACATATGAGGAGGATACAGAAATCTTAAATCGGGCAGAAAAAGCTAAATCTAAATTAACTCACTGTACATATCACATGACTCATAAACGTAAACGTATTCGCAAATAACAGGAGTTGTACAGAACTAACACTAGGCACTGAGAATCGTGTGTCTCAGCATATTTGACCACAAATATTGTGATGACTATATATTCCAGATAATCTGTCTAGAGGTACTAGAATCTAGAGGCTGGATTGCCTACAAGAAGGAGAAGAAGAAGAATAAGAAGAAGAATCGCGTATAAAATGCGTGTTACTCCACCGGAGGTTCGTCTAAAGGACATCCTGTGTTTACGCAAGTGTGTTCGAGAGACGGGATCTACTAAAGAAGAATAAAAGCAATATATCATTATTTTCAAAACAAAGTAATGGCATCTTTCCTTAATCTGTGTATACATTAACAATACACACATGTTTCTATATTATGTATATATATTTCGTTCTTTATACAATTTGGTTTGAGTGTCTAATCTACAAATTACCAAGGAGTACCAGTTTTCGTGTTTACAATTATAAATACCTTTAAGTTAAGGTCCGGAACGATTCGTACCTGGGACGATTCGTCCGTGACAGTTTGTCCCATTTTTCATATGGGTCGATTCTTTCACTTCATGGGACGGTTCATCCAATGGACCATGTACCAAGGTTGTTTCGCCCCGGGACGATTCGTCCTATTTATAGTCTCGTAATCATTTTACAACTTATTTGTTGATTGGTCACATATTCATAGAATCGCGATGATGTCATCACAATCAAATTTCCCATAATACACTGGGAGCGACGCTATTTATTTTATGGAGGGGCTAATTTAACATTACGAGCAGTGGGCCATAAAACCTTAATTACATTTTCTTTACTATCTTTAACTTGCAAAATTCACTCATGTTTTGATGTTTTCTGATACCGGGCGGGTTTATTGCAGATACTCAAATACAGGATTTAATGGTCTGAGCTTCATGGAAAATGTAAACAATCCGTTGCTATGGCAGTCCTCTTTAGCATGTAGTAAGTTTGCCCCAACTTTAATGGTGGTCGATCTCAAGATGCCCGGATGTGCGAAACTATGAATAAAATCAATTTCCTTTAATTGTTCTTGTACAGACCAAAGATGCGACAAATAAATATATGGGCCAAGAAAATATAGGCGAGTATTTCGAAGATCGCGCTGAAAATGAGAGGCCTCTGTTCCCAGCCTTGTACACATATTAAAGGCGATAATATGCATATTTGCAACATAAAGTCGAGCATATGCCTGTATGCCGCACTGCACTTATGCTACCCCCCCCCCCCCCCCCCCCCCCCACACACACACACACACACACACACTATCACCCACCCGCTCTATCTGTAACCAATTAGTCACAAGTGAGTAATGTCCAGAGCAACACATGTGTAACCGGTCAATAAATCATCAATACATGGTAGAACAAGCGAGGTGTATGCCCTATGTGTTGTACATATAATTAATTGTTTGTTTGTTGGTTAGCCTCACTCATTCCTTATTTTTATTCTTTAATTCATTCAATAATGTTTGTTTAATCATTAACCCATTCATCCTATAAATAAGTTACGTTTCAGACGGATCGTAAGACATTACAAAGTTCTGCCATTGCGATGATAGGCGGATGTTTGTTTAATCATTTATCAATTAACACTTTGAATGAAGATTTATTACCAGGATTTATTAACGCCATGAAACAATTTCAAAATAATTAAACACATCTGGAATGTTGAATATGTTAAAAACTAATTTGGTGGGAAGCCATTGTCAGCAACAACTTCTAGTTAAATTAGATGCGACGGGTGGGCATGCGCTTGTAATTATGGTGTGGGACACTGTGTGTGTGTGTGTGTGTGTGTGTGTGTGTGTGTGCGCGTGCATACGCGCGTAATTATGAAAAAAATACGATTGGTATAGGAGCCTACTAACAATAACATTTTCAAGGGCAACGTACAGGAAAACTGTGGAATATTTTGAAATTATGTAAGTTCGTTTACTAATATAAAAGTTATTCTGTTGAATAATTTAAAATTAACTCAGTTGGGAGCCGTTGCTGCCTTAGGCAATGACGGTTTCCAGTTAAATCAATTTCAAAATATTCAACACATTAACTTTTGTATTCATAAAAAATTACTTTTACAGGGATTTTTCGGTGAAAGGGTTCGTGGTTGTTGCTATAATTTTCAAATTAAAACATATAATTTTTTGGTTTCGGTGTTTCAGTTTACTGTTTATTTAATTGTTCCCAATTCTTCTTGATTTTTTTATTGAGACCTTTAACCCGTGATTGAAATTAGTAGTATTATTAACAAATAGTTTCCATGATTTACACATTTAACCCAAATAATGGCTCCTGTAGTGATCTTGAGAAATGCCCATTTACAGACCAAAGATTTTTTTGACAATTTACTACTGAAATGACTGGCTCGATAAACAAACCAGTCATTTCTGGACTGCTGATGCTTAAAATTTATAAAACTCATACAATGAATAGATCCGGTCTGTCACTCAAGTATATAACATCATAAACATTAAACAAGTACGTCACTAGTTTACCATAGTCATATTGATGTATATAGTCCCATCATGAAAATGAAAAAGTCAGTCACTAGTGTACGAATTGGATGTCTGTGATGAATTTATTATTTAATCAACATTCTGTTGAATATATATGCCCCGGCCATCGCTAGCTATGCACCATCCACGCTTTGTTCATGTTGGGATCAATCGATCCCTGCTATCTCTGAATCCCATTTCCAGAAAACTATACAGGTAAGATGTTGAATATTTTAAAACTAATTTGACAGCAAGAGCGCCCAGTCAAATTAGTTTCAAAATATTCAACAGCATGTCTATTAAATAGTACAGACACTGACTAGCTAAATCGAGCTGAACCAAGAAATATGCCATACACATAGTGTATATATAGTAACTGGGACGAACTGTCCCTCTATATAGGTACGACCCATCCCACTAATGGCACGAACTGACCCATTTAGAAAATGAGACGAACTGACCCGGACGAATTGTCCCGGTACGAATCGTCCCTGGTACGAAACGTCCCGATATCTTAAGTTTAATCAAGGAAAACCTTAGATCATCATCATACTTACTTAGGTATACTTAGGATGTCTTCCGACCACAGGCTTCATGCCTCTATGGTCAGCTCTTCAATATCTTCTGCACTGTATTCTTTACGGTTTCCGGTTATGGTCGCCCTGTAGTTGTCGTATAGGAGTTCACTATTGGTTCAGTGCCTATTAAGCCTAGATTTAAATGTCTCTAATGTTGGTGCTTCAACGACATTGTCAGGTACATTTTTCTGCACTGAAACAACGCACAGTGGGAATAATACATAATGGTCTACTAAGTGGTATTGATAATTTTTTTAGGAACCATGGATGCATTCCATCAGATCCTGGGAACTTGCAGCTATTCAGGTTTTCTAATGTCTTTTGGACAGCATTTTCTGTAACTTCTAAAATATCATTGTCTCGTTGAAGTTGACACTTTGTAATTCACTGTATCTCCCTGTCCGGTTCATTGGTAAAAACACTGCAGAAAATTTTCCTAATACGTCTGCCTTTTCCTTGTCTGATGTAGGGCTTCATGATATACCGATATTATACCGAATACCAGTATAATTTCGCTGATACCGAAATTAAAAAAATATAACATAAAACCGTATAACCTTGTGTTAGGCAGATAATCTGCTTTCTCCTTCAATCAATACTCACCATTCTGTTACTTCTGATATACAGCTGGCCCTGACAGCTGGCTCTAGGACTATAGACTTAGAAAGCTTTACCGACTCCTTGGAACCGGCTACTCGGCTCCCAACTGCCGAGTACCCGCCTACCATAGAGCTCATTCTTGTTTGCATAGCAGCAAGAGCTATACATGCTTTTTGCAGTGGAAAGATTGAGAAATAAAAATCTAAGTCTTTGTGTAACTGTGATTGTGATAGCTAGTGATTCTTTTGCAAGGATAATTGGATAATATGGATACCGCCGATGATAACCAGGTCGTATATTTCCTTATTATTCCATAGTTAAAAGACTTAGGTCTCTAAATTTCATTTGTGTCACATGTTCCAATTTCTGACCCCAAAGAATCTGGGACGTGTGTTAACAACGAGATATGCCGGATGGTCGCCTTCTTTAACCCCCAACAGGCGATCGGCAGATATGAAAATAGGTGTTTGCTACTGTATTTGTAACATGAATATCGGCTGACGTCGTTCTCCGTAAGATCCGAGTGGGTGACGTCACACCCGTGGTGCTCGGATGTTTATGTGAAGAAAATATTTTCATTAATTCGCGCATCTTGTTCTGGGTGCTGCGTACTAAAAATGGTACCAGAAAACTTAGGAATGTTCAAGTTTTGCGTGTTATCACGATCTGTTTGCAATGATCGGTGGTTTCAAAATTCTTGATTAGATGTGTGGTCTGCGGTTTTACCATGTGCTACAGCAGTTTGTTTACATTTTGTTGTTTCTTCACATATCGTTTTGGCTTTCGTTAGGAGTATAATTTATGTTGATTGGTAAATATACCCTGAATGCTATGCGATATGATTCCTGGTTCCGTTATACATCCTGGAGGATCAATTTATGGGTGTATTTATGCCCGCTTCATTCTTGTCGTCATAATCAATGCGATCTTTGCTGTAACGTTGCGGGGTGGGGTGCGGGAGGGTTACAGTTAATTTATGGTCAAATTATTTGAAAATTAATTGTCTGCCTTCCATCCGTGTCTCGTTCCGCTTGCTTATTGTAGGTTTGTGCTTAGTTATAGGCCAAGCCAGCCCCGCCATCATGTGACGAGTGCCACAAGTTCGTACAGGTCCTATTTAAGGACCATGTCTGCTTTAGATGTACTGCATGTGACCTTGATAGTAGGTGTAATGTGTGTGCAGTGTGGTCCGCGGATATGATGTTGAAGTTCCTTGCCCAGAAGGATTTGGCTGGGTCTGACGCGGGGTCAGGCAGTCCGAAGTTAAATCGTGGAGCGTCCGGTTCGGCCGGTGGGGCTGCTCCACGTCCTCAGCTGGAGGTGGCGTAGATGGCACCGCCAGCGTGGTTTGGTCCGGCTATGCAGGCCTTTCTGCATATCGTTCTGCCCACGCTGGTGTCGTCCCTGCTGCCGAAGGTTGTTGGGCAGTCTCTCCCCATGCTTGGAACGGACCCTGTCCTTGGACAGGGTTCTGGACTGGTCACCGAGGGAGCCGTCTCGTATGGCTAGGGCTCGTACGGCCTCCTGGCAGTCCCATCGGGCTCCGGCCTGACAGGTTCTGTCTCTCTGCGGCCACCTGCGGGTGGTCCAGTAGCGGTGGCCGGTCTGTCAGGCATGGGAGCCTGAAGATGAGGAGGCCGAGGAGGAGAGGTTGCTGCGGCCTGTGATGCCACGGGTGGAGAATATGGAGGTCGATTCCGTCCTGGACGGAACCGTCCTCCATCTGTCTGGCTTGGCGCAAGCCAGGGCAGCGGCTCCGCCCGTGGTCGAGGCCAATCTGGCACCGGTCCCGTGATGGTTGGTTTGATGCCAGCCGACACTGTGACGGGTGTGCTGGACCAGGCGTGGTACCCACCTATCTCGCCTGGTCCGGCGGTCAGACCGTGCGGGCCTACTCCATGGACTGGTGTGTTCCATGGGGTGGCGGCGGAACCGTATGGTACCGGAGTTCCTGACGTGTCAGCCGCGGCTCCTAGCCGGGAGGCTGTGGCTGGTAGGTCCTTGAACGCGTCAACGGGTGACGTGTTCACGGGTGTGTCCTCCTCAGAAGTAGACTGGTCGGAGGCTCTGGTTTGGCTAGCCAGGGTGGACCCGTCTGTGGTTTCGGCCACGGCCGAGGAGGATGCGCCCCGTCCGTTGGTTGCATCGATTAGGACGGGGACCTTGCCCGCAGCCCGGATCCAGTCCGTTACTGGATCCACGGTTTATCGAGTTGCTAGAGGCTATTTATAGTAAGCAGCTCATGACCAAGGGCCAGCTCCCTGCAGCCTCCAGGGAGGTGCGGGCGAGGTGTCGTATTCCACGGGGGGAATACAACAGGTATGGCATGGTACCATCGGTTACCGAGGATGACCGATGGGTTCTGGGTGTCTAGAGTGCTGGAGCGGGTGGCCCCGGTCCGGCACTGGTGGACAAGTCCCAGGGACACCATGAGGAAGTCCTGTCCCTATGTGATGAGGGTGTGAGGGCAGTTATGAGTGCTGTCAACCACTCTTATCACCTTCTTCAGTCGGTGTGGGCTGAAGCGGGGGCAGGCCACCCTGTGCCACCTGTGGCGCTTTCGTGTGTCAATGACGGCCTGGTGCTGTCTATGGACGCGCTGGCAAGGGTGCAGGTGCGTGTTGCAAAGTCCAGGAGGCAAATGGTTCTTGACCATATGCATCCGGCTACGGCCGTCAGGGAGCGTCTTCTGGGACGCCCCTGACAGGTCCTAGCATCTTCAGTGGCCAGGCGCGGGCCATCCTAGAGGACATTGCTAGCATTGCGCAGAATCGGTTGGCGGTAAACTTACAGCTGGAGCTAGTGCGGCAAGCGCACGCACTAGGGGCTGTAGGGAAGGCGTTGACTGTTCAACCTTCCAAGAAGCAGAAGAAGCATAAAGGCAAGGCGAAAGCTAAGCCTAGTGCGGCTGCTGCTTCGCCTGGCTTTTCTCAGCCGCTGCCGGCGAAGAAAGCCAGGAAGGTTGTGGAGGCCCCTACCCTCCCCAATGTTGCTCCTGATCGCCCTAGAGGCGGGAAGGGCAAGGGGAGGGGTAAGTCCTCAAAGGGCGGAAAGAAGGGAGCGGATCGTACCTGAGGTTACGAGAGCTCCCTTTGTATCCGCCTGGACCGCACCTGTGCGACAGGAACAGCAGTGCCAGTTAGACCTGCCGAGCCAAGACCGAAATGGTTCTCTCTCTCTCATTAAGAGAAGGGGGGGGGGGGGGGGTGAGCGGACCGTGAGCCGGACAACCCCGTTAGGCGTTGAGCCATCTATAGTTGGTGGAAGGCTCATGCGTTTTGGCGAGGTGTGACGTCAGACAGTCTGGTCCTGGGATGGTTATCCGAGGGATACATGCCGGAGTGGTGGGACTTTCCGCCACAGAATCTGTCTTTGGCACCTGTCTGGACACCCGTACCAAGGGAACCAGACAAGTTAGAAGCCATTCAAAACGAAGTGTCAGGTTTGCTTCTGAAGGGTGCAATAAAACCAGCAAACCAGAACACTCCAGGCTTCTATTCAAATTTGTTCCTTGTCCCCAAGAGCACAGGGGGATGGAGACCCGTACTCAATCTCAGGCCATTAAATTGGTTTATCCATACGCCTCGGTTCCAGATGGAAACGCCGAGGTCGGTAATGGCATGGTTGAGGAAGGGAATGTGGTGTGTATCGATCGATCTGAAAGATGCATATTTCCACATTCCAATGAACAGGAGTTGTCACAGGTTTCTGAGATTTGCGTTTCAGAATCAAGTATGGGAGTTTATTGTTCTCCCGTTTGGCCTGTCGACAGCTCCAAGGGTTTTCACAAGAATGGTCCTTGCGGTGACAGCGTTTCTCAGAAAAGAGAACGTGGCGCTACACACCTACATAGATGATTGGCTGATTAAAGCGGATACGGCAGCCAGGTTGGACGTGGATACTGCTCTGACTCTGAAGTTACTTTCAGATCTAGGCTGGATAGTCAACAAGGAGAAATCCGAGTTAACACCCACTCAACATTTCGTTTATTTGGGGATGCGATTCGACCTCGAGGAGGGCAGGGTTTACCCGTCAGAGCCCAGAGTGGTGTCTGTTAGCCATCCTCACGAGTTTTTGAGTGGGAAACCACATTCAGGCGAGGCGGTTTCTTCAGATGCTGGGCATGATGGTCTCCATGGAGCAGGTGATCCCATACGCTGCTCTAATGTGAAGACCTATCCAGTTGTATCTGATGTCTCTGTGGAAACAGAACAGAACCCCTGTCAAAACTGGTGCCAGTTTTGGAGCCAATAATGTCGCATCTTGTATGGTGGAAAAAGCGTCAGAATCTCCTAGTAGGGGTTTCGCTGCACCTACCCCACCCCCAGCTGTCCGTGTACATGGATGCATCGCTGGAGGGGTGGGGGGCCTGCCTGGGAGAACACCAGGTCTCAGGCACATGGACTCACCAGGAGAGCCAGCTGCATATCAATCTGTTGGAAATGATGGCAGTGGAACTGGCGTTGGAACAGTTTCTTCCAATGGTCAGGGGCAAGGTGATATTGATACGATCGGACAATTCGACGGTAGTATCATACATAAATCGCCAAGGCGGGACCAGGTCACCCCACGCTGTGTATCAAAGTGTGGCACTTGATTCAATGGTGCAGGGATTACTCAGTTGTTTTGAAAGTAGCTCACATTCCTGGGTGATTGAACATTCTGGCGGATGCTTTGTCTCGCAGACAGAGAATTCTGCCAACAGAATGGTCCCTCAACTCTCCAGTTTTACGAAGGATCTTCGAGCATTGGGGCAAACCCAACGTGGACGTGTTTGCCACAAGGGAAAATGCTCAAATCATGACTTATGTCTCGCCGATTCCAGATCCAAATGCTGTCAATACAGACGCTCTGGCGATAAGCTGGAGGGGGATGCACGCTTATGCGTACCCACCCACCATTCGTCTGCCGATGGTATTGGTGAAGATCAGGGAGGAACCGTGTCTGGTCCTGCTAATAGCACCGTATTGGCCCAGCAGGACGTGGTTCACGGATCTGCTAGATCTGCTGGTGGAAAACCCAGTGCAGTTGCCCGAGATTCCGAACATAATCTCCCAGGCCAAAGGACGCTTCCTACACGAGCGTCCCGAAATGTTCAAATTGACTGGATGGATGTTATCAAACAACGTTCCACGTCGGAAGGTTTTTCTCGACAAGCTGCTGATTTCATCGCGGCTGCGAGAAGGAGGTCAACCTTCAAGTCATATAACAACACGGTTAACAGATTTGCAGACTGGTGTGAAGAAAAGGGTATTGATACCTTTCAATCCACTATTCAGCAAATAGCAGACTTTCTCTGTGAGCTGTTCTTTTCAGGACCAGCTCCCGTCACAATTGCTGGATACAAGTCAGCTTTGGCATCAGTTATCCCTTGTCTAGCCAACAGGGATAGTCCAGAGGTGGCCCAGTTAAATGTGATGGTGAAGGGAATGAGCAATCTCCGACCGAGACAACCGGTAGTCATTCCAGCTTGGAGTCTATCTCTAGTGCTTAATGTACTGGCCAAGCACCCTTTCGAACCGTTGCGTTCGGCTAGTCTAAAGCATTTGACTCTAAAGGCGGTCTTTCTATTGGCAGCTTCCTCAACTAGAAGGCGCAGTGAGATCCATGCGCTTTCGGCAGAGAGGGACCGATTTATTATCTCCGGAGAGGGTCTGCGTCTTCTGCCAAGAGCAGAGTTTATGTCAAAGAATCAATCTTTGAGATATCCCGGCAAACCGATCATAATACCGAAGTTAACTAGGTTTGATCGTGATGCCAGTGTCTGGTGCCCGGTCCGTGCTTTGACTAAGTACAGGAAACGGACTGACTCGTTACGGTCGAACGATAGACATCTATGGATCTGCCATAAGAAGCCTTATGGCGCCGCATCCATGGATACTATCTCTCGTTGGGTAGTCGAATGCATTCAGACTACTCATGAGATGGTGAGTGGGCACCAGGTGCAAGGATCAAGGGTACACGATGTTAGAGGAATAGCCGCCTCGACCGCCCTTTACAGTGGTGTTCCGTTAGAGGACATCATGGCCGTTGCACAATGGCACTGTGAGTCCTCATTCATGGATTACTATATGAGGGATATTTCAGACTCAGCCAATCCACTCGCTTTAGCTGTTTTGAAACGATAGTTAAGTGACCACACTGCTCTTCTCCCTTTTTTCACTTTGGTAAGAAAAGAATTTAAAAGCAGACATGGTCGAGCGAGAGGATGACAACCAGATTGTGTCACTGATGGCCGGACCAGTGAATGGTTGGAGGCGGTACGTCTGGAGTCCATTTATCATGAGGTAATTCAAGATTGAGAGTTTTTTGTATTATGTCTATATATCATGTTCATTCATCTTATATATTCATGCTCATTCCCAGGCTAATACATGTGTATATGCAAAGAGAAGTTAACCCTCTTGGCATATTTGTGTTTTCAGGCGAGATGCATGTACGTGAGTTCTCTCCCTTTTCTTAGGAGGAAAAAGGGGGGGGAGGCAGTGATGCGAATGTGATTCGGTTCCGTTAACTTGACGGTCCTTTTTAGGTCTCCGTTAGTCAAGTTTTTAAGTCTAACTCTTTCTCCAAGGGGCAAAAGTAGCATTTATGGCTTGCCCCTTCCCACCAGGTTACTTACCAAATCTGGTGTATATCAGAAGTAACAGAATGGTGAGTATTGATCGAAGGAGAATGAAGGAAATGTAAATTTCCCTTTCTCCGAGATCTAACAATACTCACCATTCTGTTACGGACCCAGCCTCCCAGCCCCACGGAGGCAAGCCATGGATTTCTCTTGTTTGGTGGCTATGCAAACAATATGAGCTCTATGGTAGACAGGTACTCGGCAGTTGGGAGCCGAGTACCCGGTTCCAAGGAGTCGTTAAAGCTTTCTAAGTCTATAGTCCTAGAGCCACCTGTCAGGGCCAGCTGTATATCAGAAGTAACAGAATGGTGAGTATTGTTAGATCTCGGAGAAAGGGAAATTCACATTTCCTTCATTCCATTAGTTACATTCTAATAATATATCTGGCCAACGCGATAAGTTACTGCTCTTCATACGGGGAAAACGATATTTAACAATCAGACTTGAAAATTTTCTTAGTTATCCGTGTAATTGATAAATTACTACTACTTATAAGAACGTACTGCGCGCAAAAAAAAAGAATAAAACTTATTTTAATTAACCTCATAGGACAGGGGGTGGTTAAAAATATCTAAAAACCTATCTTTTCTTGCGCTAATATTTTATAATTTCAGGCCGTTGTTTTCTAGAAAATCATAATATCAAATGAATATTTTGCGTGATATTTTATATCAATTACTACAGCCTGGTTAGTTAATTTCCCGGAATTTTACAACTTTGTAGTGACCGGCCAATTACCCAAGTAAAGAGGAACCGACAATATGAGAAAAACTTCTCAGTCCCTGTGATCTATATTGACTTCTTATGTTGGCGGATAGCGTTAGATATCGATCGATATTCCTGGCAGTTTCATCCCATTGCAATTTCGTCGTATGCGGCACACGTTTTCGTGGACAGTTTATTTATTATTCTGCCACATACATCAATACAAGTACAAAAGTAGCCAGGAAAATGAGTAAAACATAGATTTACATTCAGCATATCCAATGTCTTTGACTCGTAGCAATGACATTTGTCAGTCAAATATCAACCGTCTTGGTTGTTCGCAGTTTCACTGGGCGAGTTTATTTGAGATGAGATTGTCACTGGTTACCAGTATCTCGTGATCTCAACATGGAGTAGTTGTATTTTCGTGGCAAATTCAAATCATTTGTACGGACGATTCTGTTGAGTTTCAGCCGTTTTGGAATATGATTTAACTGAAGATATAATATTTAGTGTTTAATATCAGGATTCGTATAATTTATTGGTTTTATTGCGGAAATTTGCGTCGACTGTTTCAGGAGTGCTGATATAGGCCTACTTCGTATGTATGGGAAATACATTGACTATGGGATCGTACTACTGGAGCCTCACTCTATTTTGTCCATCATAATAATACTGGTATTAAAGGTATACTGGTATGGAAATTGATACCGTAACCGGTATTCGTTTTTCCAATACCGTGAAGCCCTAGTCTGATGTAGTTAAATGTGAATTGCTATCTCCGGGCTCTACCTCGAGGTTAGAAACGCCTACCCTTGTCTTGGACCGGGAGTTTATGTATTTCCACACTGCTTTGGGGGTTTTCTTTGCTTCCTTAGCGAGGTTGGTTTCAAAGGCTTTCTGAAGTTGTCTAGTTATCTTTCGTATTTGGTTCCTCGTCTTGCAGTATTCAATGTAGTACTTGGTAACTTTAGTCTCCAAAAATCTTTTCGATAGAGCATGCTTCTTGTTTATTTTCTTGGTAGATTCTTTGTCCAGTGGGTATTTCCCTTTGCTCCTACCATTAACTGTAACCTTTTTGCTTGGAATGTGTCTGGTCTGTAGATCAATTATAAGTGCTTTGAAATGTATCCACATTTCGTTAATATCAGTACATGAGTAAAAAATAATCATCATCATCATCATCATCATCATCATTTTACGAGGCATAAGAAATTGGCTTGTTATTGCCTCAGTGGTTTTGTTGTAATATGGCTTGCGCAGTCCAATTCAAAAGTTCTTTCTTGGATATCTAGTTTGTTCTTGAATGATTTGACTGTTGTTGATTAATTAAAGATCATATTTGGAGAAATCCATTTTATGTATAATTTTGCAAGTATTTAAGGCATTATTATATAGTAATTAATAACAAACAAGCTGTATGTGTTTAACATTCACTAAATAGCTAATATTAAGCTGCAAAAATTAGCTTATGATCGAATTCATAGAATCGCGATGACATCATCACAATCAATTTTCCCATAATGATAATACCTTGGGAGCGACACCATTTTTGAAGGTACTAATTTAACATTTCGAGCAATGTGCCACGAAACTTTTAATTACATTTTCTTTACTATCTTGCAAAATTCATTTGTGATTTTATCTTTTCTGATACTCTGATATAGATTTTCAGATACAGGAGTTTATGGTTTGACCTTCATGCATTACTATCGACAGTGCTCTTTATCATGTGGTAAAGTTGCCCCAACTTTAATGGCGGCCAATCACAAAATGCCCGGATGTGCGAAACTATGAATACACAAAATTATGTGATAACTTATCTCCTTTGATTTTGAGCTCTTCAGCATCAATAATGACGTAATAGTGGAACAAGCTATTATACTGTAATGTTGAATACATGCAGCTTCGTTCAACTTCCGCGGGAAATAAGTACAGTTTGGTTGCATTTTCCCGATCAGGCAAAGATAAAAATTGCTTTTTCAGGTCTTATGGCAATAAAAATAATAGAAAGTTATATGTTGATTGATTTTAACCCTAAATAAACAACTGACCATAGAGTTTAATGCACGCTCATACTTAACATACATAATATAGCCTACATAGCAGAATGACAGTTTTTTGTTACTGAATTAAATACATGTGCATACATAAAACTGACACCCGTAGGTCAGCTAGATCTTACTTATCTGTCTAAAACAAAAATTGTATGAGATCTCAATGCATTTTCTTTAATTCTGACATTTTTGCTGCGACTATGTAGGCTACATGCTTTAGGCCTAGAGGGTGGGTGTGTAGTTAGAATCATGCAAAAATGGCAACAGCTACGAAAAACCAATGCGGCAGATTTTTCTCGGTTTTATGTTTCCAGACATGTTTGAGAACTCCTTCAATGGAGATTTTGGCTCAATAGAAATGTGCGTGAACAAAATTAGCCTGTAAATTACAAGATAATTTAATGTATATTGTACTAACTAGTACAAGTGTGTGAGTTTTTAAAGTTTATCATATACTCATCATTTTCGAAACCATGGCTATTTGTAGGTTTTATCAGAAACCCTTCTGGTTTTACCTAGCATGCATAGGCCTGTGTCACTAGTAAGTAGAGCTGGGGTGAACATGTGAACCTTCGAATAATCGCGAACTCTGGGAAGACGAATCCTATTTGAACATTTATTTGATGAATGTTGTGGTTCGCGAACCATACATTAATTTTTTTTCGCATGTATTTTCCATCTGTCTACGGCAAATATACGGAAATCATGACGAAAATGATTTACTAAGCACTTATTCTAGCCGTATACAAGTTTTGAATGATTAACCATAATTCAGATTTACGACAATATTTTGAATTATTTTCCGAGTAAGTTCAACCCACACCCATGATAGCATAATCGTCCTAGAGTAACACATACCTTCCTCGCTTAAATGGTTTAATTTACCGGCAAATATCGACATTACAAGCCAAGAAAATGTTGTTGTTATTACACCACAAAAACATCCATTACCGTTCAATCACTACTTGCTAAATCAAATATCTGCATTTAGCTATCAGAATAAAGTTTTTATTCTTGCCTATACACTCCCTAATGCCTATACCATCACCATGTAGACCCTCCACCAGGCTTCTGGTAGAGGGACCCCCTGCATTAGCCTTACAATAGACTGGCACCAGTCTGTACTCACTCCTTGGTGACGCTTGTCACTAAGCACGCTCGCGCATGCGCAGTAGGTCCCACTTGTGAAAACTGAATCACTTTTCAAATATTCTGCTAGCTATACAGTACTGTCAGCTATCAAATCGATATAAAAGTTTTAGCTTGCTAACTAGAAACTTTCCAGTTATCACGAGTTGACTCGGGAATGCCTACCATGAAGTCTATTCTTCCTAAGTTATGTTTAACTTATATATCATGGTGTTTTAGAGGTGTTTGTAACTCTAACGTTTGGAGTTACCAGTTTTCGTGTCACTACTCCCGTTTTCGAGGTTAGAGTAACCATGCCTATTATATACCATCAAGAGTACCATGTAATAATAATAATAGCCAGTACCACTCCTAGTAACGTAGGTCCTAGTGCTCTCAAACATATATCAGAATCTTTACTGATTTTTTCCTCAAACACTTTATTTAAATAGGCCAAGGCGTAGCGTCTGTGATATCTCAGGTTTTCTTAAAGCTAGTTGCTTTATTTCGCATCATTTCTTATTTTTTATAGGAAGTGTCAGTATCTTCTGAGAAAATAAAGTGTGCGTCGAATAAGTGTGATCGGGTTCACGCTAAGGATTATACGGGGCATGTTTGCCTGAGGTGTACCACCTGCACCCCTTTAAAAATGTGTGGAGTGTGCAAGGGTTGGCCATTGGTCGTATCTAAAGCGTTTTTTAAGGATTTTGTGGTTAAGCCTGCATTGCCCTCAGGTCGCTCTCCCTCCGTTGTTGAAGGTCCTAAAGCAGTAACATCTGCTTCCACCTCTATTAATACGTCGGTTTCAACAAAGGAGGGGGCCAGCTCCTCTATCACAGATCCGGTTATGGCATTATTCGCCAGATTTGAATCCTTTGCAAATGTATTGACGAAATCTTTAGACGAGCGTATTACATCTGCTATTAAGGCCGCTAAAGAGGAGTCATCAGACTCCGAATTTAGCCCCCAGTCGCGATCTCGTAAGTGGGGAAAGCCGGTTTCCTTAACATCAAGACAACAAATCAAGTCTCCCAAAGGAAAGTCCGGCGAGACAAGAAAGAAACCTGGTAAGGCATCCTCCGGTAGGAGCCAGGTCAAAGACCATGTTAGACTTGAGGACCAGCTTAAGTCTCAAGCGGTGGTATTGGGGGCGGAAGCTTCCGATGTGTCACCTCAAGCTAAGGTCCGGTTCACAGTGATTCCAGTTGCAAGGAAGGTGGTAAGATCGCCGATCGCCTCTAAGGAAGCACCCGTCTATGCTCCTGGCTTGTCCGGGCAAGCGGGTTTGCTGTCCGGAATGTCTTCTGGTTTTACCGGGCATCCGGAAATGAGCACCGTGATTGTTTCTGGCTTGGCTGAACATCCGGTGACTCATGAGAATATGGCTTATGCGTCAACATCCGTTTCCGGTTCATCAGTATCCGGCTATAGAGTTTCCGGTTCCGGGAGGAACAATGTAGTTCCGGGTCTGTTGGACCCGGCGGTGCATCATATGTCGTCTTCCGTTTCCGGTTCGTCGACTTCCGCTTCCGGTAGTAGTGCTGCTACTTCCGGTAGGAAGAATGTGCATCCGGGTCTGTTGGACCCGTCTATGCACCGTTCAGTGTCCGGATTGTCAGGCTCTTCTTCCGGTAGTAGTGTGACTACTTCCGGTGGGAATTATGCTTATCCGAGTCAGTTGGATCCGTTGTTGCATACATCCTCCTTTTCCGGCCCAGTTTTGGTTAGTTCCGGTTCCGGCGGTGGTGTAGACACTTCCGGTTCAACTTATGCATGTCCGGGTCGTTTTGACCCGTCCTTGCAAGCGACTTCCGGTTCCGTTTCGGGGTTTTCTATTTCCGCTTCTGGTGACAGTTTTTCTACTTCCGGATTAGGAGATATGAAGCGTTCTATTTCCGGTCTCGGTGTTTCAGTCCCGACTGGAACTTCTGTTTACGCATCAAGTTATGAGCTTCCGAATAACTCAGATTCCCAGTCCAGTAATAGGTCTGTTAATTCCGATTCTAGTTATTTTCGCGCCGGTCCTCCCGTTTTTGATAGACATTATTCTGATCGATCTTCTAGTGCTCAGTCTGTTTCGGCGTCAGATTTTGGTCATCATTCCTTTCGTGAGGTAGTATCTCTCTCTCGTTCTTCATCTCCTTCCTTGTTCTCTCAAGCAGGTTCTCAGAAGAGTAGTAGTCATCCGTCCTCTTCGTCTGTATCTGGCTTGTCTGCTAGGGATTTTTCGTCTTCTCATGTTTCTAATTCGTCTTCTCTTTTTCATCCATCATCTATATCTCCGCCTCCAGGTTTTCTTCATATTCCGGCTTCCCTTCAGCAGAATTATTCTGCGGCGTCTCACATACCTTCTTCTTCTGATCCGTCTGTTCCTACTTTGCCTTCTTATTCTTCATCTTCTCCGGAGTTTGATCATTCGGATCCTATTGTTTCGGTCGTTCTGTCTCCAGAATTAGAGTTCCAGATAGTTGATTCGGGTTTAGATTTTTCCTTGTTTTCAGTAAGCCGCGATTCCTCTCTTCACCGATCTGTTATTTCAGCTAGATTTTCAATTTTGTCCAGATTTTCAGCTAGTGAGTTGGATCCTTATTTTTTCAGTTCTAGTCAGCCTGAGGCCCGTGTTGCTAGTTCTTATCAGTCTCCATTGACGTTGGACACTCTCTCGGACGCTCCTTCTAGAGCTTTAGCTTCTCCTTCCTCTCTGAGGATCGTTGATGCTTCTGTTTCGCTAGATTCAGACATCTGTCCTCCTCCTTCTTCTTCTTCTTCTTCTCCGTCTCACCTTTCTGTCAAGGCTACTCAAAGATCAGTCAGGGCCAGGGATCTGAAGAGGTTCTATCACGAGAGGGCCTCGCCAGATGACTGGTCTAGGGCTCATCAATGGATAGCTTCGTCTCTATCTCTTCCTCTTCAGGATGAATTTTCGATTGATCCTCCGTCGTTTGGTTCTGCGCTGTCATCTTCAGTCTCTTCAGCTAATGTTCCTTCTGTTCTTCCGGTAGATAACTTGGTAGTAGACATGTTAGATTTTTACATTAACGATGTCCAACTGAAAGATTTTTCTCTTACTCCCAAGGTAGATGCTCCAGTTCAGGTTCCGAAAGAGGATTACATTAGATTGGCTTCTACTCAATCTCTTAATGGTCCGACATGGGATGTTCTTTCATCGCATCTGAAGGAAGCGGCTAAGGTAGAATCTTCATCAGACCTTTTTAGATGGGAGTCTGTCTGTCGGGCTCAGTTGAAATCAGCAAACTTTTTGGCCCTTCTTTCAGAGGCTATGCTCAAAACTCACGAGAAAGGGGGTCAGGTTCCTCCGGAGATATTTCGTTCGTTAGCTGACCTGTCAAGAGGTTCGTTGAATTCAGTTTGCCGTTCACTAGGTTTCATCACCTCTAAGAGAAGGTCAAGGAAGCTTGCTGAGGTGAATATTTCGGATTCCCTCAGGAGTAACCTGATATCTGCTCCGCCTTTCGGATCAGATATTTTCGGTCATAATTCTACATCGATCCTTAGGGCGGAGTCTGATCGTCTCAGATCAGATAAGGATCTGCGGGATCAGATTTCGATTTTGAGGCCGTCAGTAAAAAGGGACTCTTCTGCGGTGAAGAGTCCCTCCTCCTCTCCCAGGAGGAAGAGTCTTAGGCCGGATGAATATGGGGCTTATCCGTCAAGGGTGTTTACGAACTCTAATCGGTCCTCTCCTTCCCATTCCAGATCTGCGGAGGAGGATCGTTTTAAATCCATTTCATCACATAGACCTAGAGCCCAGGTTCGTCAAGCCCCTCCTCAGGTGAGAAGGGGTCAATTTTTCTCTCGAGGTTACAGGTCTAGTTCTAGAGGACGCTCCTCTAGAGGTTTTCAACCTAGACGGGTTTGAAGGGGTGGCCTCAGCCCGGGCAGGCCTTTCCCAATCTCATTTTCCAGTCCTTCCTCCTCTTCTACCACCTTTGGATCTATCGGTGCAATCCCTTCTTCCCAGCGTGCCAGTAGGAGGGCGCTTGTCTCTGTTCTGGGAGACGTGGCAAGCCCTTGCTCAGGACTCCTGGCTGTTAGATCAAATCCGCTGGGGTTATGCACCGTCTTGGATAGAACTGCCTCCTCCTCTGTCTTACCAGCCCAAATGGACTCCAGTTCCATCCAATCTGGAGAAGTTGGGAGCCTTGGAAGACGAATTGGAGTCAATGTGGTTGAAGAAGGCTATAGAAGAGGTTCCATGTTGGAGAGTAGACCCGGGATTCTACTCAACTCTATTTCTAGTCCCCAAGAAATCAGGTGGATGGCGTCCAATCATCAATCTGAAGAGATTAAATCTGCATATATCCACCCCAAAATTCAAGATGGAGACGGTATCTCAGATTATCGCCAGTCTGAGTCCAGGCATGTGGACAGCGTCCATAGATCTCAAGGACGCCTACTTTCACATTCTCATCCACCCTCCATTCAGAAAATTCATGAGATTCGCGTTCAAGGGGAGGGTATGGCAATTCAGAGTCATGCCGTTCGGCTTGACCACGGCCCCTTTCTTCTTCACCCGCCTAGTGTCAGCAGTGGCAGGTTTTCTGCACAGTCGTTCTATTCCCCTTCACGTTTACATAGACGATTGGTTGCTAAAAGCAGAATCTGCCTCAATTCTGGCAAGCATCATTCCAGAGGTCTGCAGTCTGGCTTCCAGTCTAGGATGGGTTTTAAATCTAGAAAAATCATCTTTGGTCCCGTCTCAGGTTTTCACCCACCTAGGTGTGGCTTTCGACCTTGGTCAAGGCTTAGTCTTCCCTTCAGAGGTAAGAGTAGAAGCAATCCTAGTAGCCATGGAAATTCTGGCTTCCTCTGCCGTGGTCAGAGCAATATTCTTTCTCCGGGTGATAGGCTTGATGGTCAGCGTCGAGAACATCATTCCGTGGGCGGCGCTGATGAGGAGACCTTTCCAAATGTATCTAATGTCCCTGTGGAAACAGTCGACCCATTCAGTGTACCATCAGATCCCGGTCAGAGATCATTTGAGGCCCCACCTAGATTTTTGGAAGGATCGCTCTCTGCTGATGATGGGTGTTCCTCTGGTCAAGTCTTCTCCTCAGGCGATCATATTTACAGATGCTTCCCAGGAGGGATGGGGAGCGGTCTGGGGTTCCCTTTCGGTCTCAGGCCTGTGGTCCCGAGAGGAGTCGTCAGCCCACATCAACATTCTGGAATTGTGGGCTGTCAAGAAGACTCTCCTTGCCTGGTCGGATCAAGTGCAGGGCCTCAAGATCTCGATTCGATCAGACAATTCGACAGTAGTCTCGTATATCAACAAGCAGGGAGGCACGAAGTCGTCTCGCCTTTGTTTGGAGGTGTGGAATCTCCTCAGGTGGTGTCGTATGAAGCAGATTTTCCTGGTGTCCTCCCATGTACCAGGATGTCTGAATTTTCTGGCGGATCAGTTGTCTCGCCCTTCCAAATTCGCCCACACAGAGTGGCAGTTAAAGAGGTCGGTTGTCAAAGCGATCTTCAACCTCCTGGATCGTCCCCATGTAGACCTGTTCGCGACCTCTCTGAATGCCCAGATCTCCTCTTTCATGTCTCCTTTTCCGGACGATCAGGCGTTGGCGGTGGACGCCCTGTCTCAGTCCTGGACAGGAATCTTCGCGTATGCGTTCCCTCCGACTATCCTGCTTCCCCTGGTTCTGAAGAAAATCAAGGATCAAGTATGCGAGATTTTGTTGATAGCGAGATTTTGGCCAAAAAGGATCTGGTTCGTAGACCTTCTCGATCTTCTAGTAGACTTCCCACGTCTGCTGCCAGTGTCCCCAGATCTGTTATCCCAAGTAAGGGGAACGTGCCTTCATCCAAACCCAGGAATCTTCAGTCTGTGTGTTTGGAGAATATCGAGTGCTCGGTCACTGAGAATAAATTTTCTGCAAGGTCTCAGGAAATTATTAATTCGGCCAGGAGGGAGTCGACCCGAAGAGTTTACAAGGGTCGACTTAAGATATTCGGAGAATGGTGCTCAAATCATGATCTCGTGCCCGATTCTGTTTCTATATCCCAAGTGTTAGATTTTTTATCTTATCTGTTCGATTCTCTTCATCTGACTGCTAACACGGTTAGAGGATATAGATTTTCCTTAGCATCTTCTCTTCCTTGTTTGTTAAATGCGGATGTTAAGGATACTAAGGTGCTGAATGGGTTCATCAGAGGTTTAGGTAATATTCGGCCTCCTATTGCTAAACCGTTACCTTCCTGGAACTTGGCGCTGATTCTTCAGGTTTTGGCAGGGCATCATTTTGAACCTATCGCCTCGATTAGCTTAAAGCTTTTAACTTTTAAGGCGGTTTTTCTAGTAGCGGCTGCTTCTGCTAGAAGACGATCTGAGATCCATGCATTTTCCGCTGAAAAGGATAGATTTATTGAAGCTGGGGACGGTTTGGTATTATATCCTAGAAGGGATTTTTTGTCTAAAACGCAATCAAACCGTTATCCAGCTAAGCCGATTATTTTAAATTCTTTATCTTCGTTTTCTCCGTCTGACAGATTTTGGTGTCCAGTCAGAGCTCTTAAGGCTTATAAGCGTCGTACCGATTTTAAAAGATCCGATCCGTCTCACTTATGGGTTCCCTACGCGGAAGGGGTAGCCAGACCGGTCTCTAAAGCATCCATCGCTAGATGGATTTGTGACACCATTCAACTATGCTACGAGATTGCTTCTCCTGAGCAAGTCAATCTCTCTCACATTAAGGCTCATGATGTTAGAGGGATGGCTACCTCTTTTGCTTTGTTTGCTGGCTCTTCTGTAGACGAAGTTATGCAAGTTGCAGGATGGAAATCTGAGTCTACTTTTACCTCTTTTTATTTGAAAGACCAGAGCGCAGCGGCATCTTTCTTTAGGAACATTACTATTTTAACCAAGAAGGCTGAAGACCATTTACCAAGCACATCCCACCATTTTCGTTAGGACTGTGCGTCTGCGGAGAATGGTGAGAGTTGTTCCTTGGTTGTTGGTTTAAATCTTTATGTTTAAAGTTTTATTTGGTTGTTAATCACTGTGTGATTGATTAGGATGCACCATTATGTTATGTTATTAACATTTGGTTATGTTTGGTTTGATTTTTATCCTTGCTTATGGATTCTCAAATCACCTCCCACCAAAGTTTCGTAGTGGGGCACTGACCAAATCTACGGGTTTAGCAAGTAGTGATTGAACGGTAATGGATGTTTTTGTGGTGTAATAACAACCCCCAACAGACCCCCCTTTAGTGGGTTGGTCTGTAGTTTTATTAACCACTATAAAAACATACTTACCGTTCAATCACTACGACCCGGCCTCAGCCACCCCGCTGGGTATTGATTTGAGAATCTAGGCTGGATGTACAGCACTTAAATTTAGAAAAGTGATTCAGTTTTCACAAGTGGGACCTACTGCGCATGCGCGAGCGTGCTTAGTGACAAGCGTCACCAAGGAGTGAGTACAGACTGGTGCCAGTCTATTGTAAGGCTAATGCAGGGGGTCCCTCTACCAGAAGCCTGGTGGAGGGTCTACATGGTGATGGTATAGGCATTAGGGAGTGTATAGGCAAGAATAAAAACTTTATTCTGATAGCTAAATGCAGATATTTGATTTAGCAAGTAGTGATTGAACGGTAAGTATGTTTTTATAGTGGTTAATAAAACTACAGACCAACCCACTAAAGGGGGGTCTGTTGGGGGTTATCATGTGTATTACACCATCTCAACATGTTACAGGCTTATAAGGTCTACGCGGCATGTGTGCTCTGTCAAAGAAAAGGCGAACGTGACATTTTTTCTTTGTTATTTGCAAAATCGGCCATGATTTCTGAGAAATGATACAGTGTTCAAATTATTCTTTTAATCATTCTTCCATTACGTTTTCATTGGCTATTATAATGAACACCAGTCAGTATATCCAATCAAAATGCAATGTGCTTTCTCTGATGAAAATCGAGGATGTTCAGACAGCAAATTTGTCATTGTCGTAAAATGCTAGATATAGATATACAATTACAGTATAGATCTTACTAAATGAACTACCAGTAAAACCGCTGTTTAGAATAGTTTTTTTCGACCAACTGCGTTTATATTGGCATATTTTTTTGCAAAATGTAAAATGTTATGCATTCTAATTATCTAGTAATATCTTGATACAAAATCCAGTTCAAAGTAACCGAGAATTTGTATTCAGCAAACCTATTTTAGCTGTTTAAACTCAAGGAGATCTATCAGATCTAGATATCTGTGTTGTGTAGATGAGGTTTCCGTACTAGCCTGGTTCCCTGTATCGATTTATTTAACTAGTGTCGTCTATAAAACGGCAAGAAGTAACCAACTAACCATGCAATGAAACTTATTTGAGTGTATTGAACTTAGATGGCTGTTATATACTAACCATTTGTTGTGTATTTTGTCACTAAAGTCACTTGGAATTTGCAAATGATTTTGTGTTTCACAATATTTCTAATTCTATTTCATCAGTTCAGATTTTGACTATTAGATGATTCGTGAACCAGACTAGCGTTTCACGAACCGCTTCAGTTCGGGAAAATCATCACGAACCACAGCCCTACTAGTAAGATTACAGTTGAATATGCGACGGAAAATAATAAGCGTCCAATAGACATTGCATGACCGTAGCAATGGTTGGATGGTGGGTGTGTGCGTGGGTGAGGGTTGGCGGGGTGGCTACCAGTTGGGGAATCGATGGGCCTGCATATTTTCACGTTGATGCAAACATATTATTTTAAGAAATTACCATCAGGCTTATGGAAAATTACCACCGGGCGGTAAAACAAGCATTCCGTGTGATGGAAGCACATAAATAGTAGCAGATGAACGAATTCCTAGAAAGACTGACATATCGGTTATCGATCGGCTCTCTGTCAGTTCATGCAGACGTCAATGAAAGCTTATAGCAAACAAACAATTTTGACAGTCTTCGACGTGTAAGCTAGCCAACGTAAATTTGTGCACTGTTAATAAATGTAGGCCTATTAAATATGACAATTTAGTTAATCACAGGTATTTTTGGCATAATATTTGCAACTGAAGGCAGTGTTATTTGCTTGTTCAAGTAGGTTAATCACGTAGCCTATGCAATAGAACAGGGCTTCAGAAACAGAATTTATCCAGCCGGACATGACATTCTGTAAGGCGTGGGGGGTCCTGGGGCAGCAGAGAAAATGCATGATGTAATACAGCGGCTTCTAATAGGACAAGGGCTGTAAATTTTCTGAATCAAAATCTCCGAGTAAAGGGGGGGGGGGGGGGTGGGTGGGGTGGGGGGGGTGGTCTTCTATTAGGTATATTTCACGAAAAAATTGAAAAAGATACAAAAAAATAGCACGAAAATAGAACACATTTCACGTTAGAAAATCTTACCATCTTGCGCCTATGCTTAATGTATACCTTATATCCAACATCGTGGGAGTGAAATTATTAATTGGGACCACCTAAATATTGCGCATAATTTGTTTATTTCATCAAAATTAATCCAAATTTCGACATAAAATGTCTAGATAAAATAGAAATCCTGGGATTTATCATCTACCGCTTATTGTCCCCTTTGTATGACGAGTTTAGGTCATTACTCGAGTAGCGCGATGATGCTAATATTAGTACCCGGGTAGACTTGCTCAATCCACATATATCGGAAGGGAGCTTTGAGTAGCTACGAGTGACGGCGTAAACTCGTTCTATTGCTGAAGCTGATTAATATTTGGTAGAATCGTCTGCATTTTACGGACCTAATATACTGGACTCAGGAACTCGGAATGTACTATATATATACACATATATATATATATATATATATATATAATATAATATAATCATATAATCATTTCGTGATGGTAAGCGAATATTATACATTCAATCCAATCAGCATATTTGGTACCCGTTAAAATAACATTTCCGTTGATAGTTGTATCATACAAAGAAGTGACGTAATTTGGATGGTATTTCTGCGAAGTTACTGCAAAATTGCCTATCAAATCTCGTTTTATTTAACATTTATACGTTATTTCTCACGTTTATTTAACTCACAAAATTTGTTTTATTTACACAAACTGCTGAAATTTGGATACATGTACATTTGCTGGGGTTTTTATTCAATGATTTAACAAAATACATACATTGCTGTCCGACTGGACATCACATTTACCGGTCATCGAAGACAATTCTCGGACATGTCCAGGCAATATGGACATTTTTGAAGCCCTGCAATAGAATGAAAAAGTTACCCTGGTTAAACAGTGTTGCCTGTATTAGCTTTGCTTAGCGGTTGTTCCACTACATTACCTTTAAGTCGCCTCGAAACCATTAGATTTAAGAGTTTAACTCTTACCACTCCGAGGTCAATATTCTATCTTTTGCTGTGTAAATAACAAAGAAGCCGGTGTACATTTCTCAACAGTTTGGTTGATATGTTGATGTCTATGACAGCATCATCCACCTGATTTACCGAAAAATTAACACCAGATCATCTTAATTTAATATGAATATTTAAAATCTTGACATCAGAGCGGCAAGGGCTAATACTGATTTGTGGAAATGCTGTGGTGCAGATGCGTGTTCCCTGCGACAGCTGTGGTGTACCGCCTACACTCATGGTTACACCCTGCTGTGCCTAGCATTTGTTTGCATGCTGACTTGTGGAGGCTGTGGTTCATCTTATTGCTGTTATTTTCATTTTCTGTGTTTCTCGCTATCCGAATCTCCTTTTCTACACTAGTATCTCTTCATGCTACCACAAAATGCGGACGTGGAAGCAGATACTTATCTACCGATAATTGAAATTGCTACAGAGCATGTTTTTGTCGATGCACAGCCTTCTCTAAGATAAGTCTACTGTATTGGAAGAATTGCAGTATGAATTTGTGTGGGGCTGGTATACGTATGCCTGCTCAGTAGATATCCAGACCTACCTACCATTACGGATTGTCTGTGGTTTGCACGGAAATAGCATCCAAAATATGGTACTATAGTCGTCTCTTCAAAACTACGGATGGGAAAAATGGGTGAATTACGGTAATACGGACAGGCGTTAAGAATTACGAAAACTTGTTAAAGCAAGCTTCCGCCGTCACTGCTACGCAATAGGAGAGCTGGGTGGTTTCCCAATAATATCAGGAATACCCCGATATTATCGTTATCGTCTCATTTATAATTACCGTCAATACTGTATTTTTCATAAAATAAAATTACCATAAAACCAATTTAACTAGTCTCTGTCCGAATCGTATGTCTATCAATGTGACATCAATTCACCAGTTTGAATAAACTTACCCTATGTCCACCTGTGTGTTGTATCATTGTGTGGCTATCCTCATATTATCTTCATTTAATGGTTTTATTTAATGTTCCTTGTTAATAAACATGATAATAAACGCTAAAACATCCAATAATTATTTCTATTTTCGTGAAATGAAAATATGCCGCCATCCTGACAACAAGCCTCGCTTTCATTTTAGACTGGAAAATACCTTCCACATACCATTCTGATGACGTCATTACACTATGTAATTTTTACAAATATTGGCTAGTGGCTAAAACTAATAGTAATAAGAGCTATGCTTTGAGAACGTTGTTCAAACAAAACTTAGCTTGGATAGGAAACCACTACTGTAATACCCCAATCTTTACTCGATCTGTTAATTGATTATGAATGGATCACAACAGGCGGCGTCTTAGATCAGTAGGATTGCCGGTTTGATTAGTGGGGGGATGGAGGGAAAAATTATCCGGTTAGATGTATACCAGGTAGGCTAGCGATACTAACCTTCATTCAGAATATTTAAAAAATTTTATATTCAAATGTTAGAAATAAGATTTTTTTTTAATCGATCCGACTAGTTGATTAGACTGATAAGATAGAACGGGAATTTTTGTATCTTATACATTATTATAGCATAAGCACTGTCCATTTTAAAATTATATATTTTATTAGCAAGCCTATGTGATATAGGATGAAATGTGTTATCGTCACGCCTTCAGAGGCGTTTCGGATTTACTGGAAATGCAGATTTAGGGTGTGTTCAACTGGTCAACTATAGATAAGTGACCTGATTATTTGCCAGTCGAAAATAGTGCATTCAACTGGACAATAGTCGCTGCTATATTTGCCTAGTCGATTGTGTCTTTAGACCTATTTCCATCTTAGACAATCAGATTTGAGCTTTGGGAATTCTCATTTGCAAATGGCGAGTATTCTTTTTACGACAGAAATTCATTAAATGGTTGAATAAAACGGCGAGAATGGCATAAAATACAAAGTTAATGCTTGCTTTATATATCACATATGGCTTTTAGATCACCTAATCCATGCTAGTGGCGATCAGTAATGTCATAGATGTTCTGTTTGTGGTATGATCCGTGATTTCCGAGGGTTGGGTTTTCGTGGCAATTATTACCAGTTTGAAAAACATCTTATCCTAAAGCCCAATCACCTAGATGATATATCGTGATACCGCAGTATTTTTCCAGCTATCGTTACGATCTACCAAAATCCAATATCAGCCAGCTCTACACAATAGACAATGCTGACAATGCAAAACAAGCCTTGTCTCGAACTTGTCGCACACGTCGATAGCTAAACAATGGGGTCTATTCATCGCATTGAGTAATAATACCTGCCATTTCTCATAAAATGTCAACAAACATGAAATCTCGTCAGTCTCACAAAATCCCGTAACTGCAGCGAGACTTTCTACATTAATCAGCAAGTTTAGAATAGGTCCCCGTTACCGCTAGACTGACATCGCTAAGCTGGTTAGATAACCGTATCCAAGATACATACGTATCACAATTGAGTAATATTTCTTTGAATATCGTAAAAGTCCATTGTTTTCATGAATTTCAAAAATTGAATTAGTTGAATTTAGACAGCTGTCATGAAATTATTGTCTGCGGAAAAGATTTTATGTTTGTAAAGTGAGTTAAATTTCGGTTAAGAATTCCTGAATGTCGCGATCATGGGGAAATGGAAATATTCTGCACTGGTATGTGGTAAAGTAATGATATCGAAATTTGAGGGTTAAATTGGGTGCTCAACCAAGTAAGATATTTCTTTAATTTTCATTAATTTGTACATTTTTATGCTTTTATAATTGCCTTATGTGATTACTGAACTATTGAAAGCCTCTGAAAACTATTGAAAAACCTTTTTTATAATAAGGAAAAATTAGTTACCTCTCCGGGATGTAGAAATTGTTTGAGTGTGGCTTTCATGACCATCTCAGTCACTTCTTCAGCACTAACTGACGGTCGCTGGCAACGTCACTCTGGTCAGTTCTTGTGGAGTCACGTGACAGCATGGACTGGAAGACTGCTGGTATATGGTAGCCCTTGTCTCTGTTCATGGTTGGTTGATGCTTGTAGATTTCTATGGCCTCTTTAACCTTCCGTTTGAATAAGTTGGTCTCAATGAAATACTGAAAAACCATTACTGATTAAAAATCATGGTTTTCCCAATAGAAACTACTGATTGAGTTCATTGGGGGGGGGGGGGGTGTCGGCAGGGCTGGATATCTAGTTTGCTCTTGAATAATTCATGTGTTGTTGCTTCGACTATTGTAGCTGGCAGTGAATTCCACTGTGGTACCACTCTGTTAGCGAAAAAGTGTTTGCGAACATTTTTGTTGCTGCGCTTTATGTTGAGCTTGAACCTATGCTCTCTGGTCTGTGTAATACTGGATGGCTCGAAAAAGCAGTCCTTATCAATATTATATATATATATATATCCCTGATGAGCTTGAATGTTTCAATTAAATCTCGAAATCGTATATATTTCAGTGACATTAGATTTAGGGCTTCAAGTCGTTCCATGTAGCTATACTCTTTGATTTGCGGGACGAGTTGTTGCTCGGCATTGAACTCTTTCTAATAGCTGTGATTGCCTTTTCAATTTTGGTGACCATGCCAAGTTGCAGTATTCGAGAATAGGTCTCACTAGAGATTTGTCCGTCGTCCGTCAACTTTTTCTTTAAATGACTTCTCAAGAACCACTGGGCCGATTTCAATTATATTTGGCACGAATCATCCTTCGGGTATAGGGATTGAAGTTTGTTCAGGCGAAGTCAATCAGCCTATTTGGCCGCTCAAATGGTTCGGTGGCCATCTTGGTTTAACTAGTTTTATCGAAAACGACTTCTCCAGAACGGCTGAAGGGATCAGGCCAAAATTTGGCAGATAGGGTTATGGACTAAGGGCCATTAAAATTTGTTCACGGGATGTTGATCTGTAAAAAAAAACCATGGCTGCCGTAGGCCAATCAATATATAGCGTGTTTGGTGGCCATATTGGACTTTTTTATTTGATGGATTTTGAGGTCGAAATTGGTTTTATATGTGTTTTGGGGTATTCTGATCTGAAATTTGCAATTTTCGAAACTGTCGAATAAACTGTTGGGTGGCCATCTTGGATCATTTTTCCGCTAAAAGCTCCCATACTAAAGCAACTGGAAATTTAAAATGTCTTCTTCTCGAGAACTACTTGGCCGATTCCAATTATATTTCACAGGAAGCATCCTTAGGCTATAGAGATTCAACAATTGGGCCGGCGGTAATCTTAGATTTTGGCTGATTTTTAGAAAGATGTTTAAAAATCCTCTTCGCCGAAACCACTTAGGGGATTGATGCAAACCTCATAATGATCTTTGGCAAGAGCTGAACCAAGTGTGTTCAAAGGAACTCGATTGGTCAAATGGTTCGGCGGCTATCTTGGTTGACCTAGTTTTAGCGAAAACAACTTCTTCAGAACCGCTGATGGTATCAGGCCGAAATTTGGCAGATATGATTAGGAACTAAGGGCCATTAAAGTTTGTTCAAGGGAAGTTGATTTGTCAAAAAACATATAATATGTACTCATACATATTTACATATACAGACTCTAATGAGTTCTATTTATTGTTAATGACCATTCTAGTTGAAATGCGTATGGTCCAGGTAAGCGATACAGGACCCTTGGGCCGCTTGTTTACTATTTAATACACATTCTGTTGAATATTTTGAAACTAATTTGACTGGACGCTGTTGCTGCCATAGGCAGCAACAGCGCCCAGTCAAATTAGTTACAAAATATTCAACAGCTTACGTGTATAATTTTCAGGAAATTGATCGTTAAGGTATTCAGGGATCGATGAATCCCAACACGGTGAAGTGTGGGTGGGGCTTAGTTAGATGTGGGCGGGGCTTAGGTAAAACTGGAATGGTCCTTTGTCACCATTAACCCTTTCACCAACAAATCTCTGAAAAAGTATATTCTTTATGATATATAAAACCTATTCTGTTGAGAATTTATAAATTAATTTGAATGGAAGCAGTTAAATTAATTTTAAAATATTCAACAGTTTTCCTGTATTGCTGCGTTGAAAAAGAGATGAAAGGATTCATCGGTGAAAGTGTTAAGGAGTTAACAGTAATCTCTATGATTTCACTACATATTGCATTCAACATTTCACTCAACCCTATAGCTTACTGCGATTATTAATGCTGTATCCTGTGACAATATATGTATGGTTACTGTATTCTGCGGCTGTAGTGGTAGAAACATCCTAGAGCTGCAATCAGTCCTTCGCTTTTGCCCACTGTGTCTTGTCCTCAGCCAAAAACCTTAGCTTCCTCCGGTCCATTCTTGACTTGAGTGTATCGAGTCCTGCTTTCTTGACTAGCAGATTTATGCAATGACGTCCTCTCCTGGCTTTGTATTTGCTGGCTCCGAGTATGGCGAATTCCAAGGTGGTGAACCATGGAGGAAAAGTAAAATCCTGGGCTCACGACTTTGCAGTACTGCTGACATTTCTGCACGCTGCGTCATGGGGAACATCTTTCCAGTCCTTCTGGAAGCTATGGATTCATAGATCAAGATGCCCTTGATAAAGAGGCTACAATGCAACCTGTGTATCCTTGATGCTGTATAGCTGTAACAGCTGGGCAGCTCCAAAGGCAGCTCTAGGCAAACTCGATACCTGCCACCGCAAACACCTATGCACCATCACTGGACACCGATGGCCAGACAGCATAATTTCCATCGATGCACTATACAAGATGTTTAATACGTCGCCGCTGTCTGTAAAAGTCGCCCAGCAAAGATGGTCCATGCTTGGCCATGTGCACTAAATGTATGCTAGTAAATAGACCTTTCCATTTTTAGCTCACCTGGCCAGAATGGCCAAGTGAGCTTATGCCATGGCGACCGTCCGTCGTCTGTCCTGTGTCCGTCCGTCTGTCCATCCGTCCGTCAACTTTTTCCTTTAAACGACTTCTTCTCAATAACAACTGGGCCGATTTCAATTCTATTTGGCAGGAAGTATCCTAGGGCACACGGATCCAAGTTTGTTCAAACAAAGCCGATTTGGCCGGTGGCCATCTTGGATTTTGGCCGATTTCAGGATATGGCTTTAAAAATCTTCTCCAAAACCCCTTGGTGGATTGATTCAAAACTCATGAAATATCATATAGGGGAAGATCTGAACCAATTTTGTTCGAAGGAACTTGATTGGCCAAATGGTTCGGCAGCTATCTTGGATGACCTAGTTTTCGTGAAAACAACTTATTCTGCAGAACCGCTGAACGGATCGGGCTGAAATTTTGAGGATATGATTATGGACTAAGGGCCATTAAAGTTTGTTCATGGGAAGTTGATAGGTAAAAAACATGGCCGCCATGGACCAATCAAATTTTAGCGTGTTTGGCTGCCATATTAAATTTTTTTATTTGATGGATTTTGAAGCCGAAATTGGTTTTCTTAACTCCGCTTACTTGTCAGTTAGCTGTCGTATAGCGATAACCCCATCCGTCTTCTGTATGTCTGTCCATCCATCTGTTTATCCGTCACCAACAATGGCGGCTCATTTTGTTATTTCTTTACGGATTGACACCAAACTTGGTCACAATGTTAATGATGGTATCTAATGTCTGTGTTGTGAAAATGAAGCTGATAGGATGTCAAATACCATAGTTGTTATTACACCATAAAAACATCCATTACGGTTCAATCACTACTTGCTAAATCAAATATTTGCATTTAGCTATCAGAATAAAAATTTTATGCTCGCTTACATACTCCCTAATGCCAAACCATCACCATGTAGACCCTCAACCAGGCTTCTGGAGGAGGGACCCCCTGCATTAGCCTTACAATAGACTGGCACCAGTCTGTACTCACTCCTTGGTGACGCTTGTCACTAAGCACGCTCGCACATGCGCAGTAGGTCCCAAATGTGAAAACTGGTTCACTTTTCAAATATTCTGCTAGCGGAACAGTTTGCCTGCTATCAATTGAAATAAAAGTTTATAGCTTTGCTCTGAAAGTTTTCAGTTACATGATATTCTGACATATAAACATGCCTACCATGAAGTCAATCCTTCCTAAGTTATGTTTAACTTTTATATCATGGTGTTTTAGAGGTTTTTGTAACTCTAATTTTTTAGTTACCAGTTTTCGTGTCACTACTCCCGTTTTTGAGGTTAGAGTAACCTTGCCTATTATATACCATCAAGTTACCATGTTATGAAATAGCCAATACCACTCCTATTACGTAGTAGATCCTAGTGCTCTCAAACAATTCACTCAGGAATCATTATGATTCCAGTCTTCAGTCAGTTTCTTAAGTATGCGTATGACGTCTCCTCTGTAGATTTTCTCATTAGTTTTTAATGAAGCTAGTGCTTTATTTCCTATCATTTTTATTTTTATAGGAAGTGGTTTTATCTTCTGAGAAAATCAAATGTTCGTGGACTAAGTGTGATCGCTTTCATGCTAAAGACTTTGCGGGTCATGTTTGCCTGAGGTGTACCTCCTGCTCCCCTCTCAAAATGTGTGGGATATGTAAGGATTGGCCGTTGGTCATGTCCAAAGCTTACTTCAAGGATTTTGTCTCAAAGCCTGCGTTGCTCTCAGGTCGCTCTCCCTCCATTGTTGAGTGTACCAAGGCAGTAACTACTGCCTCTACCTCTGTTAAAATGTCTGTATCAACAACAGAGGGTGTGCCGCTCTTCTATTTCAACCTCAGATCCCGTTATGGCGTTATTTGCCAGGTTTGAGTCATTTGCCAACGTGCTAACAAAGTCTCTAGACGAACGTATTTCCTCCACGATTAAGGCTGCTAAAGAGGAGTCGTCAGACTCTGAGCACAGCCCCCAGTCTTCCAGTCATCCACGTAAGTGGGGTAAGCCTATATCTCTGACGTCCAGACAAGAGATGAAGTCTCCTAAATTAAAATCTGGCGATTCTAGAAAGAAGTCTGGTAAAGCATCCTCTGGTAGGAGCCAGGCTAAAGACCATGTTAGTCTTGAGGGTCCGCATAACCCTCAAGCGATGGCATCGGTGGCAGAAGCTTCCGATTTTTCTTCACATGCTAAGGTACATTTTTCAGTGATCCCTATTGCCAGAAATGTGTTAAGATCTCCGATCGCCTCTGCTCCCATCTCTGCTCCTGGCTTGGCCGGGCAAGCGGGTTTGCATTCCGGTTTGTCTTCTGGTTTGACCGGGCATCCGGAAATGACCACCGTGATTGTTTCTGGCTTGGCTGAACATCCGGTGTCTCTAGGTAATCTGGCTTTTCCGTCCACTTCCGTTTCCGGTTTTTCCGGTTCCGACTGTAGAGTTGCTGATTCTGGTAGGAAGAATGTAATTCCAGGTCTGTTGGACCCGGCTTTGCATCATTCATCTATTTCCGTTTCCGGTTTTTTAGCTTCCTCTTCCGGTAATAGTGTTGATACTTCCGGTAGGAAGAATACACATCCGGGTCTGTTGGACCCGACTTTGCATACATCCTCTTTTTCCGGTCCCGGTTTGTTAACTTCCGTTCCCGGTGGCAGTGTAGCTACTTCCGGTTCGATTTATTCATATCCGGGTCTGTTAGACCCGTCCTTGCAATCAACTTCCGTTTCCGGTTTTTCCTGTTTCCGCTTCCGGTGACAGTCTATCTGCTTCCGGTTTAAGAGATACTTCTCCAGGTCAAGTAGATTCGGTGAAGCATTCTATTTCCGGTTTCGGTGTTCCAGTTTCTGCTGGAAACAATTTTTGCGCATCAAATTATGAGCTGTCGACTAACTCAGATTCCCATTATAGTAGTATGTCTGCTCCTTCTGATTCTAACTATTTTCGCGCCGCTCCTACTCAGGTTTTTGATAGCCATTATCCTGATCGTTCTTCTCTCTCTCAGTCTATTCTTCTGATTTTGTTCATCCTTCCTTTCGTGAAGTAGTATCGCACTCTCATTCTTCTCCTCACATTTCTCCTGTAGTTTCTAAGAAAGGTAGTAGTCATCCTTCTTCCTCCTCCTCATCTGTGTTGTCGGCTAGGGATTTTTCGTCTGCCCATGTTTCTAATTCTTCTTCTCTCTTTCACTCTTCAACTATCTCTCCTCCTCCAGGTTTTCTTCATATTGCGGCTTCTCTCCATCAGAAATCTTCTCATATCACTTCTTCATCTTCCTCTCCATCTGCCTCTGCTCTTCCTTCTTATTCTTCCTCTTCTCCTGCTTTTGATCATTTGGATCCTATTATTGTCGTTCTTTCTCCAGAATTGGAATTCCAGATAGTTGATTCAGGTTTAGATTTTTCATTGTTGTCAGTAAGTCGCGATTCCTCTCTTCATCGCTCTATTATTTCCGCTAGATTTTCAATCCTTTCCAGATTTTCAGCCGGTGGTTTAGATTCATATTCTTTTCCTTCTAATCAGCGAGAGGAATGTGGTGTTAGTCAATCTCATCAGTCTTCTTTGGTTTTGGACTCTTTCTCGGATGCTGCCTCTAGAGGTTTATCCTCTCCTTCCTCTCTAAGAATCTTTGATTCATCTGCTTCTTTAGACTCAGACCTTTGTCCTCCTCCCTCTTCTCCATCTCATTCTTCTGTCAATGCTACTCAGAGATCAGTCAGGGCCAGGGATCTGAAGAGGTTCTATCTGGTGAGGGCCTCGTCGGATGACTGGTCTCATCAATGGATAGCTTCTTCTCTATCTCTTCCTCTTCAGGATGAATTTCCGATTGATCCTCCTTCGTTCGGATCTGCTCTTTCATCTTCTGATTCTTCATCTAGTGCTCCTTGTGTTCTTCCAGTGGATAATTTGGTTGTAGATATGCTGGATTTTTATGTTAATGATGTTCAATCAAAAGAGTTCTCTCTTACTCCCAAGGTAGATGCTCCGGTTCAGGTTCCGAAAGATGATTTTATTAGATTGGCTTCTACTCAATCTCTTAATGGTCCGACTTGGGACGTTCTTTCTTCAAATCTTAAGGAGTCCTCTAAGGTAGAATCGTCTTCTGACCTTTTTAAATGGGAGTCTGCTTGTCGTGGTCAATTAAAGTCAGCTAATTTTCTGGCCCTTCTTTCAGAGGCTCTTCTCAGGACTCAGGAGAAGGGTGGTCAGATTCCTCCTGAAGCTTTTCGATCGTTAGCCGATTTTTCAAGAGGTTCCTTGAACTCGGTTTGCCGTTCCTTGGGCTTCATTACCTCTAAAGGTCCCTGTCAGAAAGCATTTAAGTCCCCACCTAGAATTTTGGAAGGATCGCTCTCTGCTTCTGATGGGTGTTCCTCTGGTCAAGTCTTCTCCTCAAGCGATCATCTTCACAGACGTTTCGCAGGAGGGATGGGGAGCAGTCTGGGATTCCATGTCTGTTTCAGGCCTGTGGTCCCTGGAGGAGTCCTCAGCCCACATCAATATTCTGGAGTTGTGGGCTGTCAAGAAGGCTCTCCTTTCTTGGTCGGATCGGGTGAAGGGTCTCAAGATCTCGATTCGATCAGACAATTCAACAGTAGTCTCTTATATCAACAGGCAGGGGGGCACAGAGTCGTCTCTCCTATGTTTGGAGGTGTGGAATCTCCTCATGTGGTGTCGCATGAACCAGATTTTCCTGCTGTCCACCCATGTCCCAGGATGTCTGAATTTTCTGGCGGATCAATTGTCTCGCCCCCTCCAAATTCGCCCACACAGAGTGGCAGTTAAAGAGGTCGGTTGTCAAAGCGATCTTCAACCTCCTGGATCGTCCCCACGTAGATCTGTTCGCGACCTCTCTGAATGCCCAGATCTCATCTTTCATGTCTCCTTTTCCGGACATTCAGGCATTGGCTGTGGACGCCCTGTCTCAGTCCTGGACAGGAATCTTCGCTTATGCGGTCCCTCCAACAATCCTGGTTCCTTTGGTTCTGAAGTAAGTCAGGGACCAGATCTGCGAGATTTTGTTGATAGCTCCCTTTTGGCCAAAAAGGATCTGGTTTGTAGACCTTCTCGATCTTCTAATAGACTTCCCTCGTCTGCTTCCAGTGTCCCCAGACCTGTTGTCCCAAGTAAGGGGAACTTGCCTTCATCCAAACCCAGGAATCTTCAGTCTGTGTGTTTGGAGAATATCGAGTGCTCGGTCCCTGAGAATAAAATTTCTGCAAGATCTCAGGAAATCATTGATTTTGCCAGGTGGGAGTCGACCCGAAGAGTTTACAAGGGTCGACTTAAGGTTTTTGGAGAATGGTGTTCAAATCATGATCTCGTGCCAGATTCTGTTTCTATTTCCCAGATGTTAGACCTTTTATCTTATCTGTTCGATTCTCTACATCTGACTGCTAACTAGAGCTGGGTGGTCTGACGGTAGTACCGTGAGGACCGCGGTATACCGTGAACCGATACCGTGACCGTTGACATTTCCAAATACCGTGAATACCGTCCATAATGTTTGCGCAATATTTGCGAAATATATTCATAAAATCTGACTTGACCAAGGGTAAATAGGTGCTAATAGTGCCAAAAATACAGGCATCCCTAACTATTAGCCGAGTTGAGGTGAAAGGGTCGTTGTAAAAACAAACATCAAGACGTCAATTACAAAATAATGACAGGCAGAATTGTATGTCAAACGTACGTCTTGAAAATCTCAAGGTAAAATTGCTTTATTTAAAACATCTAAACTCATTCTCTGGCCGTCCGCCGGTAGTAATTACACTATAATATATTCCCTATTCCCGTTTCTATTATTTGTAATTTATTACTCCAAGCACTTTTATCACCGAACAAACATGCTAGAATAACAAAATAACATAAAAACTGCATGCTATTCAAACACAACATCAATCTCGGAAAGACGTATCTGATTGGTTGTTCTGAACTAGACCGTGGGAAAATACATTACTATGCTGAATTTATCAATGAAAATTTACTAAAACGTAGTATTTGCTCGCGCCGTTTTGATCACGTGCTAATTTATTAACAACGAGCAGCGTTGAAGTCGTTATTTGTTTTAGTTTTTCTGGCTTGTTTTACGAAATTTCTTTAAGGATTAAATCCAGTTTAAGTAATGACTCTTAAAAATTATAGTGTTTTAGTTTTTGTAATTCATTTTCAACTGACTACACGTCGGAAGTTCGCGGAAATAGCTTTTTAGACGCATTGTTCACATGAAGCATGGCGAGTAACGAGTCTGTACATCGGGTACTCGGTAATTATCAGAAGCTTTGGAATCGGCTATATTCAATGTCGTGTTATATGTATAGGCCTGTTTTCGCTAGTAACAGAATATACGACTCCAACAGAAATAAAAGAGTACAACACTCGCCCCGTTTAAATACTCGCGGATTTTGTGTGGACTCTGTTTAGCAAAGCGCTCGACTGCCAAAATAAAATTTACCGTTTTCTCGGCGCACGCATTAATAGCAAGAACAATCCAGATTGAAAATAGTGCACCCAATGTCTCAAACAGCGGGTTATAGTTAGCGAGTCAACCACACCCTTTGACCGATATTTCCGTGAATGATATTACGTCAATAAAAATAGTGACCTAATAAAATCGTGAAACTAAACAGTCGAAATAGCTATGTTTTTCTTCTTTAAATCAGGAAGCCGATTTATTTATTTTACCTATATTTACCATTGATTGGAGATGGAAGTGAAAAGGAAAGGAAAAAATTGTTCTAATTTCGTGGCATGCCTCAAGCTCAGATGGCGGTATTTCATGGTACCGATACCGTCATGTAAATATCAATACCGCCCAGCTCTACTGCTAACACTGTTCGAGGATATAGATTTTCTTTAGCATCTTCTCTTCCTTGTTTGTTGAATGCTGATGTTAAAGATACTAAGGTTCTTCATGGTTTCATCAGAGGTTTAGGTAATATTCGTCCTCCTGTTGCTAAACCGTTGCCTTCCTGGAACTTGGCTTTGGTTCTTCAGGTTTTGGCAGGTCATTATTTCGAACCTATCTACGATTAGCTTAAAAGTTTTAGCGTTTAACGCTGTTTTTCTAGTGGCTTCTGCTTCTGCTAGAAGACGATCTGAGAGCCATGCTTTTTCCGCTGAAAAGGATAGGTTTATTGAATCTGGGGACGGTTTGGTCTTATATCCTAGAAGGTTTTTTTTATCGAAGTCTCAATCAAACCGTTATCCAGCTAAGCCGATTATTTTAAAATCTTTATCTTCCTTTCTCCGTCTGACAGATTTTGGTGTCCAGTCAGAGGTCTTAAAGCCTATAAGCGTTGTACTGATTTTAAGAGATCCGCTCCGTCCCATTTCTGGGTTCCGTATGCAGAAGGGGTAGCCAGACCAGTCTCTAAAGCATCTATTGCTAGATGGATTTGTGAAACCATTCAACTTTGCTACGAGATTGCTTCTCCTGAGCAAATCGATCTCTCACATTAAGACTCATGATGTTAGAGGGATGGCTACCTCTTTCGCTCTTTTTGCTGGCTCTTCTGTAGACAAAGTTATGCAAGTTGCAGGATGGAAACATTTGGTTTTGTCTTGTTTGATTTTTATCCTTGCTTATGGATTCTCAAATCTCCTCCCACCATTGTTTCGTAGTGGGACACTGACCAAATCTACGGGTTTAGCAAGTAATGATTGAACGGTAATGGATGTTTTTGTGGTGTAATAACAACCCCCAACAGCCCCCCCCCCCCTTTAGTGGGTTGGTCTGTAGTTTTATTAACCACTATAAAAACATACTTACCATTCAATCACTATGACCCGGCCTCAGCCACCCCGCTGGGTATTGATTTGAGAATCTAGGCTGGATATATGGCACTTAAAGCCGCAAGTCTCACTCCCTGGGTTGAGATGAAATTAATACCCTATGAGGCGGAGCTTCTATGATGAAGCGTATGGCGCATGCATGATAAGTAGCAAAATAGCCTACCATCTGACAGCTCAGCACCTGGCCGCTATACACAACCTATATACCTAGATGACTGGTTTACTATAGAGTAGGACAGTCCACCCTATGCATAGTAGCATTATACACATGTGTACTTTATTCACATACTCCTTCAAATTTAATTAATTCATCATTAACTGTCTGACTGCTGCAAGCCATCAGCCAATAATTTCAACTGACAATTATTGTTGAATATTTTGAAAACAACTTGACTGAAAGTGGTTGGTGGCTATGTTAGTCAAATTGTTTCCAAAATATTCAGTATATATCCAGAGTTAAACGATATGGAAAACGTAGGCTGCAGAAATTCAGCTGTCAAACACGTAAGCCAATTTATCTAGCAATACATTTAGCTCAGTATTGCAGTATTAGCACGTTTTATTAGATAGCGATGCATGCAGTATTCTTAATGTGGTTATTTTGAAAATTTCAATGGGGATATCTGTTACTGTCAAATGCAGCAACAGTTTTCTGCAACACTTGTCACACTGATATCAAAAGATTAATTGTTACAAAGCCAGTATTAGGATGGCTAATATACAGTTTACAAACATGTTGCTGAAGGCTGTTGCTGCCTAACAGCTTACAACACCCTTATGTGCAGTTATAGTTGGCAATAAGAATCCACTTCTTATCAAGGTAATGTGTTTATTTATCTATTTATTACTGTATGTTCTGTCCACATATGAAGTGGGATAATACATGTGGGATAATACACATGGCTGCTATCAGCTGTTTACACTCATAAATCATTCAGAGCACATTTTCCGGCAATATGATGTCACAGCTTTAGCTCCACCCACTAAATTCAAATTTTATTCATCTCATGTTTATTTGAGATAATTCTCATTTAAATGAATATTTTCCAACAATTTTTTTGAGATGGCAGTACCAGTGCTATACCAAGAATGTACTGTGCAAATATCTAAGAAATCTGTAAGGGTTTTACACCTTAATTTTAAAAATATGCTACATAGATGTGAAAGGTGTGTAGATTTTGATAGATGTGACACCAGCGCCATCTGGTGGATTTTATAGTCAAGGTGAGCCTTTAAATTTAGAAAAGTGAATCAGTTTTCACATTTGGGACCTACTGCGCATGCGCGAGCGTGCTTAGTGACAAGCGTCACCAAGGAGTGAGTACAGACTGGTGCCAGTCTATTGTAAGGCTAATGCAGGGGTCCCTCTTCCAGAAGCCTGGTTGAGGGTCTACATGGTGATGGTTTGGCATTAGGGAGTATGTAAGCGAGCATAAAAATTTTATTCTGATAGCTAAATGCAGATATTTGATTTAGCAAATAGTGATTGAACGGTAAGTATGATTTTATAGTGGTTAATAAAACTACAGACCAACCCACTAAAGGGGTGTGTGTTGGGGGTTATCACTCCTTAAATATTTGCAGTCTCACTTTCATAGTGCAAATAATGGTTTTGTTCCCACCATCCTTTGATTTATCACCATGTCAGATTTTATTGCCAAACTAGATATTAAATTCCAATTAACAGATTAACCTTTCCAATACTGCAGAAATATTTAAGATATGTATTATGTGCTCTGACATCTATGGTCTTAAAAATAATTGATATGTATTTGATTGAAAGTTGTTGTTGCCTTAGGCAGCAATGAAAGTTGTTGCTGCCTAAGGCAGCAATGACTTTCAGTCAAATTATTTTCTAAATCAACTCCAGCTCACCCTAATCCTGCTGCTAACTCGGTGATTCAGCCAGATGTGCATGTGTTAAATGGATTGTGTGGTGGTGGGGAATAACCTGCTATAAAGACCACCTACCTGCCTCTAGAGACCATTTTCTTCAAATTGTATTTAACCCTCTAGTAACCGTCTGACTGAGTTTTTGCAGACGACATATTCCAAAGGTTATATCTCAGAACCTGATAAATATTTTGAAAACAATTGGACTGAAAGTTGTTGGTGGCTAAGCCGCCAACAACTTTCAGTCGAATTGTTTTCAAAATATTCAAAAAGTCAAGAGCTTTTGAAAATTGAAATTATTGGCTGCACTGGCTTGCAGCAGTGAGACAGTTAAGAGACCAGCTGTTGTTAGCACTGATATCATCTATTTTCACTTAAACATTGTTCAAAATCACTAATACAAAAAAAACAGTCCAGAGATTGTTGTCAATATCTCGAGAACTAATTCATTTGACTGAAAGTCATTGGAAGTGACACTGATGGATGTAAAACGTAAGTAAGATTAGTTGAAATGCCAATGGTTCCAGGTGAGCGATACAGGCCCATTGGGCCTCTCGTTAGCTATGCCCCGCCCATCTCTATCTAAGCTCCACCCATGGCTCGCTCGTGTTGGGATCGATTGATTTCTGAACTTCCTGACTATCAATTTTGAGAAAACTATACAGATAATTAGTTTCAAATTATTCAACACCATATTTAGTAAATAGTAGAGATATACAATTCGTACAACGTGTCAGACTATTAAGAGTTTATGACTGGACATATAGAATCATTTATAACGTAATGATTATGACGTCATCCTACACGCTGCTTAGCTGAGTATGACGTCATATGACGTCAGATCATCGATGGATACTCTGGAACGGTGAATTACGTGTGTGTGTTTTATCTCTTTATAACAGATGCCGCGGAAAAAAAACTGGAAGAGATGTTCTAAAAAAAAACCACACTACCCAACTAAATGTGAGAAGTGCATTGAGCGTAAGAAAGCACGCGAAGGTATGTGATAATCAGGGATTCTCATAAGGGTCCTTTTGAGGGTATATACCACAAAATGCTGCTTGGGACCCACAAAAGTGGTGATAGTCTGTCCCATGGGACCCTTGGAAATCTTGTATGCGAAGTACTAGTTTTTAAAGTTTTTCCACAAAAATTCCCACAAAATCTAGAATGTGACCACCGTAGTTCATATTTGTCAGTCCATCGTACCCTCTAACTTTAGCATGGATAAAAAAATACTGCTTAGGAACCCCAGATTTCGGTTTGGGACCTCCAGATTTCAGCTGTGCACCTCAGATTTCAGGATGTGGGGTACTTGGGACCTCCAAAATTGAGATGCCATGAGAAACACTGACCAGTGACCACGCGCTACATAACATATAACAAACAACAACACAAACAGTCATATACAGTGCGGTGTTTGTATCAAAATTTCCTATGCACATAACAAACAAATAGTTGTAGCAGACCGTTATCGATCCGATTTTTACCGAAAGTGTTATTGTATTTCATGTTGTCAATTTATTGATTTTATTTCAGAGTATGTATTGAAAAATATTCAACCAAGCGGCTTACATAGCCCTTTAACACTCAAAATGGCCAAAAATGTCTTCTGCAGGGGTCTTGGGAAATGTCCCTTTGCAGACCAAGAGAAGACTATTTTTGAAAATTTACCTCTGGAATGACTGGCATGATAATGTTTGCGCAATTTCAAGGATTAAAGGGTTAAATAAGAAATTTGCTCACAAACTGGATTGATTGTGAATGAAATATTATTATACATACACAATATACATTTCACAATCTGTTAAAATGTATTTAACTGTCTTACCACTGCAAGCCACCAGACAATAAGTTCAATAAGAAAAAACTTGTGACTTGCTGAATATTTTGAAAACAATTTTGACTATTTATGCTTTCAACAACTTTCAGTCAAATTGTTTTCAAAATATTTAGCAGGTCCAGAGATATAACCTTTGGAACATATGTCGTCTGCAGGTTAAGTGCAAAATCCGATCTCTACATATGTCTGAAATATAATCCGGGATTATATGGATTCGGTGTAGATCTAATGTTATCTTGCATTATTATATAAAATATTGTAGTTTCATCCACCGTCACCCAAAATTGGATTAGTTAATTACTCGATGGATTCATATCTAGTATATGTTTGGGCACTATACGAATCTTCTACTCTCCTCATCTTTGCGTGATGAATAATATTTTTGCTTGGTTACCTCATGTACAGCGTGAGTATCTTCTGAATGGAGGAATCTAGTTTTAGCTATGCCCACCCAGCTCTAGCTAAGCTCCACTTACACTTTGCATGTGTTGTAATCGATCGATCCCTGAAGTCTCTGACTATCAATTCCATAAATATATACATATAAGCTGTTGAATAAGCAACAGCGCCCAGTCAAATTAATTTCAAAATATTCAACAGCATGTTTATTAAACAGTAAAGACATACAAAATCGTGAAACAATGCTTAGGCCGTCATTAATTACGTGTTCGTGATGAACTTATCTACGTCATTCATGACTTTATTGATTATTATGTCATCCTACATGTCGTGTAGTTGATTATGACATCATCTGATTGATGGATAAACTGGAGGGATGCTATCTGCCACACTATCAGACATCTTATTCAAATGTCACATGTTAACTTATGTCAAGATGATGCATAGCTGCATCACAAAAATCAAATAGTCTGTCACAAAATGTACAAATTGTATGTCTTTGATGAAATTGCAATTAACTCTTTAACCCGTATATTCATTCAAGAAAATTTAAATTTTCTCATAGAAAATGTCCATTTGCAGACCAAGAGAAACCTATTTTTGTAAATTTACCACTGGAATGACTGGCTCGGTTATCGAGCCAGTCATTCCAGTGGTCAATTTTCCAAAATAGTCTTCTCTTGGTCTGCAAATGGATATTTTTCAAGACCACTGCAGAAGTCATTTTTGGCCGATATGTGTGTTAAAGGATTAAATAAACATTCTGTTGATTATCTTGAAACTAATTTGACTGGGAGAACTCTGTTGTTTATGAACTTAGTAAAATTATATTTGAATTTGAGTTGAATTTCAATCACATTTCTGGTTATATATTACTCATTTCAGAATTAAAATGTTTACCAGATGTCCCTGTCATGCCTGTGATCTTGCCGGCAAAGCGCAATCACCGTGGTCCATACATGCCAGTATATAAGCATCCACGGAGAGAATCGGTACTCACCAATTCTGGTATGAGACCTAATCGCAATAAGTACGATTAAATAATTAAGTCGAAAATCAGGATTCATTTTTAAATCGTGAATTTATATGATTAAAAATTATATTTAAATCGAATAATCGTGAATAATTTCAATTCCAACCATTTTAGTTTCTTTTTAATGATATCCGTCACGAAGATTGATATTTTGTTCAGTGAATGTAAAAATCGAGTCAGGCATTCCAGTGATACATTTTCAAAAAAAACTTCGGCCTACAAATAAACTTTTCTAAACACCATTGCAGTTTTCGTCATTGGTATGCTTTTGTTGTTATATCTTGGATAATTTGTACCCAAGCTGATTAATCGAGTAATCACGATTATTCTTAAATAATCGCTCGTGATCACTTAGGCCTTTAACACGCATATCAGCCAAAAACGGCTTCTGTAATGGTCTTGAGAAATGTCCATTTGCAGACAAAGAGAAGACTATTTTTGAAAATTTACAATTGGAATGACTGGCTCGATAACCGAGCCAGTCATTCCAGTGGTAAATTTTCAAAAATAGTCTTCTCTTGGTCTGCAAATGGACATTTTCTATGAGAAAATTGAAATTTTCTTGAACAAATTCGAGGGTTAAAGGGTTAAATCAGTAATTGCACAAGCCTATGTTGATCCATGTTTGTGCTCAGAGGAAATGGAGTGTAAAGCAATTTTGGTGTCGATAAGTCGGAGAGTTAATCATTTAATCCGGCAGTTCGGTAAAAAGAATTTAAAGTCACTCTCACCTTATCTTATACTAACCATTCATGTGACAGAATCTGCCACTCATAATCCATCCCTGACATTTTAGCTTTTTATCATGCCGGTAGCGAAAGATATTCAGGCCTTAGTAGCTAAATGTTGATACATTTCTACAGCCCATGATGACTGTTGTGATTTACTTTTTAACCAATCATAAAAAACCTAACATGTCTGCCTCGGTGTATACGCTCAGTCATAGAGGGGCCAGCTATAGTTTGGCAATGGTGTGTATAAAAGAAATCATACAGGTAAGCTGTTAAATATTTTGAAATAAATTTGACTGGAAGTCGTTGCTGCCAAAATATTCAACGGGATGAGTGTTACATATTAAAGAATATAATGAATTGCCACCTACATGACATCATACACTATCGCTTGCGGAGACAAAATGGTGTCGGTCACTGTTCAACATTTACGCGATATTACAAAGCAGATAATTGTGATACAGATAAGGGAATGTGACAGGATATGGATGATATGAAATCTATAAAACATATCGGTGTAATACAATATTTGAAATGAGATTAGCATCCCTTTAAGTTTCCTCATAGAATATGTCCATTCGCAAACCAAAAGAAAATTCTTTTTTGAAAATTTACCACTGGAATGACAGAAAACTGATTAATATTTTGAAATTAATTTGTTGGAAGCTATTGCTTCCAGTCAAATTAATATCAAAATATTCAGTAGAATAAGTTGTTACTACATTGCAACTTACCTCCTTTAATTACTATTGCTCTTTCCTTCTCTGACGGGAAGCGTAGTAGGATGGATTTTTTACAGCCAATGTTTGCCGGGTATTGTGGTTACAGAGTGACTGAAGGCTTCTTCAGGTACATGTATCTCTACTCTCTCTAATGATGAGATCCATAGTAATTCGTTTGAATGCTATATCTCAGAATGAGGCAAGAAGAGGGTTAATCCAATACCCAATGCCACTGAGTAGGTCATTAAGCACAATGACAACCTCATTGGCTGATAACCATCAGATGACCTTGTTGATAGCACCCAAGACTTCATTCATTATCCTAATTTAGTTTATATGTAATTAGTCAAACATAAGACCCAACCCTACGGGTCGTCTGGTCATTTTATATCGTAAAGGATATACATTTTCACGGATTTGTCGGTGAAAGGGTTACGTTAGTACAACCTCCAGTCAATTTAGTTTTACAATATTTAACAGCTGTATAAGTTGTAGATTTACAAAATAGTCAAGATAAGACAAATTTCACTTCAAGAGATATGCATACCTCCTTAACACTATGATATTTTCTAAATATCGACCTTGACTCAATAACCCCAGATTAAAAAAGATAGGTGCCCTTACTGGGCAGGTAGACCGGTGACAGTCAGCCATCCCCGACCTCGCGCATGCGCAGACTGTCACTGCCTCTTTCTTGACTCTTGGCCTATACCACATGCTTGTGTTTTGTTATCCACTTGCTGATTTTTGCTCAATATTTATAAAGTTAATCTAGAGTGTTGATTATCATGTCTGATAAGTGTAATTCACCTGAGGCCACGCCAGGACCAAGTTATCAGGTGATCTCTGGTATAATTTTGTTTTAATTACGTCTTAATTACGCGGTGTCACCTATTTCCGTGATGTGGTATAGACATTATAGGCGCTCAGAAAACTGGTAGCATTATTATCTGGCGCCATAAAATGCTAATATCTCTTTATGATTGTGTCCACATGTTTCTGTAAGGAGGTTTGTTCACCTCTAAAGAGGTTTGTCTCCACAATTTTTCCCTATATATGTTAGGAAAAAAGACTGCCCAGAATGATATAGGCTCCCATAAGAGAGAGCTTGTCGTTCTGCCCTCTGGTCCTTCTCTTCCCGTTAATAAATAAGTGAGTAGTGATGAAGAGTGGTTGTCTGGTGAAGCTTCCAAGAGCTGGACTTGGTGGTATGCCTTTGCTAAAGACTCAGGTACTCTAGTTATGCTTTATGGCACTTTAAAATATTTGTAATTATTTGCCTCCAATATTTTTTTAGTCATACAGTTTATCTGTATCATTATAAAAGCATGAGCCATTACTGTGTTCTCACTACTGTTGCTCTTGTATTCATACAATTCGTCTTACACCTGGATGTTAGTTCGTCTGTTTCTTTTTTGGAAATTATGACGTCATAATCAACCTTATTATTTTTTAATTTCCTCTATGAGGCTGGTTGTTCATCTTTTTCACCGTCCTTTTTAGGCCTATAGCTGATTTCTTTGTCCTTTATGAGTTATTAGGATTTATTTTAATTTATTCAAGAATCTTTAACTTATTGTCGTCATCTTGTCCTTTTTTTTCAGAAGCCTTCCTGTAATGACTGTAATCGTTCTATCAAGTCGAAGTTTGTCCCTCACCTCTGTATCAAGTGTTCACCTTGTGGTCTACTTTTAAAATGTGATGTTTGTAAACAGTTATTCTCTGAATTCTTGTCTTAACAGGCGAAGGATAAGGCATCAGAGGAGGAGAAGGGTGCGAAGAAGAGTGTAAGTGGCAAGGGTAAGAGAAAGGCCTCTGTTTCTTCGGAAATGGAGACTTTCAGGTTGGAAATGATGGGGGAGATGAAGAGGACAATAAAAGATTTGGTACATGTACCAGAGCTGCTTCGCAGCATGCTCCCTGGGCCGAGTAATTTATTGTCCTCTTCATCTGCTCCCGAGCAGGAAATCCCCACCACTGATTCTAGTTTCCGTCGTGGTCCATGGTCCGAAAAAGTTCCAGAATCAGTGGTGGCTTCAGTAGATCTTGGAAGGCCCGCCGCTTTGCCAATGGATCCTGAGGCAAGTCTATATGATCCCGGCTCGAGGCTTGCCTCGTCGGTTGATCTTGGACCGGGGCCGCTGGACACAGGCTTGTGCCTAGAGTATTCGCGCCCGAAAGGTACCTTCCCTGACCAGCCCGGGTTAGCATTATTTGCTAACCCAGAGGCGGTTTATGATGGACAGGAGGAAGAGGATTTTCTGCTGGGTTCACCCGTTGAAGCCGTGGACATGGAAATGGACGATCGTGCACCCCTCGCGGGGAGCACAGCCGATTCTTTCCATGGAACTACTCCTGCAGGGGTAGCTTTCATGGCTCAAACGGTGGCCCAGGTTGGAGTGGATGACCGCCGTTACCGTATACCTTGACTTGCCGAGGATATGAAGGCGGCTGGTCCAAGCCATAGCATGGTTGATTATACCCCGCACGTTTCCATGGCGCCGGCTCCTGGCTTTTCAGCCGTGGCGCAAGACATGCCTGCTCTCTCAGTCCCGCATGTTATCCATGGCCAGCCAGCAGTATCCACGGCACCAGCCACGTTTACACCTGCGAGCGCATTAGAGGATGACGAAGGCCCACGCCTTGTCGAGCACTCGCAGGTGGCCACTGAGGAGGACTGGTCTGACGCGTGCCATTGGCTGGTAAGCGTTAGGCTAGAACTTTGTGTTGAACAGTTGGCAAGCCAGTGTGACCAGCGCCCGTGGTTGGCTGGAAAGCTGACAGTTACTGCCATGCCTTCTCTGCCATTAGCAGAACATATAGTGGATATGTTCACGGCCGCAGAGACGTCCATTAAGCCTAATGGACAGTTTGTGAAGGCTCTAACACACACACACACACGCACGCACGTGCGAGGCGGTGCCCTATTGTTGCTGGCCAGTACCAGAAATACGGTACGGTGCCAAAGCCGAGCGCTGATGATCGCGCAGCGCTTGGCGAGGACATGCGGCCAGGCTCCCGTTCTGACACGGGAGCTCCGCGCTCAGCAAACACTGCATTGCGTGATGCAGAGGAGAGCTTGAGAGCATCTATAGTGGCACTTTCGCATGTCTCAGCTGTTACAGGGTGTCGTAATGGCATCTGCATCGCGCCAAGCAAGCCCTGTCTGAGCACAGAGAGCCATCCAGGATGGGATTAACCTGGCTCTGGACTGTATGAATAGGGCAGTGACTAGGAGTGTCAGGGCGAGATGCACATTTGCGCTAGACAATTTGTGTCCATCTCAGGATCTGTACAACAGGATGCTGCGGATGCCTATGTCAGGTCCTGGTCTCTTTGGGGTTGAGGGATGTAGACACCTCCAGGAGACAGTCACTGTCAACAATCAGAGGGCGCTACATGAACAATTTGAGATGCTTCGTAGGGAGCACATTTGTGTAGCGCCCCCTGCATTACGTCCTCAGCCGGCCCGAAGTGGTGCTGGTCATGTCAGAGGCCAGCGACCGGTGCAGAGTAGGCCATGGCCACGCCATCACCAGCCTGCAGTGGGGGGGGGGGAGAGTTGCAGGCTCCTCAAGTGCAGCCAGCCAGGCAGCCGCCCGCGCACCTTGGTGCGCGAGGAGTGAGCCGTGGTGCATGTAGCATGGGTGGTGCGCGAGGATCTGGTCGTGGTAATCGTACCTGATGGGCTGATTTCCACAAGAACCACACCAATGCTAGAACCAGAGACAGGCCCACTCTTGCACTATTTATGGCCACCTCTCTCCCTGGGTGGACCCGTGGGAGGTCGATTGACCTTCTACAAAGCAGGAGTGGGAGTGGTTAACCCAGGACCGCTTAGTCTTGCGATGGCTTTCAGCTGGTTACCAGCCCGACTGGGCGATAGGCCCACCATCGCATCTGTCTCTGGTTCTGATCTGGACTCAAATTCCAAGAGATCCAGATCAACGGTTGTGTATAGAGGAAGAGAGAAATTCCCTCATACAAAAAGGAGCACTTCAACTGGCGCAAAATTGCCCAGGCTTCTATTCAACCGTGTTTCTAGTGACTAAGGGCACTGGAGGGTGAAGACCAATTCTCAACCTCAAGCCATTGAACAAGTTCATAGACACACCGAGTTTCAAAATGGAAACAGTCAAAACGGTGTTGGCGGGGTTGGAGATGGGAATGTGGACGGCATCCATAGATCTGAAGGATGCTTATTTCCACATTCCAATTGCGAAGAGTTTTCGTCGGTACCTGAGATTCGCATTCCAGGGCCGACATTGGGAATTCAAAGTTTTACCATTCAGAATTACCACGGGTCTTCACCAGGGTGGGTCTTGCAATAACAGCATACCTCCGCAGGAGAAGTATAACAGTCCACATATACATAGATGATTGGCTGTTAAAAGCACACAATCGGGAAAGGGTTGCAGCAAATCTGGAGATAGTTTTGAAAACTCTCACAGACTTAGGCTGAATAATAAACTTTCAGAAACCAGAGCTGACTCCATCCCAGAAGTTTGTTTACCTGGGAATGTTCTTCGATCTAGAGATAGGATATATTTATCCTACTCAGGAGAGAATAGAAATACTCATCTGAGTCATCTCAGTAATACAGTCAGTGTGCAACAGTCGTCATGTACTGGCACAGGTTTACTTGAGAATGCTGGGGTTGATGGTTTCTCTGGAACCAGTCATTCCACAGGCGGCCTTGCGCAGGTGGCCTATCCAGTTATTTCTCATGACACAGTGGACCCAGAGGACAGATTTCCTGGACACAGAGGTGTCAGTGTTGGAACCTCTTATTCACCACCTTCAATGGTGGATGAAGAGAGAGAATCTCCTGGCGGGTGTGATGCTCACCCCACCCCACCCTCAAATAACGATGTACACAGATGCATCAATGGAGGGATGGGGAGCTTGCCTGGAAGAAGCCACAGTATCAGGGCTTTGGAATCTGGATCAGTCATAGGAACATATAAATCTACTGAAATTACGAGCAGTAGTTCTGGGTCTGGAACATTTCTTAGAGAATGTTCAGGGCACGATTGTTCTAGTTCGATCAGACAACTCGACAGTAGTGACTTACATAAACCGCCAGGGCGGAATGAAGTCGCCCAGTCTCTGTATGATGACTTGGAAACTGCTTTGCTGGTGTCTAGATCACATGATCACCTTGAAGGCAGTTCACATTCCAGGAAGGCTAAATCTGTTAGCAGACTCATTGAGCCGAAGGATGAGTGATTGCCTACGGAATGGCAACTAAATCAATGTGTGGCGGATCGTCTGTTCGACCACTGGGGGAAACCCAACATAGATTTGTTTGCAACGAACAAGAATGCGAAGATGATGACTTACGTCTCCGATTCCATATCCAAGCGCTTACGCAACAGATGCGTTAGCTATCAGCTGGGAGAGAATGTATGCATATGCATTCCCACCAGCAATCCTGATTCCAAAGGTTCTTCAGAAAATCAGGCAGGAGGAGTGCCAAGTGTATGTATGTATGTATGTAAATTTCTATAGCGCCGATTCCGGACTAAACCGCTCAAAGGCGCTTTACAAAATTTAAAAATATGCTCTTGTGAAAAGGCGGGTTTTTAACATAGATTTAAATGGCTCAATTTTGTTACAATTTTGAATGTCAGATGGTAGATTGCTCCAAAATTTTGGTCCTGCTCTCGAGAAGGCGCGTTCACCGATGGTTAAATTTGAACGTGGTACAACACATAGTAATTGTGAATTTGATCGAAGGGACCTTGCTGATGTTCTTCGTACGATCAGTGAATTTAGGTACGGTGGTGCAAGATCATGAAGGCATTTGAACACTAAGAGTCCCACCTTATAGCTGATCCGTTCTCTAACTGGCAGCCAGTGTAGTTCGTGGAGAACAGGCGTGATGTGTTCATGCATTCTCGTGCGGGTGATCAACCGAGCTGCTGTGTTCTGGGTTCTCTGCAGACGCTCCAACTGGGCTGATGTTATGCCAGTCAGTAATGCATTGCCATAGTCCAACCGGGATGTTATGGTGGCATGAACAAGTGTTTTAACTGCGTCGGTGTCAAGCAGATTTCGAATTTTGCTGATGTTTCTCATATTGACGAAGATGGAACGAGAGACAGATGTCACATGTGCTTCCATTGAAAGAATGTTATCAAAAGTTACGCCTATGTTGCGGGCACTGTCGCTAAAACCAATTTTGGCCTCTCCAACGTGGAGACTTTTTATGACCACATTCTGTCGGATGTGGCGAGATGTTATCAAGAGAGTCTCTGTTTTCTTGTCGGTCAGCTGCAACATGTTGTTCAACATCCAATGTTTGATGTCAAGAACACAGTTTTCGACACACTCACGGGCGTTTAACTGATGGTTTACATGGAACTCGAGGTACAATTGCGTGTCATCCGCATAAAAGTGGTAGCTTATGCCATGAGATCGTATTAAGTTGCCTAGTGGTGCCGTGTATATTGTGAACAAGATGGGACCAAGCACAGATCCTTGTGGTACGCCAGAGCGCAATTGATTTGAAACTGACTTTAGGTTGTCCACAATAACAGTTTGGTAACGATTTGTAAGGTACGAATTGAACCAGGCAAGCGCTGTGTGCGATATACCGAGTTCTGTTAAACGTGATATCAGAATGCTATGATCGATTGTGTCGAAAGCTGCAGATAAATCTAAAAGAACCAATAGAACACACTTCCGGTCATCCATGGAGCAGAGAATGTCATTTTGTACACGGAGTAGAGCAGTTTCTGTGCTGTGGAGCTTCCGGTATGTGCTTTGAAAGGGTTCTAGTAGGTTGTTGCATTCTAGATGGTCATTTAGTTGCTTGGCAACGACCTTTTCTAGCACCTTGGACAGATATGGTAAGTTCGACACGGCCCTGTAGTTCCCTAGTGTATTTTGGTCGAGTGTAGGCTTCTTTATTAATGGAATCACATTGGCAGTTTTGAAAGAATCAGGTATGACACCGCCTTCTAAGGACAAGTTTAACACCTTTGTTATTGCAGGTAGCAATTCGTCAACACATTCTTTAAGTATGTTTGTAGGCATTGGGTCCAGTGAGCACGATGCTTTTGATGAATTGCGGATTATTGTCAATACTTCATCGGGAGATACTGATTTGAATGACGTCATAGCGCAGTTTGACCCAGACAAACTACAAGAGTTAGATGGTGAATAGTCTGGATGTTGCACAATGTTGCTACGAATTAGGTCTATTTTCTCAGCAAAGAAATTTGCAAAACGATTTGCTAGTTCGACTGGATCTTTGTGCTCTGGCAGATTGTTCCTACATTATCTTCTGATAATGCTTCTGATCGCCCTGAATTGACCAAGCCGATCATGGTATACAGATCTGTCAGACCTTCTGGTCTGCAATCCGGTTCGTCTGCCTCTGATGTACAATATTATTTTCCAGGGCAAGTCCCTTCACAACAACCCGTCAATGTTCCAATTGACTGCGTGGATGTTGTCAAGGAATCTAAAGTTAAGGAGGGTTTTTCTGAGCAAGCAGCCATGTTTAGCCAGAAGGGGGTCAACCTCCAGAGCATATAACTATAAGATCAATAGATTTGCAGAATGGTGCTCAAACAGAGATGTTAATCCAATGGATGCATCTATTCAGGTAGTAGCCGATTTCCTCTGTCACCTGTATGATGCCTATAGCCTCAAGCCTAACTCTATTGCTGGCTACAAGTCAGCTTTGATGTCAGTTATCCCTTGCTTGGCTGATAGGGGAAGTGACGAAGTCTGTTCATTGAACACTTTAATAAAAGTCATGGCTAATCTAAGACCTAGAAATCCTCCAGCGATTCCGTCTTGGAGTTTATCTCTAGTTTGAACCACTAAGTGCTATTTCTATGAAAATGTTGACACCTAAGACTGTATTTCTAATTGCTGCGGCCTCTGCAAGACGGAGAAGCAAGATTCACGCTTTATCCACCGAGGCAGACCATTATGTGGTTACAGGGGAAGGCCTTAAGCTTCTACCTAGGATAAGTTTCATGGCTAAGAACCAGTCTTTGAAATATCCAGGTCAACCAATTGTTTTACCAGCTTTGACTAGGTTTGATCCTAATTCAAAAGCATGGTGTCCAGTCCGCGCATTAAACAGGTACAAACAACATACACAAGAATGGCGGATGGACCCATCCTCGTTATGGGTGTCTTATATTGAACCCCATGGCAGGGCATCAAAAGACTATATCTAGGGGGATTGTGGAATGTATTCAATTTTGCCACGAATCCGCCACTGGTAAACAAGTTGACTTAGCCAAGGCTCACAGTGTTCGTGGCATAGTGGCATCCACCGCCATGTTTAACGGGGTTCCGGTGGATGACATTATCTCGGTAGCTCAGTGGCACTGTGAGTCAAGTTTTACCGACCATTGCCTCCGTGACACCACTAATCCTCTTGCCTTATCGATATTCAAAAGATGATCAGGTGTATATATTGTAGATAAGTTGCACTTGCTGTCTTCAGACAGCACATTTTAATTGTGGAAACAACCGCATATTCATGTATCATTTTTTCCTTCACTGATGTGGACTGGATGGATACAGCTTTCATGCATACGGTCAGTACTGCCTTTTGTTGTTACATAATTTATTGTCACTGTATTACCCTTATTTATTAATACGGTAATGGTACCTATGTTTTATGTGGTTCATTAATTGAGAGTATATGAAATGAAGTCTTGTCTCTTGACCTGTAGTACTTAGCACCAGTACTTAGAGAGTGTATGGGACATGGAGATCATAGCTTCTCCTTTCCCAAAAGGAGGGGGGAGTGCATTTGACATATGGACATTACTCTCACCATCGGTTGTGTTATCTGATGTTCAAATCATTGCCTGATTGTGTGTCACACAATTTCGGATGTTAGTGCTTCATGCGCAAAACGCGCAAGGGATGAGCTGGTCTTTTGACCTCGCCTCCCTCCCGCCAAATTCTCTTACGAATTCTGGCAATATCATAGAGTGTTAGGGAGGTAAGTATATCTCTTGAATTGAAATAAATGAAATCACAGATTTCTTTTTTCACGAGAGTTGTTATACTTACCTCCCTAACATGGACCCAGCCTCTCCGCCCCACAGAGCCTCGGTCTTCAGGCTTTTAAGTTGCATGTGTCAGCCAATAGTCAAGCTGAGGCAGTGACAGTCTGCACATGTGCGAGGTTGAGGCCGGCATCCGGCTGACTGTCACCTGTCTACCTGCCCATTAAGGGCACCTATCTTTTTTAATCCGGGTTATTGAGTCAAGGTCGATATTTAGGAAATATCATAGAGTGTTAGGGAGGTTAGTATAACAACTCTCTCGTGAAAAAAGAAATCCGTGATTTCGTTTATTTCCTGTTAAGTCGGTGTCCATTAGCAGGATAAGATCAAATTAGGCTGGAAGGACCCTATGGTCATGGGCTCAAGAACTTGCATTCTGAATTTTGATTCATCAATTTTTCGGGTGAAAATCTTAGGTTTTATGAAAAGTGTACCGAAAATTGTCAAATTGCTTCTTCTCCTTACCATTCTGAGCGATTTCAACCAAAATTGCATCTTCTTACCATTTGACCAATTCCAAACAAATTTGGCTGAAAGGATTCGATGGTGATAGGCTCTAGAGCTTCTATTCAAAATTCTGATTTGTATAATTTTTGGATGAAAATGGTAGATTTTATGAAAAGTTTACCAGAAATTGTCAAATGGCTTCTTCTTTCAGCTTGACTGATTTCAAGCAGATTTACCTTGAAAGACCATATGGTGGTATTTGTCAATATTTTCCGGTACAAATGTGATTTTTAGCTCACCTGGTCCATCATCCGTCAACTTTTGCTTTAAAACACTACTCCTCATTAAGCACTTGGCCGATTTTAACCAAATTTAGATGGAAGGACCCTATGGTCCTAGGCTCATTTTGATGCATCAATTTTTGGGGTGAAAATCTTAGATTTTATGAAAAATGTACTGGAATTCGTTAAATTGCTTTTTCGCCTTACCATTCTGATGGATTTCAACCAAAATTGGCTGAAAGGATCCTGTGGTGATGGGCTTTAGAACTTCCATACAGAATTTTTATTTGTAAATTTTTTTGGGGTGAAATCTTAGATCTTATTTTAAATGTACTAGAAATTGTCAAATTGCTTCTTCTCCTTACCATCATGACCAGTTTAAACCAAATTTGCCTGAAAGGATCCTATGGCATAGGCTCTAGAACTTCCATTCAGAATTTTGATTGATAAATCTTTTGGGTGAAATCTGAGATTTTCTGAAAAATGTACTGGAAATTGTAAAATGGCTACTCCTTAGCTGCTTGACATATTTCACCCAAATTTGACTATATGGATTCTATGGTTGTAGGCTCTAGAACATGTATTCAGAATTTTGATTGAACAATTTTTTGGGATTAAAATCTTAGACTATGAAAATTTACCGGCAATGGTCAAAATGCTACTCCTCCATAGCTGCTTGACATATTTTAGCCTAATTTGGCTAGAAGTGAGCTTATGCGATGGCGACCGTCCGTCATGTGTCCGTTGTCCATCCGTAAACTTTTCCTTTAAACGACTTCTCAAGAACCTCTGTGCCAATTTCAATTACATGTATATTTGGCATGAAGCATCCTTATGCTATAGGGATCTAAGTTTGTTCAAGCGAAGCCAATCGGCTAATTTGGCCGATGGCCATCTTGGATTTTGGCTGATTTTAGGAAATGTCTTTAAAAAATCTTCGAAACCGCTTGGGGATTGATGCAAACATGAAATATGATCTATGGTAAGAGCTGAACCAAGTTTGTTCAAGTGAACTTGATTGGTCAAATGGTTCAGTGGCCATCTTGGTTGACCTAGTTTTAATGAAAACCCCTTCTCCAGAACCGCTAAAGGTTTGCCAGATATGAGTAGGGACTAAGGGCCATTAAGGTTTGTTCAAGGAAAGTTGATCCATCAAAAAACATGGCCGCCGTGGGCCAATCAAAATGTAGCGTGTTTGGCAGCCATATTGGATTTTTTATTTGATGGATTTTGAGGCCGAAACTGGTTTTATATATGTTTTTAGGTATTCTGAGTTTAAATTTGCCATTTTTGAAACTGTCGGATAAACGGTTTGGTGGCCATCTTGGATTATTTTCCGGCCATAGGCTCTCATACTAATGCAATGGGAAATTTAAAATGTCTTCTCGAGAACCACTGGACCGATTTCAAGTACATTTGGCAGGAAGCATTCTTAGGGCATAGAGGTCCATCTTTGTTCAAACAAAACCGATCGGTTGGTGGCCGTCTTGGATTTTGGTCGAATTTTAGAAATGTCTTTAAAAATCTTCTTAGAAACCACTAGGGTGATCAATTCCAAACGCATTAAATATCATCTAGGGCAAGAGCTGCAGCAACTTTGTTCAAGGGAATTTGATTGGCCAAATGGTTTGGCGGCCATCTTTGATAACCTTTTTTTGCCAAAACAACTCCAGTACTACTGAATGGATTGGGCCGCAATTTGGGAGATATGATTAAGCACTGAGTGCCATTAAAGTTTGTTCAAGGGAGGGAGCAATGTCAGAAACTTGGCTGCAGTGGACCAATGAAAATGTAGCGTATTTGGACTTGCAAAAATGTCCACAACTCATTTAAAAGACTACTAAACAACCCACCAATAATTTTGACAAAACTGCATAGTGCTCCAGGTGAGCGACACAGGCCCCTTGGGCATCTTGTTCTAAAATCCTCTTCTTGGCCGGCGAATCGACATTTCTCAAAATCATTGCAGTAGGCATTTTTTGGTCATTGTGACAATGGACCTTTCAATTATTAGCTATTCCCCGCCCATCTCTGGTTAAGCTCCACCCACACCTCGCTCATGTTGTGATCGATCGATCTTTGAACTCTCTGACTCAATTTCCAGAAAACTATACTGGTAAGCTATTGAATTTGACTGGGCAGGCAACAGCGTCCAGTCAAATTATTTTCAAAATATTCAACAGCATGTTTATTAAATACTGGAGACATACAATTCATACAATGTGTCGGACTGTTAAGAGTTAAAGGCGAGCCAATTAGAGCCATTTATGATGTCATGATTATGATGTCATCCAACATGCCACTTAGCTAATTATGACATCAGATTGATAGATGGATACTCTGGAATGGAGAATTAGAGTTAACTTCTATTCTTACAATGTGTGGGTTTTTGTGTTACTATTTAGCCTCATTTAACCCTTTAACACTCAAGTCATTCCAGTGGTAAATTTTCAAAAATAGTCTTGCTCTACAAATGGACATTTCGCAAGACCGCTACAGAAGCCGTGTTTGGCTGATATGAGTATTAAAGGGTTAAAATTTTAAACGCATTTCAATGTAGGGTGTTCACAGAGGACGAAGCCTGGTCACGAAGGAAAGGATCCTGTACCAGTACAGCCAGCAATCCAAGACCAGACTCCTGCTATTGTTAAACCCACTGCGAAGAAGCTTGCTAAGAAGAGCAAGTTGTCCTTTGCGCAGGTGAGACAGTGCAAATAATGGGCCTTTCCTGTTTTAGCCATGCCCCCCCCCTCCCATCTCTAGCTAAGCTCCACCCACACCCTGCTCATGTTGTGATCAATCGATTCCTGAACTCTGTTCATATCAATTTCCAGAAAACTATGCATGTTACCTGTTAAATATTTAGAGACTAATTTGACTGGGTGCTGTTGCTGCCTATTTTCTTGGCAGATTGCATTAAAGAGTAATTGAAATCTGTTTGGAAATTTTTCAAGCACTAGAAATTATTCACATTTACTTAATTATTTAATGTTTAGTTATATACGTTCACGCTTTAAAAAATAATTACGATTTTCGATTTAATCATATAATCGTGCAAGCGTAGTGGGGAGCATAGATTTCAACAGTCTCTGATTGTGTTTCCTGTTTATTTTATTTCAGCGTCTTGCGAATTTGAAAACCATTTGTCAGCGAGCTAGCACGCTAACATCTACCTCTGCGCATTCACATTCGAGAAAATGTCAGAGAAAACCTGCTCAAACAAGTCAACCCAAACATACATTCTTTGTATATCGAGATGGGGGCCAGTCATTGATACCATCATCCACAGGTACGTCCACATAGAAAAATTCAATCCCTTGTGTGTCAACTTAACCCTTTAACCCTTACCTCTCTGGTGTCAAAAGACAGTCGTAGACAGCAACATCTTCCACAAAAATTGTTTGAAAAATGTGCACCAGTTTCTTTGATATTGACACGGTAAATGATAGAATATTGTCATCAGAGTGGTAGGGTTTAATATAAAGCGTTCGTCTGTCTGTCCATAAATTTTTCTTTAAAAAACCAAGAAACCCTTTGGCGATGTCAATTATATTTAGCAGGACACATCCTTATGGCATAGAAAAGCCGATCAGCCAATTTGTCCGACGGCCGTCTTGGATTTTGTCAGATTTTTTGAAATTTTTTTAAATCTCTGAAACTGCTTGGGGGATCGATTCAAAACTCTTGAAACATCATCTGTGGCAACTGCTGAACCAAGTGTGTTCGAGGGAACTTGATTGGCCAATCAGGTTTATTGCCCTAGAAATAAACCAATTTATTTATTGATATGTTATTAGCTCACCTGGCCAGAATGGCCAAGTGAGCTTATGCCATGGTGACCATCTGTCGTCTGTCTGTCCATCAACTTTTGATTTAAAATGCTACTCATTAACCGTTTAGCAGATTTCAACCTAATTGAAAGATCCCAATGGGGCTAGGCTTCAGATTTGTATACAGAATTTTGATTGGCCCATTTTTCCGGCGGCCATCTTGGATTTCCAGAAAATTTTGGGAAATAAGATAAAAGCCTACTCCTCATTAACTACTTGGCCGATTTCAAGCAAACTTGGCTGGAAGGACCCTAGACTGGTATGCTTCAGAACTTTTATACAGAATTCTGATTGGTCAGTTTTCTCGGCAGCCATTTTGAATTTTCTGAAAAATGGTTTAAAATCATTCAAAATGCTACTTTCCATTAAGTGCTTGGGCAATTTCAACTAGAGTTGGTGGCAAGAATATTAGGCTAATAGGTTTCAGAACATGTATACAGAATTATGATTGGTCAATTTTTGGGCTGGTATCTTTGATTTTCTGAGAATTTCTGGAAATCAGTTAAACCCCTACTCCCCATTAACCACTGGGCCGATTTCAATCAAACTCGGTGGGAAGGCCCCAAGACTAGGATGCTTCGGAACTCATATATATAATTTTGATTGGACAATTGAAATTTCCAAGAATTTGCACGAAGTTGTTTGAAACGCTACTCCTCATTAACTACTTGGGTTATTTCAGCTAGACTTGGCTGGAAGGATACTAGGGGGGGGGGGTTTCATAACTTATATACAGAATTTTGATTGGGCAATTTTTCTGGCGGCCATCTTGGATATTTTTTAAACTGGGAAGTCCGTTAAAAGGCTACTACTCATTATCTGCTTGAACGATTTCAAGCAAACATGGCTGGAAAGACCCTAGGCATGTGTGCTTCAGAGCCTGTATGGAGAATTTTGATTGGTCAATTTGTTCGGTGCCATCTTAAATTTTCCGAACAGTGGCTGGAAATCATTTAAAAGGCTACTCCTCATTAACTGCTAGGGCGATTTCAATTAGACTTGACTGGAAGGACCCTATGGTGGTAGGATTCAGAACATGTATACAGAATTTTGATTGGTAAATTTTTTGTCATCTTGGATTTTCCGAAATTTTTTGGAAATCATTTAAAAGACTACTACTCATTAACCGCTTGGCCGATTTCAGCCAAACTCAGCTGGATGGACCCTAGTCTGGTACACTTCAGAACTTATATACAGAATTTTGACTGCTTGATTTTTTTGGGTGGCCATCTTGGATTTATCTTGGATCTTAGAGACTAGTCTAAAATTTATCCATTAGAATTATCGATCCATTAAACCCGAGTTTGAATTGCCATTTAGAGCCAGAGACCTAGTCGAAAAGACTAGTACGATAGGACAATCAGCCGTAACCCAGGCCATTATTGTGTACAAGGGAATGCACATTAAAGACTGGATGGCGATTTGTGGCGCGTTCCCTTGTACACAATAATGGCCTTGTTTACAGCTGATTGTCCTAGCAGACTAGTCTTTTCGACTAGGTGCCTGGCTCCTCGGATCTCGCGTGAGGAGTCCTCGACCCGGATTGCTTACGTCGAGTAGAGGTCCTCCAGAGGCTAAGCCCGGACGGCCGCTGAATCCATGATAGGCTGTGCAGCATGATACTCGATGGGCTCTGCGTGGACACCATCTGGCAGCACATGTCGCTTATCATAGTAGGTGGAGAGCCCAAGTTTTCTTTGCTCATATGTGACCATACCAGGCCTTTGTTTGTGTCTCTCTCCACTCCACCGTGGAGGGCACTGTAGAACGTCTTCCAAGAGACCACATAGTAGCACTTGGAGCAGAGAGCGATCCCGTGAGTGCCCTCGAACTCGAGCGTGAACAGTCCCGGAGTCCATCCAGACCATTTGTCCCAAGCTAGCCAATCCCGCTTACGGGCTTCATACTTCACGCGTATCTCTGGATGTATTACCTCATCACGGCTGTTTCCAGCTATAGCGATGTATGAAGAATCGGTGTCCATCTGCAGGTACTCGAAGCTGTCACGCGGTACATGGCGATCGAGGAAGTCATAGTAGAACTCCATCAATCACAGCTTCGCGAGCTCGTATACTGCTATCCCTGGAAAGATTGACGAATAGTGATTCTCGACTTACGGCTCAGGGTTTCGGAACTTATATACATAATTTTGATTGGTCAATTTTTCCGGTGGCCATCTTGGATTTTCTGAAAACAAGGCTACTCTTCATTTAACTGTTTGAGCAATTTCAACCAGACTTGGCTGGAAGGATACTAGGCAGGTAGATTTCAGAACTTGTAAACAGAATTTTTATTGGTTAATTTTTCAGGTGGCCGTCTTGGATTTCCTGGAAATCACTTAAAAAGCCTACTCGATAACCACTGTGCCGATTTCAATCAAACTTGGATGGAAGAACCCTAGCCTAGTGTGCTTCAGAACATATATACAGAATTTTGATTGGTCCATTTTTTTGACGGCCATCTTGAATTTTTCTGAAAAATGGCGGAAAATTGTTTAAAACGCTACTCATTAACTGCTTGATAAATTTCAACCAGACTTGTCTGGACGGATACTAGGCTGGTATATTTCAGAACTTGTATACAGAATTTTGATTGGTCCATTTTTCCACTGGCCATCTTGGATTTTCTAAAAATTTTGGGAAATCACTTAAAAGCCTACTCCTTGATAACCACTGGGCCGATTTCAATCAAACTTGGATGAAAGAACCCTAGTGTGTTATGCTTCAGATCTTGTTTACAGAATTTTGATTGGTCCATTTGTCCGGCGGCCATCTTGAATTTTCCAAGGCGGAAATCATTTAAAACATTACTCCTCATTAACTGCTTAAGCAATTTCAACCAGACTTGGCTGGAAGGATACTAGGCTGGTAGGCTTCAAAACTGGTATTCACAATTTTTTCTGGTGCCCATCTTGGATTTTCTGAAAATTTCTGGAAATCTCAAAAAATCCTACTCGATAACCAATGGGCCGATTTCAGTCAAACTTGGATGGAACAACCCTAGCATAGTATGCTTCAGAACATGTATACAGAATTCTGCTTGGTCCTTTTTTTCGATGGACATCCTGAATTTTTCAAAAAAATTGTGCAAAATTGTTTAAAACGCTACTCCTCATTAACGGCTTGAGCAATTTCATCCACACTTAGTTGGAAGGATACTACTCTGGTAGGTTTCAGAACAGCTGAACAGAATTTTGATTGGTCAATCTTTCTCGGCGGCCATCTTGGATTTTCTGGAAATCACTTAAACAGCCTACTCGATAACCACTGGGCTGATTTTAATCAAACTTGGATGGAAGAACCCTAGTGTAGTGCGCTTCAGAACATGCATACAGAATTTTGATTGGTCCATTTTTTTCAGCGCCCATCTTGGATTTTCTGAAAATTTTGGGAAATAAATTAAAAGGCTATTTATTAACCGCTTGAAAGAGTTCAAGCAAACTCGACTGGAATGACCCTAAAGTGGTATGCTTCAGAGCTTGTATACAGAACTTTGATTTGTCAATTTGTTCGGTGGCCATCTTGAATTTTTCGAAAAATGGCTGAAAATCGTCTACTCATTAACTACTTGTGCGATTTTAACCAGACTGGTTGGAACGAGCCTAGGGTGGTAGGCTTTAGAACATTCATATAGAATTTTGATTGGTCAATTTGTCTGGTGGCCATCTTGAATTTTCCGAATATTTTGGGAAATCCTCATTAATCGCTTGACCAATTTCAACCAAATTTGGCTGGAAGGATCCTATGAGGGTCTTGATTGGTCAGTTTTTTGATGGCCATCTTGGATTTTCCAAAAATTATCCCTCATGTCTATTTAAATGCAAATGGTTTAAATGACAATGGTCTAGGTGAGCGCCACAGGCCTTTGGGCCTCTTGTATATATATATATATATAGAAGGTACCTGAGTGAGGGATGGCTCCTAGCACTAGTTTAATATAAACTAATCCCTCATGCGGGCTAATAAATTGGTTTTGCGAGAGGAAAATACATCGCGTGGGCCTCCGTCACAGGAAAATGCCTACTACGCCGAAGCGGAGGAAGAGAATGGGTGTCTCTTATTCAAAAATATTGCAAAGGTGCTGAATTATATATGTGTTATGTATGGGTTTTTTTTATTGTGATGTACGCTGATTTACGTGGTGGTGGTACACAGATTTCAACAGAATTCAGTGCAGTCACGTCTCTAACTTTCTGGCTGAGTAGGTGCCACTTTATTTTGGTGGACCTTCTCAAGGAACTAAGCTAACAGTTAAGTTTTGAGTCCTGACAGAATGTTTTATGCCGCCATGGCCTATTCCTACTTAGCTTTAACAAAGTTTGTCTTCTTGCATAGCTCGATCAGGCACCATCTCAGGATGTACCTATTGAACGGACCCCTCAAGCCGATGGCACATACTTGTTGCCTGGTCTACGAGACGTGGAGCCGAAGAGCGACTTGACTACGTGTGAGCACAACCCCACTTAGCAGAACAAGGTCAGGATAACACAAAGGGTAAATAAGCACAATATCTAGTTATGACCGGGCCGACGAAGCAGCTAGCAGACTTTGGTGACCTTCCTTGAAGGCGTGGAGGACCCACTTGGCCCTTCCAGTCACCAGAGAGTTAGTCTGTGAGTGTGTCTTTTGCCACTGTCTAAAGTGTCAAGAACGAGCCGTATGAGACTTGTTCCCTGGGAGCTAGCGATCAACTACGTTAGGGTTATGTAAATGCCCCGAGGTTCACTGCTGGGCCAGGCCTATTATAATTATGTTTTTGCAATGAATTCCTGCTTTGGCTTAAAGCTTATCCTACTATGTACTAGTGAAGGTACTGGGGGCGTGTGTGAGTCGTCACTGTTTCGATTCCAGCCATCGAGAAACCTCAGCGATTTCAAGGGTCAGCTCTAACCAAATCAATGGTGGGAGTTACCAGACAATTATTGGCCGGAGAGGCGCAGAAAGAGACGGCTGCTCGAAGGGGTTAGTAGGCCATTAATGTGGTTGGCCAATTATAGAAAGACAACTCGCTATGTAGTTTGACGCGAAGCCATTAAAGTGACTACAATAAAGCAGTGGTCTTTAACTACTATGTTTCCTATGCTAATATCTGAGCTAATATTAAGCTAGGAGTGTGGTACCACATTCCGTGTCTATTGGTGCAGGCACGGGAAATGGTCTCTAGTGAAAAAGGGTTGCTGTTTTAGAAAATGGTGTAATGCCTATTGTACATTCAAGAACAGCACTCGCTGTAGTACAATTTATACAGTGGTACAATAAGGTCTAACTGACCTATGCGCCTACTTGTAATCAGCGCAAAGAAATGGTATAATACTAAATAAACAAAAGGGAGCCTGTTAGTCATCATCGCAAAAATGGTCTTGATTAAGAAAAAGGCACCTATTAGTCATCAGGGCAAAACTAAGATGGTTAATTACAAAAAGGGCGCGTGTTAGTCATCAGCTCAAAATAAGAATCTACGGTGCAGATGTTGTAGAAGGCATAGTCTCCTTGGAGGTGGTGCATCTTCTGTTGATTACAAACTGGTTTACTAGAAAGTTATTTATCACAGAACAGGTGAAGTGGTTTCCTGTCATGTAGAAAGTTCAGAATTCAGATGTTCAATGTTCAGGTTTGGCGTACTTCTAGTCATGATCTAGTGCATGCAGTGCTTGGGAGAACCTTATGGTAATGACAACCGTATCGGACTACCTCCCCATCCTTCTGAAGAATCGTAGCCGATATGGGTCCTTTTATACATTTTGATGACCAATCAGAAGCCACCAAGGCCATTCTCCACCAATCAACACACAGCTAGATCAGGCTAGAAACATGTGTGCATGACATCAACTGACCTTCACCCTGGTGGGATGCTGGAGCATGCGCGATACGGGCCTAAATGTACTTATAACGTAATTTTGACTATATCTTCATTTCATGATATCTCAGCCATTCCTGGTCTGATTTTAATTTGGTTAATGGATTTGTGTTTCCCAATGAATCCTGGTTAAGATTCATCCTTGGATGAAGAGGATGGACCTCGTATTAATAATTCGAGAATACAGGCGAGTTTATACAAAGAAGGTGCCATACCCCACGCCATCTATGCAGCATAAGCAGGCTATCTCAATTGATGCTCATGCATGATACATGTTCTTATGGACTGTCATTTTCGTGACTCTTCTGGTATTTGGTTCTGTACGCAGAGATACCCCAGGGAGAGAGACTGCATCTTTCAGGATGTCTGTACCTCGTTCTGTGTAGAACTGTCGCATCCGCTCTAGGGCTTTGATGAATGGGCTGATGTCTAGGTTATTGTATCGCAGCCAGTTGGTGAATGTCTGCATCCCTTGCTCTCTGAACGTCTGCTTACATTGCTTCCACTCTGATAGCTACCCTTGAGCTTAGACCACCACGCTGGGTAGTTTGAAAGCCCTGCATAGTCGAGCTTCTCGGGTGTGTTGAACTATTCATACGGGAACCAGCTCTTCTGCTGTGCACACCCGTAGGCTTTGATCCATGCCTCGTAGGAGACTCCAGGACAGGTAGTTTAGCACATTGAGAAACCTCAGCTCGGGTGTGATGCGGAACATTGGCTAGCTTTCTTGGCAACTTTTACTGTCTGCACTGTCATTGAGCTCATCCACGAAGTACTTCTTGATGAGGTTCAGGTCATACCGCCCAGAATTGAACATGAGCACAGGCAGTTGGTCACACCACTCATTAATCAGTCGCTACTGGTGTTTTGGTAGCTCGTCCAAATCGGCGGGCATGTACTGTACCCGGACACATGTCCGGATTCGGCGTGCTCGTAGTTGGATCTCCTGCATAAACTCTGATCAGTTCTGTGATCAACATTGCAGAGGTGAGATGGCTCACTCACGCTGCTGTCTAAGGAGCAAACGACTGACACTGACACAGGTGTGTGTTTACTTTCGATTGTGGGTCTCCATCGGATGGGTCTTGATACCATCTAGGAGCGCTTCAAAGTCATAGACGACGAAGTGTGGGTATGGTACCGTCCGCACCTGTGCAGGGACTTTTGGGCAGCATTTTATACAGCACTCCCACTGTACGACAAGTGTGTATCCAGATGCTCTCAGCTCGTCGTCTTTTGCGATTGTCTTACGCTCTCTTTGTTTGGCATCCTCACCTCGCCGGTGGTGTGGACACCCATGCCAGTGACAGCCACAGAACTGGTAAACGGTGTTGGTTGTCGGATCATAGCCCTCTATGGGAACTCCCTCGACCGAACGCTCACCACCGTGGTCACACTGCGTGATGTATGCGAGTTCTGTTGCTGATAATTGCATTATGACGTTCTGTTATGCCGTTAGGCCATGGTGACTCAGCAGCGGTAGCTAGAACTTTAATATTCAGATTTTCGCACATAGCGTGGAATGAATCATTATTGAATTCTCCACCATTGTCAGATAGAAATTGTTTTGCTGATCTAATTAAAGAAATCCAATACTTGAAAATGTTTACTATTATAATGTTAGCTTTCTTAGATGGAATAACGCACGCATTGCTAAAACGTGTAGCATGATCTACTAAATGAAGAATATATATACCTTTGTACAACTTCAGGTCCATAGCAATAGTGTCATTAAATTCCTTGGCTAATCAAAGTCCTACAACTATTGACTTCAAACCTGGTTTTTTATATTTATTGCAAGTCAAAAACAAGTATCACCTACACCTTTCTTTAAAAAGTTTTCATCTGAAATACCAGCCGTCTTGAATAATTGTTTTAACTTTTCACTGTTAGGATGGCCTAATTGTTTATGCAAATTAATTGCCATAGTCTCTTTCTCATCCTCTGATTTTGAAACTAAATGTTCAGCGGAACGACATACTTTGAATATCATCTTCCATTTTATCCAATACTTGCTTAGGTTTTGACAACGAAATACAATAATGTCCACTTATTGTATATTTTAAAGGAATCTCCTTCCCAAGCATACTAACAAAGTCAATTTTTGTTTCCACTGCTTTGATAGAATCTTTACTTAATAATAACGGCCAATAATATCAGTCACAATGTTTGTTTTCTTATCAGAAATATTATCAGGAATAGTAACTCTTTGACTAGATGTAAATATTTCGCCATCGCCAAATTTAAATTAGCTATTACTGTCTTCCATCTTAATGTGTTTTAATTCATCCTCAGATCAAGTTTCCTTGTAACAGCTAAACCATGATTTACCACAAACAGTGTTTGTACAACCACTGTCCAGTACAGCAGAATTAATTGTCTCGCCTACAAATTGTTCCATGTAGCAATTAGAAATTTCTTTTATAAACAAAGTTACTTCAACCTTAGGGTTTTGTGACTCATAACTGTCAGGACAGTTTCTGGCCCAATGAAAGATCAATTCGCAAACTGCACATTTAGACGGATAACCTGAAGCATCTAATGGATTTTATGCCTAATAGATGGTTCATTATTATTTAATGTCCTAGCATACTGTTGACCGCAACCTCTACCACAACTAAACCTTCCTTGAAAAGCATATGACCTTCCACGATTACATCCTCTCTAAATGTTATTGTACATAACAGATTGTTCTGGTTCAGATGGTGTCACATGTTACGTTGGTTCTACTTTTATTCCATAAAATTTTGCAGTAAGGTCATTCAAACTAGAATGATCAAAGATTGCTTTTAACTGTTTTTTCTAACTGTTAGATCACTTCTTGTAACACGAGCTAATTGTTGTTTGTCTGGAGACAAATTTGCACTTTTTAGCAAAGGATGTGCTAAGACGCCATCAGGAAGACCCATTGTGTATGTCTTTATTTTTTCAAATAATCGTTCAAATTCATTTATGTAGTCTATTATACTCATGTCATACGGACGTTGAAAGTTTTCAAAAGTGTCATAAGCAATGAAAGCAGACTGTTTTACATCTTTGGAATACAAAGTTTAGAGTTTTGTTAACAAAGTTTCTACACCATGTTCGCTGTTAAGATCCTTTATTTTAATGTCCACACAGGCTGTTCTAGACTTTCCTTCCAAAGACAAATAAATCGCTGGTCCTTGTTTTCTGACATCAAGATCAGTAACGCATTGCCAGATTTCTATCTCGCGTAACCATAAATCGAAGTCTGAACTGTCTAACAATGCCATGATGGTGAATATTACAAGCAAATAAATCAGAAAGATATTAACTGATCATCTTTTTCCGATTCTAAAGTGCAAACACGAATTACTGTCAATGCCGCGACCGTCATCTTGCTCTGCTACCATTGTTAAAGTCGTAAACATACCTTAGCAAATCTGTTTGCATCCTCTGAATAAATCCATTGTCATCCTTTTTCATGAATGCGTTCAGACAATTAATATATACATATATTTACACCGTGCTTATTTAACACCAAACTTTTAATGGCCAGCTCCAAAAACGCAAACAATTATCCCACGTATGATCACTTTTCCTTCTCGCTAATTTCACTCGTTAAGGCCAGTGAACAACTTTTTACTTCCGGTCATCACTTCCACCGCATTCGACTGGCACACTCAAGTAGACTCACGAGAACCCGGGTCACGCAAAATTACCGCAATAAAATGCCACACAATAAAGATCTTTTTTCAGTATTGGAATTTCGGTAATTTGAGATTTGTTCAGTACAATATTTCGATATTGTTGTGGTATTGATATCGCATGGTATTTTTGGTATACCTTACAGCGCTAATAGGTTTTTAGGTATTCTGATTTCAAATTTGCAATTTTCTAAACTGTCGAATAAGCGGTTTGTCGGCCATCTTGGATCTTTTTCCTACCAAAAACTCATACTAAAGCAATGAGAAATTTAAAATGTCTTCTTGAGAACCACTGGGCCCATTTCAAGCATATTTAACAGAAGGCATACTTAGGGAATAGGGATACAAATTTGTTCAAAGGAAGATGATCGGCCAATCTGGCCCTCGTCCATCTTGGATTTTGGCCGACTTAGAAACATTTAAAAATCTCTGAAACTGCTTGGGGGATCGATGCAAACGTCATGAAATATGATCTAGGGCCAGAGCTGAACCAAGTTTGTTCGAGGGAACATAATTTGCCAAACGCTTCGGTTGCCATCTTGGATGACGTAGTTTTTGCCAAAACTACTTCTCCAGAACCGCTGAAATGATCGGGCCAAAATTTGGCTGATATGATTAAGGCCAAAACGCCATTAAAATTTGTCCATGAAATTTGATATGTAATTTGTCCATGGAAGGTTGACATGTAAAAAAACACATGTCCGCCATGAATCAATCAAAATATAACGTTTTTGGTGGACATCTTGTATTTTCTGCAAATTTCTGAGAAAAACATAAAAAGGCTTAAAATTCTTAACCACTGGGCCAATTTTAATAAAACTTGGCTAAACTTTATTCACAGAAATTTGATTGGTAAATTTTTACAGTGGTCATCTCATTTTTGGGGGGTTGTGCCAGTGGCCAATAATTCCAGGTGAGCGACACATACCCTTGGGCCTCTTGATATAATTATTATTATTATTATTATTATTATTAGCTCACCTGGACAAGTGAGCTTATGCCATCACGACCGACCGCCTGTCCGTCCGTCAACTTTTGCTTTAAAATGTATCTCCTTCACCGCTTGGCAGATTTTACTCAAATTTGGCTAGAAGTGTCCTATCGAAGTAGGCTCTAGAACATCTATTCAGATCATTGATTTTTCTATTTTTGGGTCAAAAATCTTATTTCAGCCAAATTTGGTTTGAAGCATTCTATGGACCTGGGTTCTAGATCTACTATTCATATTTTTGGAGTGTGGGCTTCTGAACTTGTATTCATAATTTTTATTGGTTAATTTTATTGGTTAAAATCTTAGATTTTATGAAAGATTTACCGGAAATTCTCTAAACACTACTCCTCATTGACCGCTTGGTGGATTTAAATTTAGTTTGGCTGGAAGGACCATATGGGTGTAGGTTTCAGCTATACAGAATTTGTATTCGTCAATTTTTTTGGTGAAAATCTTCCATCTTGGCTTTTCCAAAATTCTTGTGAACTCAGTTGGAAGGACCCTAGGTGGGTAGGCCTCAGAACGTATATATAGAATTTTGGTCGGTCAATTTTTCTGGCAGCCATATTGGATTTTCCAGAAATACTTTACAATGCTAATCAATGGCCAGATTTCAACGAAACCTGCATGGAGTGATCCTATTGGGATCGGCTTAAAGAGACTTTCCAAAGATTTTCCAGAAGCCTTTAAATCGCTACCACTGCTACTGGATGGCTCGATATCAAACCCATTTGGGTGAAATGACCCTATGATGATAGGTTTCAAGAAATCAAATGAGAATTTTGATTGCTAAATTTTCTTGGTGGCCATCTTGGATTTTCCAAAAATTATCCATCATGTCTATTTAAATACAAACGGTTCAAATGCTAATGGTCCAGGTGAGTGCCACAGGCCCTTGGGCCTCTTGTTATTATTATTATTATTATTATTATTATTATTATTATTATTATTCAGTGTCAAGTTCGTCTAGTCATCTACAAGATGCTGTACCCAATGACCGTTTGCGCACATGTCTTCGAAAATGTGACGGGATGGATTATCCTGTACGAAACCCTTTATTCATACGTAGAAAACGTCCTCAAAACCAGATTTTAAACGGTGTTGTAACAGCAATCATATGTGATATTTGTTATCTCTCATTTAACGATGCAGATACAATGAAAAGCCATAGATCAAAGCACTATAGAAAATCTAGACTGCAGCAAATACGTCCTTCCGTTAACCAGATGAATCCAACATTCGCACAGGAACGTAATAATTTTTCTAAACGGAACTTAGATACTTTGCAATCACATACTAGGAAATGTCAAAGCGAATTATCTAATGTGCTGAAAGATACATCACGAGTGCAAAAGCGCATAGGACAGAAAACACAAGAGACTTCACAGAGAGGACATCAGATAACATCTAGTCAGCCACACATACTACAGAAAACACAACAGACTTCACAGCGCAACCAACAGATGTCATCTAAGCAGCAGGACATCGGACAAAAATCACAAGACACTTCAAACGCAAATAAAAAAACATTTGAATGTGATATCTATGATAAAGATCTTTGTCACCGCTCAATTCAAGTCAATGGTGAAATGTGGTATCAATGCGGATATTGTTCTATGAGGTATAAAACTAAGTATGGTTTAACAAGACATGCAGATGTACACACTGTTGAAAAACCACATGTCGGTTCTGAATGCAGTAGAAATGTCAAACTTCAATTTTCTTTAAAATCCTATAGTAAATCACACACTAGGAAAAGTCAAAGCGAGTTTTGTAACATCCTGTTGCAAGATCACCCACCAGGAATTAGCGAGCAATTGACATCAGAAATGGATGGCTTGATATCAGAGCTCTACCAACAAATATCAGAGGAAAAGCAGATATTGCACAGACATCATGTGATTCAGCCTGAACAACATCAAATGTCACTTACTCAAAACCAGATTTCACAAGAAAACGGGATGTTGCGGATGCCGGAAGATATATTACCAGAACCAAGATCAGCAGAACAACAGGACATAACACAGGCACAGCAACTGACTTCATGGAGACATCATCAGATACCATCTAGGCAGCAGCAAGTCACACAGGAAACACAGCAGACTTCGCAGAGCAACCATCAGATAAGATCAGCAGAGCATACATTAGCAAAGCGGGAATGTATAGGACAGGAAACGCAGCAGACTTCGCAGAGCAACCATCAGATAAGATCAGGAGAGCAAACATCAGCAGAGCAAAGATCAACAGAGCAAGGATCAGCAGAGCAAGGATCAGCAGAGCAAGGATCAGCAGAGCAAGGATCAGCAGAGCAAGGATCAGCAGAGCATACATTAGCAAAGCGGGAATGTATAGGACAGGAAACGCAGCAGACTTCGCAGAGCAACCATCAGATAAGATCAGGAGAGCAAACATCAGCAGAGCAAAGATCAACAGAGCAAGGATCAGCAGAGCAAGGATCAGCAGAGCAAGGATCAGCAGAGCAAGGATCAGCAGAGCATACATTAGCAAAGCGGGAATGTATAGGACAGGAAACGCAGCAGACTTCACAGAGAGAACATCAGATAACATCTAGCCAACAGCAGAAAATGTGTTATAGAGAAAACCAGACAGCACATAACCAGCAGGAAATGGTCCATGTAAAACAAGAGATTCTGCCATATCAGGAGCATATGCAACAGGCAGATCCGCAAATACTACAGGTGAAACAAGAGGTGCAGTGGACACCGGAAGTAATGTTACCCACAAAACAGGAAATAATGCAAGAACAACAATGTATGTTAAATTATTATCAATCAATGGTATATGATCAACAGCCAACACAGTCCCAATGCCAGACACAATACAGTCCACAGCCAACGCCTTGGAAACAAATCCAAATGACACTGCCAATGATTCCAGAGTGTCAAGCTGAAACAATGCCGTCTTCCAGATCTGAGAAAGAACTTTCGCACACACTTAAAACCGTTTCAAGCACAATTCCTGATGAAGAAGTATTGTACATGGTACAATGACACAAACTGTAGTCATAGCAAATGTAGAAACAGCAAATGGTGCAATGGACACAACAAATACTGCAGCTACTATACCTAATAACACAAGTGGAAATGAAGACATTGATATACAAGACCAATGGAGGAATCCAGTTTTTGTTATGCCTCGCACATCTTTAGCTAAGTTCCACCCACACTGTGACTTCACAGTGTTGGGATAGATCGATACTTGAGCTGCCTGACTATAAATTAAAACTATACAGGTAAGCTATTGAATATTTTGAAACTACTTTGACTGGGTACTGTTGCTGGCAGCAACTGCAACAACTTTTAGTAAAATAATATTAAAATGTAAATCAAATGCTCTGAGCTAAGCTTTCTTCTTGGTCTGAAAATGTATATTTATCAAGACCACTGTACAAGACATTTTTGGTTGGCTTTTGTCGTAAAGGCTTAAGCAAGTACACATCAGTGTGAAAAAACCTCAGGAATCAATATTTTTGTCAGCTAAAATGTGTAGGAGGGATTTAGGTAGGTGACCTATTCATGAAGAGAACCACTTGTCTCTAAGGACAACTCTTCAAGGGACATTTACACTCATATCAGCCCAAAACAGCTTCTGCAGTGGTCTTGACAAATGTCCATTTGCAGACCAAGAGAAGACTGTTTTTGAAAAATTTCCAATGGAATGACTGGCTCGATAACTGAGCCAGTCATTTCAGTGCTAAATTTTCAAAAATAGTCATCTCTTGGTCTGCAAATGGACATTTTCTATGACAAAAATGAATATTTTAAAACAAATTTTCAAGACCACTGCCGAAGTCATTTTTGGCTGACATGAGTGTTAAAGGGTTACCAATGCTTAATATATGATAAGTGTAATTAATAAATTTCATGATTATAATTTATATAAAAAAATAATAAATAATCTATCCGTTTGTGTGCAAAATTTGTTGTCCTTCATTTTACACACAGAGATACGCAAGCGGACAATGTTTGGATGAAATTTACAATGTTGAAATGTCTTTATTACCATAAATGTGTCGAAACTAATAGGCAGCAACAGCTTCCAATCAAGTTAATGAACCTTTCTAAGTTATCCATCAATCCTATGACATCATAATCAACCACGTGACATGTAGGATGACATCATAATCAATTACATCACCCCGGTGAAATTATTTTCAAAATATTCAACAGCTTTTTTAGGAAATTGAGAGTCAGTGCATTCAGGGATCGAACGATCCCAACACGAGCTAAGTGTGGGTTGAGCTTAGCTAGAGGTTGGTGGGCAGGGTTCCCATAACATTGAAACTCGTTGAAAAGATATGTTGCATTTTCAAGGCCTTGAAAGTCTTCGAAGTTAGCCAGAATTGAAAATTTCCTGGAAAACCCCCTGAATTTGTCATTGTCCAAATTCCCCGGCAATGGCAGACAAAAATGAAAATATATAAATTTATACAATAAGTATTTTAATCACTGAATTTAGGGTAATCTGTTTCTAAAATGTTGTAATTAAAATGTGATAATAAAGAATTATGTGGCTAGGAGAGGTAAAGGAGACCAGACCTTAAAAAAGTTCTTGAAAATTCTTTTTTGCTGACCTTAAAAATTTATGAAAAGACCTTGAATTCAAATTTTTAAACATTTGGCAGCGCTGGGGTGAAGGAGAGGGTGAGGCAAAGCTAAAATTGGCTTCTTCCATTGCATGATCAGCAACATGATTCCCTGTCTATTTTTAGCCAAGCATCCACCCACTCTTTGCTCGATTTTGGATCGATTTGAAACTTTGAGACCGGAATTCCCTAGAATCTTAATTTCAGGGTAACTATACAGGTAAGCTGTTGAATAATTTGACACTAATTTGGCAGCATCAGCTCACAATCAAATTAGATTCAATATCTTCAACAGAGAGTTTATTAAATTGTAAATTCATCAAAGACGGACAATGGACCTTTCCAGTTTTAGCTTATGATCATGTCGATAGTCACTTACAGGACTGGCGGTATGATCAGCGAACGAAAAGAAGAAGAAGAAGCTATGTCCCACCAATCACTATTTAAGCTCCACCCACACCTCGTCCATGTTGCGATCAATCGATCTATGAACTCACTGACTACCAATTTCCAAAAAACTATACAAGTAAGCTGTTAAATATTTTGAAACTAATTTGACTGGACGTTGTTGCTGCCTATGGCAGCAGCAATGTCCAGTCAAATTAGTTTCAAAATATTCAACAGAATGGTTATTAAATGGTAAAGACATACAATTCATACAATGTGTCGGACTATTAAGCGTTAACGACGGACTATATCGTGTCATTCATGACATGATTATGACATCAGCTTATACGTCACATAGTTGATTATGACATCATGATTGAGTGAGGAAATGGATTCATGAAATCATACATTTGTGGCGGACATTTTGATTTTCATAACAAAGCTATGTCATTTTGTTTGTGACAAAAGCTAACATGTGACATAATAGATTAATCGTATCTGTCAGTTAAGTATATGACATCATAATCAATTATGTTAATTGTCAGCTGATGTCGTAATTAAAATGTGTAATGAATGACGTATCTAAGTCTGTCATGACCATTGAATAGTCCATCAGTTGTTCAAATTGTATGTCTACTAATTAATAAACATTCTGTTGAATATTTTGAAACTAAATTGACTGGGCAGTGTTGCTGCACATATTCAACAGCTCACCTGTATAGTTACCTTGAAAACAGGATTCTGCGAAGTCAGGGTTCAAAGTATATAAATTGATCCCAACATGATTAACGCATGGGTGGAGCTTAGCTAGATATGGGTGGGGCATAGTTAACAGTGGACACGTCCATTAATTATGGCATAGGGAATTATGACAGATAATTGAGTGACATATTGTATCCCTCCATTCCTAAGTCATTGCTGAAATAGTCTGTGCTTGTGAATAGTTCTATCTGTCAACTATCAGTGTTTAAAGAGACATTACATGCAAGTTAATGCATACTAATTTTTCTACACAAATTCTGATTATGCCACCTATACTTATAATGTTATATTTTTTTCAAGAGAAATAGAGTATTGCCACAGTAGAACCATTTTGTGAACATCTGTGTATTAGCTGGTTTAAGATTTACCAGGTATTGGGTATTTAACATGTCATACAGGCCCACATTAACAACAAAATGTTTGAAAATAAAATTGTTAAAATTATATGCCGTTAGAGGCTTAAGTTAAAGGCTTAAATTACGTGGCTCAATGTAAAGAAATGAAATAAATCTAAAGATATGATGATTTCACTCCGTATAAATTAATATAATTTTTTTAACCTTGAAGTAGAATTAGGGATATATGTCTCTAATTCAGTTTTACAACCTAGTCACAAAATTATATTAATCTATACAAAATGAAATCATATTCTTAGATTTATTCTGTTTCATTACATTGCGGTACGACATGTAAACCTCTAAATGTATGCAATTTTAACCGTCTTTTAGCTCCTCTACCCAGAATGGGTAAGTGAGTGGGATTATCCATCAACTTTCTTTAACCCTCAAATTGTCCAAAAACTGCTTCTGCAGGGTTAAATGGTTAAAGAACTACTCAAGAACTACTGTCCGTCGTCCATCCGTCAATGTTTCCTTTAAACGACTTCTCAAGAACCACTGGACCTGTTTCAATTATAGCGGCCATCTTGGATTTTGTCCCATTTTTAGAAACATCTTTAAAAATCTCTGAAACCACTTGGATCGATTAAAACCTCATGAAACGTTATCTAGGACCAGCGCTGAACCAAGTTTGTTCAAGGGAACTTGATAGGCCAAATGCTTTGTCGGCCATCTTTGATGGCCTAGTTTTCAGAGAAAATGACCTGCAGCACCGCTAAACAGATCGAGCCGAAATTTGGGCGATATGAATAGAGACTAAGCACCGTTCAAATTTTCGCATTTTCTAAACTGTCGGATAAACTGTGTTTGCAGAAACTACTCCAGAACTTCTGAACAGATTGAGCTGAAAATTGGGAGATATAATTAAACTCTAAGAACCATTAAAGTTTGTTCAAGAGAAGTTGATACATCAAAAAACGTGGTCGCTGTAGACAGATCAAAATGTAGCATGTTCAGTGGCCATATTGGATTCTGAAGCCGAAGTTGGTTTTATGTAGATTTTTTGGTATGCTGATTTCAAATGTTCTATTTTAGAAAATTGCCAGATAAATGCTTTGGCAGCCTTCTTGGATCATTTTCCCGCCAAAAACTCCCATACTAAAGCAATAGGAAATTAAAAATGTTTTCTCGAGTACCACTTCAATTTTTTTTGGTGGATGCATCCGTACAGTATAGAGATCAAAGTTTGTTCAAACAAAGCCGATCGACCAATTTGGTTCTTGGATTTTGGCAGATTTTTAGAAACGTCTTTAAAACTCTCGGAGACCCACTTGTGGGATCAATTCAAGACTAATAAATGATCATCTATGGAACGTGTTTGGCCAAATGCTTTGGCGGCCATCTTGGATGACCTAGTCTTTTCGAAAAAACATCTCCAGACCCGCTGAATGGATTGAACTGAAATTTGGGAGTTATAATTAGACACTTAAAACATGTCCGCTGTGGACCAATCAAAATGTAGCATGTTTGGCAGCCATATTGAATTTTTTTATTTTATGGCACTTGAATAGGAAATTGGATTTGTATATGCCATTTTCGTAGCTGTCGGATAACTGGTTTGGATAATTCTCCCACCAATAGCTCCCACAGTAAATGGAGATTTTAAAATGTGTTCTCGAGAGAATCATTGGACCAATTTTAACCAAATTTGGTGGGCCACATCCTTGTTCTTGTTGCAGTCCTGATAAACCTTGGGTTTCTGCTTATAAGGGATAATGTTTCAAGTTGAAATGCCTATGATTCAGTTGAACAATACATGACCCTTGTTTTCAGTCATTCTGGTGCGAATGTATCGCTTTAAAACAGTGCTGCTCATGTGCACTACAAAGTGGGTAGTGTTTAGCCATGAGTTGTAGTGAATTAGACTGGTTTAGTGTCTAGCAAGTTCTTTAACCTTTTAACACGTATCAGCCATATACAGCTTCTGCAGTGGTCTTGAGAAATGACAATGTGCAGACCAAGTGAAGACGATAACCAAGCCAGTCATTCCAGTGGTAAAATTTCAAAATTTAAATTAAATTTTCCCAACAAATTCAATTGTTAAAGGGTTAATCATTATTCTATTTTATAGTCTGGTTGGTATTCAATGCACAGTAACAATAGCATCAATCAAAGCTAACTCTTGCTACCTCTATCAGAGATATAGATATTTACTAGTAGAAAGATGTAGATGTAAGGCCAAACATTTAGGGAGTCTCAACACTGTATAATATCGCAAGTTATTAGAAGCCTGAAATATGCTTCTTATCCATTTATATTTAGTTTAGTTTAGAATGGCATTGACACATCGGTGAAAATACTGCTAGGTTTACGTGAATGACTGCTTCACGGAACATTACAATGACTGTAGATTAATTTTAGTTGCTATAATACGAGTTCCCTGATAATTTTAAAAAGCCGTTACGCGACGTCTGTGTATTTACATCTCCAAGACATGATAAAGCTGGAGAATACAAGGCCAGACATTTACAAGTGCACAACCGGACTACTTATGGTAGGAAAGATTGATAGATTCTGAGCTGGTATTGCAAGTGACCTGGTGATAGAACAATCCTTGATGAGGACAATCAAGACCACTGGAGGCCTGACGCATGGATTAGTCACAATGAACACATTGGCTTTTAGCACATCCCGCATGTGTGGAAATCAACGAAGCCATGCAGGAGCTAACGGAACCATTGTACCAAACTTCTGAGCAACATAAAGACATGTTCGAGGCAAGGAAATCACATGACCGCAAGGATAGTCTGAACATTTTAGAATATTTTCAAGACTATTGTCCCTTTCTGCCAAATGACGAATTGTATAACATTGCCGCAGGGATTACAGCTGATGTCGCTTGTAATCAACTCACGGCAAGGGAAGTTGGGAATGCCAAACTGATGAAAACGGAAGGACAGCATGCTTTCGAGTTTTCATTCAGAAAAAAGACCAAGTGATATGCATGGGACAACACGTAGTGTCTGTTGATGGTGAGAAGCTCCCGGTTGACCCACAGCTCATTTTCCAACGCTTGCTGATCGTAGCAAATAGCAGTGATTGTAATCTAGACACAGCTTTGAAGCATGAACTATCTACATATCCGCCCCCTCTGACAAATATGTTCATCTACCCCCAAGCTAACATGCCGCAGCTGTCAGATGCCTTGGAATCTGCAATTTCGACTAAGAACAAGATCATAGATTCACACCTTTCAGTGGAAGAAAGGTGCCACATTGGTGGCATTGCCACGATGTATGTGGACTATGTACACAAATTCAACAATCCAACTGTTGTGTTTGATGGATATACGTCTGGGCCATCGGGCAAGGATATGACTCATTTGAGACAGTCCAAAGGAGCAATGGGACCAAAGGTGCTATTCTTAAACATGGCACGCAAATCCGAGAAGGATCATTTGTTGGTGAACTCGTCCAATAAACAGAACTTCATTAATGATGCAGATGCCCTGATAGCATTAACGTGGGTTAAGTGTGCAACATCGGGGAGGACACAAACATATTAGTGTTGCTGTGTCACTTTGCAGAACCTGCCCTTCACAGTCTAATCTACAGATCGGATAAGCCAAAGAAACAATACAAGACAGGCAGATGCAATGTTCGGGACATTAATTTCCTTCGATGGTGATGACGTTGCTCACTGTCTACCTCTATGTCAAGCTTTAGGCGGCTGTGATACAACATCATATTTATTTGGCATAGGGAAAGATATTACTCTTAGAAAGATACAGACCAATGCATCTTTCAAGAAACATGCAGAAGACTTGTAACGCTTCTAGAAATTCGTGTGCTGATTCAGTCCCACACATTCATAGTAAAACCACTGCAAGCAAGTTTTACATTGAACAGTGTCTAATTCTGCAGTTTACAGAGATATAAAACAACTAAAAACGTCCTCATTCTCAGGGTCACTAAGTGGATCATGTGCTATTGGGAACTAATCAGTAGATCTGGATTCAGAGAGATTGTTATCAATATGATCTGGTAGATGAGATGGCTAAGTAGAGCAGGCCCTGGAATTTGAATAGTTAGTTTTATGCTTTTGTTAAGGGACTGGATTTCATGTGTATTCTCCTTTAGCTTTTTTAGAATTGGATTGAAGATACTTTCGAGAAAGAGATTAACTTATTTGCCATTGACCAGAAGGGAAGAGTTTGAGTTGTACAGATTGATAGTACATTTGTTAATCTTACCCTGTAAGCTGCATGTCTTCTATTGTTCTTGAGATGAATTTCCTGGGCCATATGGGCGTTTGTTTGACTCAACAATAGCCGTAACTTCGGCCAAACAGAGGCAATTGGGATGCTTCGTTAGATGACTAGCATATGTGTGAATCTCTTTCCTTAAGATTTCAAACGAGGATGCGGGCACTTGTTGTATGTTAGAGGATCTGATTGGCTCATCCGGGCTTCTGAGGAGGGCCAATCTTGTCGATGACCTCATTGCTATGTCGGCCATAATTAATATACGATTCTAGAAGTACGTGTTTTAAATGCTAGAAACTCAGTGATTGTGATGAAGACTATTAACCAGAGTTAAGATTTGAGAATACAGCATATGCTTACCTCTATAGGTAAAACTAACAAGAGAAATGTCAGCTACTGCAGACAGACAGACATGAAATATTAACCCTTTGGCAAGTTGACAAATTTACAGTTATATTTTAATTAGAATTCGTATCCCTCGTCAGACCTGACTGATACCTCATGCACCTAGGGGAGTTATGAATTCCTGCAAAAATAATGCTAGAATGTGTAAAAAATTGGTACTGCCATAGGTTACGAGAAGAAATAAATACTTATTTTATTATAAAGCTCGTCTTTCAGCTTACCTGATCAATAAGTCAATCAAGCGCATTAAATTAGTTAATTAAATGACCAATCAATTCACAAAACTAGCATTTGTCTCATCGATTTCAGTTACAAAAATAGATAACAATACCACAATATACAGCTAAATAAGTGCGATCTAATTATTCTAATACGCCTATATTTTTTGGTACAGACGTGCTTTAGAGGGGATTGTGCGAACACCAGATCAAGGATCATTATGATGCTTATTATAGGACAACGAAAGTAGATAATCTTCGTCCTGGGACCTACTCTCAGGCAAGGTTGAAACACACAAATGCGGCTGTTCTTCGTTATGAACAGATGGGTAGGTATAAAGGTACACGTCAGATTGAATCACAATCTCAGTCTATTGTGATACGCTATCTTTGGCCAGTCTTGACAAGAGAAGCCGTAAAAAATCTTTAAAAACCAAACAAATTAAGAGCCAAAGCAAAACGATCCTCTCCGCACACTCTACCAAGATCCAGAGGATGATGATGATGAGGATGATGATGATGATGATGATGATGCCTACGCGGGTATTTGCTAAGCATACATTGTAGGATATCGACTGGACTAGAAGAAAAGCCTACGGCTGAAGTCCTGAGAAAATGATGATGATGATGATCTTGTCTTAAGCTCCTTCCTAGAAGAACCATCTAGGCGTGTCATCTCTAACTCTCAGCAATCTGCCTGGTACTTATTATTACGATATTTAACACCACCTACCATCATCCTATTACCATTTGCCATATTGGGACATAACTGAGATCAGAGATGACAAGTCCATACGGCTCAGCCGTAGCCACCATCAGGCAGAGCTCGCAGTGAGATGTCATCAACTGCATACATTTTTAGACCTGAGCCTACATGTCTGACAACTAACCTTTTCTATCAGAGTGTATTAACAACTGGGCTTCAGATACAGGGCCTGACACCCCGTGTGAGTTCTTTTAAGTCCCCCATATAGCACAGACACCACATGCCATGGAACCAACGGCTTTACATCCCATCCAAACTTAGGTAAATTTCTGAGTTCAGGCTATGCCTCTATGCTCAGCTCTTCATCGGCATTCTGGATTGTTGTGCTGTCACTTCCGGTGAATAGACTTGTAATTGTAGAGGACATCCTGAGAGGACCAGAAAATGTTGATTCAGTTCTTGAATGAGTTGAGTGTTGGTGCTGATATGACGGACTCTGGTAGACTGTTCCAGAGCTTGCAAATTCTGACTGAGAAGTTCTCTGAATAGTTTTGCGTCAGCAGCGAGCATGTAAACGTCAGATGTTAGAGCTTCTGGTAAGTCATTTATATATACAACAAAGAGCAGTGGTCCCAGAACGCTTCCCAGGGGTATTCCACTTGTGACACTAGACCAGTCAGAAACTGTGCTATTGATGCTGACCTGTTGCTTCCTGTTGTTTAACAAACTGGATACCCAACTTAGTACCACTCCTTCAACACTGTGACTCTCAAGCTTGCTAATCAAGCACCTGTGTGGGGCCTTGTCGAATACCTTCTGAAAATGCATGTAGACAACACCCACCATTCCTTTGTTGTCCAGGATTTGTGTCCACTTGTTCAGCACATGGAGTAGTTGGAGGATGGTTGATCTTCCGCTAATGAAGCAGAAGTGGTCTGTCACTAAATAATTTGTTGGTCTTGGGGCGACTGTAAATGGCATCTCTTATCACACACCCCATAATCTTACACATGATACAGGTGTGGCTAATTGGTTTGTAATTTTCAGAGCTCTTCCTACTACACTCCAGATTTCTAAAATAGTTTAGCTACGCACTTGCATATTACGTTATTGAGTTCGTTCAGAATCTGTGCATGAATTAGATCCGTTTCAGTTGATTTGGAAACATTGAGGGATTTGAGCTTTTTCTCGACCATGTCGGATGTAATTTTCAGATTGCCTAGCTTAGAGTCAGACTCTTCTGTAGCACATCACCATCTGGCTCCAAAGAGAAGACCGGTGAGGTGTAACACGGATCGACCGAACGGGTACGGGCCGTCCCAGCTAAGTTGGGTGCGGGCCGACCATTCCGGATTTGCTCCAAGCACCCCCCCCTGAGTAGGATACTATGCATGTATAAAGCCCTATGAGAGAGGTTTTCGTTAAAAACGGCTAAGTCTGTAAGAACGTGTGGCGTGCATGCACACGCATCAGAGCTTCCCTGACAACCAGTGTCAAGATTGGGAGAGTATATGCTTACAGTGTACCGAGTTGGTACTTGTGATTTTCTCAAATCGCACCGTTCTCGTTGTTCTTGGTACTGATCAGAACCAGAATGAAATGAGGATCACAGAACTTTTTACTTTGTTAAAATTGGACCAGAAATGGCCGAGTTATTATTAAAACTCCTGTTAAATTATTTACAAAATATTGCTTTTGACGTCATAATCGTGTGTATGCATTAACTGAATGGGGAATGCGCTGTTCACATCACCACTTCGAGCTGCATGCTGATTGGCTACTGCTGGCCCACTGATTGGCTGGAGCGCCGGCCTCTGGACATCACGAGTAGTATAAAATGGACGAAAAAATGAAGATTGATAACATCATCGGCGTGGAAGCCGACCCGTCAACAAGACTTTTTGACCAGCGCGGTGCTAGACGCTGGAGAACTGCTAACTGACTGCGGTACCTACATCACAGCAGTGCCATTCGGTATTGAGATCTCCTGCGCCGGTGGGCAGTCTTAAGACTTATCCGCGATACAGAATTTTGGAAGCTCCCGGACGGCCATGGGGGGGGGGGACAAACTAATATAAGATCTCCCTTTCCGGGACTTTCTCAGAGGAGTTTCCTGTGGATGGGCCTTGCGGGCCCGATGTGATTCTACAGGATGTATAGCTGATGGTGATTCTTGGTGGATAACTCACTGGACCTTCCGACCATGCTGAAAAGTGGTATCAAACTTCCGTGCTGCATGTCGCATGTGTTAATTAACCTTTAGACCACAGTCTGGTGGGACTCTGCTCGGTACGCCGCAAGAGCTATGCAACATATCCTGCCACGTGTACCCAGTTATTGTACATTTATAATTAATCATAACTGTAGCCCTCTCTATTAATGGGCAACCTTCAACTTTCCAACTGCCATCACCGGATGGAACCTTTACAACAAACTGTTTAAATCATGTATCAGTTAAATTGACTATCTAATGGACATCTTATTACCCGTTCTTCTTCACCGTCACGAGAGTGTGCCACATCAGCAGTCTGCGTATGGAAGTCTGCCTGCGGAAATCTTCCCTGCATTCAAGATCGTGCCATCTCACGCTATTTGATATTAGCGCTTCAATTTCAGTGACTTATGAACTCTTACCGTACCGATGACCAATAGGTACTCAAGTAGCTATACTATTGTACATTTTATTATTTCCGTAAAATGGTACCAATGACTAATAGATGCCTTCCCGGTCTTTCTGACCACAATTTTATACTTTCTGTTTATGCTGTGAATATTATCTTTATTTTCTGTGGGTGCTCTCAACTAACAGCACTGTAAGGTCCTAGACATGTGATATATTGTTAGCATTGTATTAGTTAGTTGTGTATATGGCAAGTAGCCATCTTATTTATTATGTTTTGTTTCTATATAAAACTCTAGGACTCAATACGCTAGGTAATGCTATACAGCATCATTATATCTGCATCACTATATTCCCCCAGCATCAATTTTACACTGAGGTCGCTGATCATGCTCTAATTGCTTGAGCCTGACATGTTACCGACTAAACCTGGCTATTCTAGCTCAATAGAATAGGTTTAAAGTGGTTAGGAGCAATTTCTCCTCAAGAGACGAATAGTGTACGCCTCCTTTCCGGATGTAGGGGGTATGTAACACCACGCACCATCAAGGCTGTGTAAAATTGGCCAATTGCCTTAGGACCTCTTATTAATATCGAGTGATTGTCTCTTTCCACGATCCACCAGCGGCAAGGCTTAATAATTGTTTGGATTCCCCATCGACGCGTTAGCAGGATCCGACTCTGGGAAACTATTGGAGGTTTCTGAGCGGTGATAACTAAAGTGCTGATTTACACACACCTCCCTCTGTATCTTCAGATACTAGTTAGACTCCTCCGCCAATGTACGAAGCACTGCGGAAAAAAATAATATGTGATACCGGCCTGCAGTGCATCTCTGGGCATTCTGGAACCTAACCCTAATGACAGGTAAAATGTTAATTCCGTAGCACGCTGTGACGGATGAGATGCGGATCTCCATCCAATTCGTTGTAGTGTCTGGGTGAGGTCTTAGAACCCACCACGCCCTCACGGGATGGACACTAGCGGTGGATATCTGTCTCTTTCTCCCAACCGTAAATGATATAGCGCTTTCTAATATTGCTTTTGTGAACTGTAAACTTGTCCTAGGGATGTTATATGTGGTTACGGGGCAATAGTGGCTGGACCGTTATTTGATTTGGGAGCTATGGACCTACATAAGGCTAGGATCGACCAGCACTTCGCATTTTTGTTTGAACAAAAGAGAGGCCCTTTTTGCCAGCTCTTTTCCTCCACTTCCGCGTTGAAGACATTTTCCTGTGACGGAGGCTCGGGCGAGGCACTTTCCTCTCGCAACAGCAACATTTTGTTTGTGTATGTGTGTGCGTGCGTGTGTGTTAGGGGTGTAATTAGTTTATATTAAACTACCAAGTAGCCTCGACGCGATGCTCTCTTGTGGGGATACCTCTGCAGATGTACGGATCTGTGTGGTACCTTCGGCGAGACCATGTACAAAGAACACAGGTTAGCTCTATGTACTGTATTATTTGCTCATGACTGTCAAATGAGTGATATTGTTTGTATAGTTTATTATTGGTGACTGTTTAATTAATACCATCATGTCTGTACTTCTAAATTAGAATGGACCGTTATAACGGTGATACAGACAGTTGGGACGAGACTGTGAGGTTCAATCTCGGCGGCAATGGTCGCACGGCCCCACTGGAACGTGAACGTTCCACCGGCTCTAGAGGCCAGTCTTTGTACCTTCCAGAGAGACATGATACGGGATCCGCAACCCCGATAACTGCAGCTAACCAGCCTTCCCGCGCATCCTGTACATGCGGTGCAATGGAGTGGAGCGATATAGCGGACCAGCACGTACCCCCGCGAACTACAGAAAAATAGTTTGATACCACCTGGCCCTTAACGACATCTGAGTCTGTTAACTGATTTGTGACTTACGTCCACTTTGGTTTTCGTTTTGCTTTTTACATGATTTCAACAGTGTTTTGGCTTTGTCTTTATTTGGCTGATGATTGGTCTTTCATGCTGCTTTTAATGATTTTCTCGTCATATTACGGCCCGGGTTCCTTTTTTTGCAGTATTCATGGTAAGTTAGCTGACTTGTTTCTCATATACTGTTTCCATTTCCTGCGTTTGTTTCTGATTTTGTCCCTGATAGCTTGTTCCAGTGGCAGTTGCTGCTTTGTGTGTGTTTTTATACACCCGCATAAGCAGCATCGTATTATGTGATGGCGCTCACTGTCCGTCCATCCATGTGTCCATCCATCTCATTTTTTGTCCGGAGCAGATAGTGAAGAGTTTTGAACCTACACTCACCATTTTTTTCAGCAGATGTGTTTGGGATAGACGAAGGGCAATGATTTGGTTTCGGCAAAATCTGGCCATATTTTCCAGAGATATCTCCCCCGAAAAGCTCAAATTTGTCAACATTTTCTTGTCCGAGCCATATTTTCCAGTCATCATCATCATCATTTTACGAGGCATAAGCCATTGGCTTGTTATTGCCTCAGTGATTTTGTTGTTGTATGGCTTGTTCAATCCAATTCATAAGTTCCTTCCTTGAAGTCGACTTCCAGTTTGTTCTTGAACGATGGGGCTGTTGTTGCTTAAGTCTCCTCAAAACCATTTGGTTTAAGACTTTGACCATTACCACTCTGCTGTCAATATTCCATCTTTTGCTGTGTCTATAACAAAGAAACTGGTATACATTTTGAAACAATTTTGTTGATGATGTTGCTGTCTTCGACAGCAACTTCCTCCAGCAAATTCGCCGGAAAATGAACACAGATCATCTTTTAATTTAATTTGAAATGTAAAATTCTGAACTCAGATTGGCAAGAGTTAACACTGATTTGTGGAAATGCTGTGGTGCAGATGGGTGTTCCCCGTGTTAGCTGCGGTATGCGGCCTACACTCATGGTTACACCCTGCTGCGTCTAGCATTTGTTTGCATGCTGACTTGTGGAGGCAGTGGTTTGTCTTATTGCTGTTGTTTCATTTTCTGCATTCATCGCTATCTGAGTCTCCTCCTCTACACTTGCCTTGTGACTCTGCATGCAACCACACAGTGCAGATGTGGAAACAGAGATGTATCTACTAGTAATTGGAATCACTACCGAGCATGTTCACTCCTAGCTCAGTCAACTTTATTTGCGTAATTTCAGTATGACTGTGATGGGCTGGTATATGTATGGTCTGTTCAGTCAAATTCGAATGTTCTTTCTTTGAAGTAAATATCTAGTTTGTTCCTGAATGATTCGACTGTTGTTGCTTCGGCTATTTTAGCTGGCAGTGAATTCCACTGTGGTACCACTCTGTTGGTGAAAAAGTGCTTGCGAATATCTTTATTGCTGCGTGTTATGTTGAGCTTGAGCCTATGACCTCTGGTCTGTGTAATACTGGACGGTTCGAAGAAGTAGGCCTTATCAATGTTATATAAATCCCTGATGAGCTTGAATGTTTCAATTAGATCTCCACGAAACCGTCTATATTTCAGTGACATTAAATTTAGGGCTTCAAGTCTTTTCGTGTAGGTATACTCTCTGATTTGCGAGACGAGTTTTGTTGCTCGTCGTTGAACTCTTTCTAATAGCTGTGATTGCCTTTTCAATTTTGGCGACCATGCAGAGTTGCAGTATTCGAGAATAGGTCTCATGAGAGACTTGTACAGAGCATGAAAGTAGATGGGTCAATGTTGGTAAAGGTTCTCTTAATTAGTCCTATTGTGCTGTTATCCTTGGAGATGATCTTACCTATATGTTTGTCAAAAGAGAGGTTTCTGTCAATATGCACTCCCAGGTCTTTTTCTACATCTGATGTTGATATAGGATGCATATCGGGCGTATCTGTCAAATAGTATTTAGTTTGGGGTTATTTCTACCGAAATGTAGGACATGCGTTTTATCTGTGTTGAAGGATAGTTGCCATGTCTACGACCATTTACATACTATGTCTATGTTGTCCTGGATCTTACTGGTAGCTGGGTTTCCATATATCTTTGTGTCATCTACACATATTTTGCAGTGGAAGGTCAGACTGCCTGGTAGGTCATTTATGTATATCAGAAAAAGCACGCCACTTGTCAGCTCTATCCAGTTTGATGTTGCATCATTGGTTCTTACTCTCTGTCATCTATTACATAGGTAGCTTCCTATCCATCTTACTAAATTGTCACCAATACCATAGCTTCTAAGTTTTGTTTGGAGTCTTTGGTGTCGTACAGTATCAAATGCTTTTGAGAAATCTAAATATACCGCATCGATAGGTTCATTTGAATCAAGTTTGACTGTTATATCTTCTAGGTACTCTAGTAATTGAGTTGTACAGGATCTGTTGTGTCTGAAACCATGTTGGCACTTGGTAAATAGATTGGCTGTTTCCAGAAAATGTACTATGCTGTTCCTTATAAATGACTCTAGGACCTTACACAAGGTAGATGTAAGACTGATTGGTCTGTAGTTGCTCGTGTCATTTTTGGAGCCTTTTTTGTGTATACAACATACATTTGCCATTTTCCAGATGTCGGGTAGCACACCTTCTAGAGACTTGTTGAAAATTATGCATAACGGTGCACTAATTTCTTTAGCAGATTCCGTGAATATTCTCACTGGTATTTCATCTGGGCCATTGCATTTATTGGGATTGAGTGCCTTCAATTTATTTTCGATGGCGATGGGTGTTATTATTATGTCCTTTAATACATTACCGTTACATCTGGGGCTAATGGTTGGTGTAGAATGAAGATTTTCTGAGGTGAACATACTTGAGAAAAAGTTGTTAAGAATATTAGATTTTTCTTTATGATCTGTAGTCATAGTTCCATTAGATGGGTTGCGTAGCTTGCTAATTGATTCTCGTAGCACTGTTTTACTCTTGACATAGTTCCAAAAAGCTTTAGGATTTCCCTTGCATTCACTTGCCACAGTCCGTTCAAATGTCTGTTTTGCTTGTCTGATGCTCGCTATCACTTTGTTTCTAGCAATTTTGTAAATTGTGTAATCTGTGGTTTTCTTTGTTTCATTATACCTTTTGTATGCCCAGCTTTTACATGTTGAAGATTTTTTATGTGTCTCCTGTTTCTATGCTACGTATACGTTCTTATGAGGTATACTTGACTATGAAGTCTCTTCCCGTTTTGGGTAAGGTTTGTATGTAAGGTTGCTGCGACAACCCACCTTACCGAGAACGAAAGAAATAGATACCAGCTCGCCTCGTTTATAGCTGAACTTAACGATACTTGTATTTGATATCCGGGCCTGATCTGACTGACTACTAGAACTTGCAGGTAAGCTACGGTGATCTTCCGTAGTCTCCAGAATTAATATCACAACTCAAACTCTTGCCTTGAGGTTATCAAGGTGATGATTTTATTAAATCTACTGTACACTATAACTAATGGTGGCGTTTGCTGCCACGAGTAAAAGATAAGTACTTATACGAGTTTGACTATTTTATACTACTTTACTTAACTTGGCTGTTGCCTATTTGCTACTGATTCGTATTACTCCCCTTCACAACGGGTCTGCTATATTCTATCAACCTAACTAGCTATCTCCTACTCCAATATATTCAGAGATAGCTTTTCGATGCGAACGACGGACCTCGACGATTATCAAAGTGCCCCATATATACTCCTTTGAGTTTCCCGCCCATGTTCGTTTGTCTTCTCTTTCCCAGATTCGGGCCGGATGCTCATTGATTGTGACGTCATCCCGACCAATCATACTCTGATTATTCCTTCCGAAAAGGGAACCCTGAACATGGTCCAACCGGTTTGGACTGGTTCTGCTTTGATGCGCTCTGTCAGCTAACCAACAACAACACCGAATGTGTTGTTGTTGCATGTCTCCTTTTGAGGGACATATAGTTGATATACAAATTTAGATAAATTTAGATTGTTTTACTTATTCCTACAGGACGCTACAATGTCTCTGTCCTGTCCCTTGCCTACTAGGCATCTGCCTGTAGGATAGGAAGGTTAATAGCACGTGAGCTACATGAGCTCATCACCAGCTGGTGTTGTTGTGCTTTCTATAGGGAGTCGACATGCTGACTGTCATCCCTAAATGTTAACCATCATTCAGTCCGTCACGTCCAAACCTATCGATTCCTACGATTCTCATTGCTTGATTATTTACTAAACCACTGGCCGAAACAGCTGCTGAATATCCTGAAAGTGTGTGCCGATCCCACATCACCAACTTTCATCCTCAACTATTGACAGATATCATCAACACATAACCGGTGGTCCTTTCTCATCTTATTCAATTCCTAACTCAATCCTGACTTAATACAGTTATCAGTTTCGCATCGTTTTCCATGAAACTGTGTTTCGGCAGCACTGGCCGATGTCAACCAGTGCAGCGGTCCTTCTGCGTATTATAGGATGATGCTTATCGTGCTACACCGTTCCTTAGCCCACCTGGTATTTTCAAAGATGAATTTCATTAAGGTCTTACTCATAAATATAAGATGTCCATAGGGTCATGACTCCCACCAGACAATCCGATATCTACAATGTGACTGAATGTGTTGCAGTACGGTCAAGCCAGAGGTGTTTCTTCTTGCCATGTTGTTTTGTTGTAGGAATGTAATGCTCCTTCATTGTGATCAATTTTGGGTGTATGAAGTTCCAAGCTTCGGATGCATTAAGTTGCTCAGGTGATTCCAGTCAGTTTTTCCATAGCTGCCGTAAGTCCTTTGACGCCAGAAGCTGGTCCCAGTCAAGATTCCTCAACCCTCTCATTTTGTCGTAAGACTCCTTTAGCATAATATAGCTTCTGTCTGTTACCTTGGTTATTTTCAAAGTGGCAGTTATAGCAGAATGAGAGAATCGTGTGGTCGCTTTTTCGTAGTGAACTTAATATGCCCATGTTACAAATCATCTTTTCCTCATTCATAAACACAAGGTCCATGAGGCTTGCCCTAGTGTTCTGTGTACTGCACTGGAACCAATAAGTGCCCTGAATGCATTCCAGAAACTGGTAGTCTGCGCTTGAAGTATAATTACTATTAACAGTGCGTGTGAACCAGTCTATGTTTGGAGAGTTAAAATCTCCCATAATCAATATAAAAGCGTGGCTTCTGTCACTGATGTCAGTGCTTGTTGAGGTGTTCACCATTTTGTGTGCTGCAGTTTGATCTATAAATGCATCCTATTATGAGTTTATCCTGAGAGGCTAACATGATCCCTGCCCAGGCGGATTCTTCAAAATCTGTTTTGACTTCTAACTGTATTTATGTTAAACTGTTGTGAGTGTACATGAGAATACCCATGCTCCTTGTTTGACATGATACAGTTATAGCCATCGAATTGTAGTTCAGAGGGTTTCACGACATATCTTTACCTTTTGGATTATATTCATTAACAGCTACAATTAAAGAACATGTCTCACAATCATTTACAATTAGTTTCAGCTCAGTAATTGTTTTGGTTAAAGCATCAGCATTGGTGTATAATACAGGACCTTTGTTTATTTTTTGTAGATTGATTCTGTTAGCATGCTTACTTGCTATGTTAGGGGTACTGTTGCTATCAATTATCACAATTATTATTTACAGTTTTATGTACAGGTTTAGCATGCATGCTTCTTAGTTCTTTGGAAGGGGTAGTCCCAGGGCTGTGTGGGGTGTTGGACGTGTTAACTACTTTTCCCCTCCTAATAACTACTTCCTCTCCCGAATCCCTTCTTTTCTATTCCTGTCTTACGGCAAAGTCTGCTTACCTTGGCCAGTGTTGATGACGTGTCACTATCAGATGGAAACAATTATTGTTGACGGTGCATCACAGGTGCGTGTGGCCGTTACCACTCACAAACTGTGTAATTGGGCCAATGGAGAAAGCCCATTACGACCAACAAATTCTCGGTCATTCATGCAGAACCAATGGAAACACCCTTTTATGACCAATTTGTCGTTTTGGAGCCCAGAATACTATATATCCCCCCCCCCCCTCCCTTTTCCAAAGAATCCGCTCTTGTATTTTTACAATCATGACGTGTTAAACATAAGTATTAGTGAAGCTTGGGAGTGAATTAGGCTTGAAATCAGCAAAGATGTCTGCACCATTGGTACGTAATTAAACCAGTGTCATAACTTGATTAGCCAAATGTATCCTGGTTAATAAATAGCGATAACTCTGACAGGATGTAGTACTTTACATTTTCCGAGTGGAACACCCATGATAATTCTGGCCTAAATTCTTATGACGAACTGTCTGTCCATTGAGTCCGTTATCACTAGGCTGAGGGTCAATTCAAGGGGATTCTGTATCGATTGCTATACCCTGATTGGCCGGATAACGCTTTCAGCATTGACTGACAGTTCTTGTTGACGAATGGCCAGATGGCAGCTACACAATCAACCAATAATGAGCCCGTGTAATTATAACGTCATAATTACATTACTGTAGCATTATCAAAACATACAATTCGCTTGTAAATACTTGATTCTCATCTGTACATAAATATTTCATCCATATAAATATCCGATATCGTTAAGATATCAATAATATTCTCCTGGACATCAATAACGCTTTCCTTACTTACTTGAATTGTTGTCATATCGTCCAAGCTGGTCGTACAATTGGCCACCTTTATAAAGTTCAAATACTACGGAATTCTAGGGTGAAAGGGTGTTGAGAAGCCTACTACTACTGCCGCTATCTAGGTCAAATATGTTCCAAATACTATAGGGAGTTTCCCATGTGACGTCATAAGACAACACATACTGGGCCAGGCATAGTACTCCTGCATGCTGGCATCGTATACTATGTAATTATAAATGGGAGGTGTGAAGAATGCACCCTGTGGGAACTTGGGGCCAACTCTAGTGTAGATGTTGATTTCAGGGAGGATTCCCGGTGTATCAACCATGAGACTCCTATCCGTTGATCTCTCATATTGAAGCAATGTTCATGCTCGAGTTTTCTGAAGGCCATGTGTTGTCTCCGGCATAGTTGACAACATTTGATCCATGGACATTGGTGAGAATCGTGTTGAGGTTGCCCCACTCACAGTGAAAGAGGACATTACCCTCGTCAGTAATGATCTGAGGTGTTAGGTATGTAGACACCTCATCAATGGCCCTGGCCATAGCTGTCTCCAGCTCCAAGTTGAAGCTATAGGAATCGGAGTGGCTCAACATGTTTAGGATGATGTTGAGCTATTTGCTGTGGTACAAATGGTGTATGGTGTTGCAAAGCAGAATATGTTTAGGAAGCTTCCACTCCCCCATCTCTAACAGCACAACAAAAGTATTGACCAATTGAGAGAACAAGTCGTTGAATCTTCAAATTCTCACTCCTCTCACCAACCCAAGGTGTACCCATCATGGCCAGATTAAGGAACCTCATCAACTCTCCAGACAGTAGCTTGTCACACTGGACTTCCGTATCAAAAGCTGTTTGAGGCCAGGGCAGGTTTTTTGACTCCTTATACGCTTTATGCATTAGTCCATGGATAAGAAGAGCAACATCGACATGCCCGTTGAGAATCTCAACCACCGAGTCGAATGCCTCCTCATGAGCAGCAGCCTGACGAGCCTGCTCTGTGTCTTTTGCCCTGATATTATTTTAACACTCAGTTCCGTACTTGTCAGGGCAATATGGGTAACAACAAACCTCAACCACATGCAGATCCTTACCTTGCACCTGTCGATGAAGACAAGTCTTCTCTAGTGCGAGGGTTTGAGGCTCAATCTGTTGCCATGCAGATTCCTTGTGCTTCCATGAAGCAACTCTTACAGGTCCTTATGCCCTTATTTCACGTTTCTCACAGTATATGCACTCTGGTGGAATACTAGTGATGAGCACACGCATACACCCACAAAAGATGGTACTTCACGAAGAGAATGATATGTCTCTCTGAAGTTAATTCATTAGTCGATGTTTCAGAACTCTTCAATCGACTCAGCTTTGCGTCAAATCACAGGTAGCATTGTCTATGGTATCCATAAGAATCCAGATCCACATCATCAAGAGTTTCTGGGATACGACCACATACTGCATCCATATGCGAGGTGGCTCAGCAAGTCGCTGTTGACGAATTGTATGGAGATGTGTCAGCTTTTCAGTTGGTTCTCCTATGATGTTCTTAAATGGCCATGGTTAATGCCAATTACATGTAACACACATGTTTGATGAGGGCGCTTTCGGGATCCGAACTCAGATGAATCATGCTTTATCTTTTCGTTAGACTTAGGCATGATTGAGTGACTTATTATACATCACCAGTTATTATTTATAACTAACTAAACTACTTAGATTGGATAAACTCTGTATCACATCATCATCTACGTTTAATCGTATAGGATATGTTACCTACAAAAGAGAGGAATATTGAAGAATTAATGAACTGGCAATTTCTTGGGTAGTAGTGGCAGGGAATGATTATGTACATAGCGAACTATGTGAAACATTCCTCCTGTGACATACAACAAACAGATTTCTCAGAAAGTGTTTTATGTGAAATTGAGACATATTCTAGTGGGTTCACTTTATAGAAGTCCCAGTAGTATAGATGAAAATGTCCTGAACTGTACAACCTATTCACCAAAATCAAACATAAACAATTTGCGTATATATTACTCTTTGGGGACCTGAATCTACCAAGCATTGACTGGATAACATACACCACATCAGCCAGCGTAGACTCCAAGGAATTTAGGTTTATTGAGGTTATGCGATACTGTTTCTTCCACACGTCGAAGAGTACAGAACACTCCAGGTACAATAAATCTCCTATTTTCTACAGACGATACAGAAATCAAGCAATTGAAAATAGCCGCCCCGATTGGTAAGAGTGATCACTCAGTTATTGAATTTTAGTGTAATTTTGAAGTACAAGAATGTTCACAAAACAACACCAGGTATATTTATGACAAAGGCGACTACTCAAATTAAGTGAAAAACTACACCGAGATTGGGATGAGTTGTTTGCAGAAAGCAATGGCGATGTAACAAAACAATGGAACGCATTCAAAGCAATACTACTTGAGTCTGTAGAGGCAACACTACCCAAAAGAACATTAACCCCAAAAAGGAGAAACATGCAATACAAATACCCAATACCAATGAACAGAAAAGAACTAACAAAGATAAAGCGCAAGGAGAGATTATGGACCAAATACCTGAACACTAGAGACAGTAAAATGTACAGCGAATATTGAAGGGTTAGGACTCAAGATAGAAATTTAACAGGGAAGGTAACCAAACAACATGAGAAGCACATAGCGGAAAGTGTGAAGGGTAGTCCGAAACAATTCTGGCAAGACGTGCAGTCAAATACTACGTCAAAAGTCACTCACTGTCAGGCACCTGTACATAGAGTCCAACAAAACGGAAATGACAACCACAGACAACCAAAAAGCTAATGCATTGTCAGATTTTTTCTGATCAGTATTCACCCCGGAGAACATAGCTGAGATGTCCAGGTTGGACAGTCTAAAATTGCAACAGATAGGTGATTTCACAATCAGTTGAGCAATAATATTCAATGGTTCATTACTGACTATCCAACTACCGGATGACTGGAAATGTGCAGATATAACAGCCATATAGAAGAAAGGGGATAGAAAAGACACAGATAATTACAGGCCTGTCAGCTTGACCCGTGTACTATGCAAAGTTCTAGAGTCATGCTTATGCGACAAAATAATAGAGCACATGGAGATGAATAAACTCTTCAGCGACAAAAAATTCGGATTCATCAGTGGACGATCTATCGTATTGCAGCTGATACCAATTTGGGACAAATGGACTCAGGTACTTGACCACGGAGGATGTGTATAGGTAGCGTACTGCGACTTTATGAAAGCGATTGACAAGGTCCCACACAAGCAACTCATTCAGAAACTAAGACACTACAGCATTAGCGGAAATATCAACGGTTGGATTGCTTCATTCTTACATAAAAGAAAAAAAGGGGATAGTAGTTAATGGTGAGTCATCACAGTGGAAGAGTGTCAACAGTGGTGTACTGCATCTTGGGGGCCAATACATTTTGTCCTATGCATCAATGTCCTGCCAGAAGTCATGAGTACAGGTACAGATTCATACCTATTCACCTATGATACGAAGGGTTTCCGGGCTATCTTACAAGAAGCCGACTGTGATGCCCTACAGCATGGTTTGAAGACCATGCACAAATGGTTCGAAGACTGGCAACTTAAGTTCCATTGAGAGAAGTGCAAGGTGATAAGAATTGGGTCATCTACTGTCAACTTAGAAACTATAACCTGAGCGAGAATTCTCCTCCTGTAGCGTGGGTAGATGTGGAACAAGATATTGGCATCTCGGGATCTACCCAGCCTAATGTAACGAGAGGTCACCGATATAAATTATTCCAAACCTGGCCACGACTCGACTTCCAGAAATACTCATTCACCATAAGGACAGTAGACACATGGAACCAACTACCAGATGTTGTTGTAAATGCACTGACAGTCGACAGTCAAGAGCTTTGAAAGTAGACTTGGTCGTTTCTAGTATAAAAAAACCCACAGAAATTTGACTACGCAGAACCGCTAGTAAAGTTTAGTGTAAACGTGGACCTACAGTCAGAAGAAGTCGCTGCCCTGTGGTATTACAATCCACTACCTATATTCCTAAATACATAGAATAACCATTTTTAGTGATATTTTATTTATTTTTTATGGTGTATAAATGTGGTCTCTGTAGACGGGTTCGTCCACCATCACCACCACCACCACCACAACCACTACTAGCTACTGCTGCTGCTGCTACTACTACTACTGCTGCTACTACTACTACTACTACTACTACTACTACTACTACTACTACTACTACTACTACTACTACTACTACCACTATATTCAGACATGTCTGGTGAACCAGCATACACCAATATAACAATCTAACATAATCTGTGATAACTTTCCCCTTCCCTCCCCGTCCCACCCTCTGTACCATATCAATAGTAAATCATTTAAATCAAAATATAATACTACAATGGTGTATTAGTATATGCACATGTATATGTATATGCGTGCGTGAGTGTGTATACATGTATGCATGTTTGTACACGTATAAAGTGAACTGGTGTGTATGTATGCATTTGCATACGTTGGTATAGATGTGTATGTGTGTGCATGTGTACCTATGTGCATATTTATCTATAAAGCACCCAAATAATGACATTATTTATGGTACAAAATGTGTATGTGTTAATTGTCATGCATCGTATGTATGTATATATGTATGTGTATATGTGTATATACGTGTATGTGTATATACGTGTATGTTTGTGTATATATAAAAATCCATGTTCTCCATCAGGGCAAAAATAATCCACTAATAAAGTACAACATGACAGATACTCCAATATATATGTTAATGTGCAAATGTTTTGTAATATGTGTAAGGAGTCCATCGCTCCATAGGTCATGCCTTTGATGGACTGCCTGTTTAGAGTCTATTTATATGTATAGAAAAACCACGAAATACAGCAACTTTGAATCCTGAATCATCTATAAACAAAGCAAAGGATTCATTTAACTTCTCAAACTATAGACCTGTCTCAATACTTCCACTTTTCTCCAAATTAATGGAACGACTTATGTATAATCAGCTTATTAGCTATTTAGACAAAAATTCAATCCTGTATGCTTCACAATATGGGTTTCGTGAGAAATATTCAACAATGCTACCACTAATTGAAATGACGGAAAAAATAATTGATGCAATTGAAAAGAAAAAGCACATGATAGGAATTTTCTTGGACCTTTCGAAAGCTTTTGACATGATCAACCACTCTATTTTACTAGAAAAACCTGCCTACTGTGGAATTCGAGGAAGTGCACTCAACAGGTTTCAAAGTTACCTAAATGAGTGAACACAATGCGTGCAATTTAATGCAACTTGCTCTGAAAATAGGAGACTAACTTGCGGTGTTCCTCAGGGATCCATCCTTGGCCCTCTGCTGTTCCTCTGGTATATGAATGATCTGCCCAATATATGCAAACACATGTCACTAATACTGTTCGCTGATGACACCAAATGCATTTAGCTCTGACGAAGATATAATTACTTTATACAAAAACGTAAATGAGGAAAAGGAAAAAATTACTAACTGGTTTTCGTTAAATAAGCGGTCATTAAAGTACAATTCCGGGATGATAAAAAGTGTGCTTTATTTGAAAGATTTACATGTTTAATGAAATTGCGCCAGAATAATAACCAAGTAGAAATAGCGTAACCAACCATCGTGAGATAAAGTTGGTAAAATTGACAATTTTTCGCACATCGGGGCGCTGCCATTTTATCACGTCTAGCGACGTCAGCACCGCACCACCGCTAATGCTATAACTGGAGGCGCGAGGCTTAGGGATACGGGTATATATTTTAAGGAAGTATACGTAAATGATAATAGCAAACGAACCGCTGAAGCGATTCCAATGATTCTAGGATCTCTAAATAGGTGCCGACCTCGGGATTAATATGATATAATGGATGTTAATATCGGACAAGAGGTTCAAAAGACTGGAATATATAAAAAGAATTATTCATCTAAGATACGATCTGAGAATATGTTATCCTTTTTTGGTAGAATTCGGCATGAGATGTTTTTTGTCTCGCAGACTTTATCTTTGCGTATTGTCATTAAATTGGAGTGTGCTTAAAGCTGAAAGAATTGGCTATTTGCCTGACTAATTATAATTTTGCTCATGTGAATATTGCCAGAGACATCATCAAATGAATTACCATTTTGACACAAAATCTTGGAATTTTCATCGCCAATCAATATTGCCTGGTAAGCTGTAGTAATTTCAATAATTAAGATATTTTGATGGAATTTTCCCCGTTATGTGATAACATTTTAAAGCTTCGGCACAGCAAAGTCTGTCATTGTGTCTGTAATACTCATTCTGATATAGGATGACGGATAGAGTGCATCCTGAAATTTTTGCTTGAAATTTTGCTGGCTTAGTTTTTCCTGCAGAGTGTATCTTTTGAACCACAAGGCCGATTCTAACATCCCTAGCATTGGATAAATCTTCGAATTTGCGGCTACAGGTAGGTATCAGAATTATTACAATCGGTTCTGCGGTTCCGGCAATATTATCATAGCATATGTTTTCTTGGAATATATATTTACACTGCCTGTGACACACACTATAACGGTATCTTGAGTCGGCTGAGTAATTTGACAACTGTCAAGTGTGCCACTTCATTTAACCTTTATCGTGTGGTGTAAAATGCATAATAGCCTACTTACGGAGATAGTGCCGAGATTTTTGGAAAAAAATGTTGCCGAAACGTGTTGCTGTCGTGCACAGCACTGACTTACAGCAGCATTATTACCAAAATGAACACATTCTGATAGGATAGAGAAAATGGAATCTATGCTTCAGCGGTCTAGGGGTTAACGATTCCCCACCATCTTCAGATACTAGAATTACTTGAAAAACTTACTAGCTTAACTGGACAATGGCCTAACGATTACAAATTAGCCCATGTTAGGCTTCCATGCATATACATATTTACTGTACAGCCTTCGTGTGTTGGTGCAGGGATGACGTTAGGATCTCGTGAAATCTCGCTCTCGTTGCAAGAAAATGGCGGCGCCCGGTAGATAAAATGATCCCATGTTTACGATGGTATAGTTACTCCTATTATTTGTCTATTGTTTTTATTTAGGATCCAATATATGTTAGTCATACGTCTTTCAAATAAAGTACACTTTTACCAACCCCGGAATTGTCCTTTAAATGTGATTAAAACAAACTATATGTTATTTTCAAAATCTAGAGAACATATAAATAAAGATATTCCGAAAATTTATATCAACCCCAAAAAAATTGAAGAGGCCCCCCCCCCCCCCCCCCCCCCCTCCGTATGCAAAGTTTCTAGGAGTATATTTAGATAAAAATCTGACCTGGGCCAAACAAATTGAGACAGTTACTGCGAAAGTAGCAAGAGGAATAGGTGTCATCCAAAGATTAAAACCATATGTGACACATGACATGGTTATAACACTGTACAGCACCTTAATCCTTCCACACCTCACATACTGCAATGCTGTTTGAACTAACACCTACAAAAACTAAATATCTAAAACTCAAAGCCTCCAAAAAAGAGCGTTAAATTATTTTCTCGACCAGCAGAAGGCCAAGATATGTTTAAATAAGAAGAACTACGCAAACTTACTGACATAGGTAAATCCCAAATGCTAACTATTGTGAAAGATTTCCAACACAGCACCCTACCCAAATCCACATCCCCCCTTCTTTGTGAACAATATTAACATCCACCAACATAACAGTAGAAGCAGACACAAACTACATGAGAAATACACACGCACAGACATGGGAAAACAGAATATCAATTACAGCCATTGAATTATGGAATAACACTAAACAGGAAACCTGGGACAAAATACTGACAACAAAGTCATTCAAGAAAACAATAAAGGATTACTTAATTAACACATATTAGTGCTACTACTACGGTAACTCACGGGGTAGTGTCGGGGCGTTCCGGTGTATGATGTCAACTCGCCATGCCGCAAGTGCACGACGAATGATGACGCTGGTTAGCTTCCGGTCTCGGGGTTATGGGTCCCGTGCGATACTGCCCTACGGGTAACAAAGACTGGCTCCTAAGGCTGGTGGAACTCAATCGTTCCGGTGGGGCTGTGCGACCATCGTCGCGAACATTAAACACTACAGTCTCATCCCAAGAGTTTGTGTCACCAGTATTCCTGTCCATAGCAATTTTGTGATCTATGGACTTAGAAGATTTGATTTGGTGACCTAATTAACATACGTCTATACCATATGTTTACCTAAACAGACCGTCAAGTATGTTAGATAACTATAACGAGCATACGAAAATACAAGACATAGAGACAGCCTGATGAATTTTTAAATGTGGGGCTCCCGGAGGTACCACACAGACTCGTAGGTCTGCAGAGGAATCCCCATAAGGGAGGCCCCCCGCACATGAGATAACTAAGTAACTTAATATAGGCTATTATACCTCTAAGCTGAAAGGAAAGAAAATTATCTTTTATAGTGTCGAAAAGCCATGTGCCTCACGCGGGCACTACTCCTAGTGCTAGTTTGGGTGAGGAGTATTATCCTCGTGTGGGCCGTCGCCACTGAATCCTTGCGAGAGGCAAGTGCCTCGCTCGGGCCTCCGTCACAGGAAAATGTCACCTTCGCTTAAAGCGGAAGAAGAGTATCACTCCAATATTCAACCAAAATGTTGTAAAGAAAAGATCATACCTAGTGAAATTATGATGATACGGTTGCGTGCTGTTTTACGTGAAGACGGGACGAGCGATTCCCAAAGGATTCCCACATCACCATCATATGTAGTTTCCAATATGCTGAATTAGTAGCTGCCGCTTTCATTTATGCGGGCCTTCTTCTATGCCTAACCTAATATTTAGTTTTTAGAGACAAGAACTATCTTATGCCGTGAATGGCCGGCGTCTACCTAGCTTTTAGATACGGCTGTCATTGAGAATGGATGAATGGAGACATCAATACCGAAGACAGCGTGTATACATGTTACTTTGCAAGATCTCCGAACTGGGTAAGAATCCGGACATCTTGCTCCGTAACCACATAAAACATCACAGGACATTGGTTACTTTTCACAGAAGCATTTTTAGGCAACTGATCTATCGTTATGGTGGGGGTAAGAGAGACAAATACCCACCGTGAATGTCCTTCCCGTGAGGGCATGGCAGATCTTAATATCATGCCCAGACATTCTTACGGAATTTGGTGGGGATGCGCATCTCGCCCATCACCAGGTCCTACGGAGCTAACTTTGTAACCTGACGTTAGGTTTAAATGCAAGTTGCCCAGTTATGCACTGTGGTGCGGGAGGATTGTTCAGCAGATAAAAGAAAAATAATAATTAAGAATGTTTTAGCAGTGCATCCTACATTGGCAAGGGTAACTAACTACTAAGTATCCGAAGATATGCGGGGAATGTGTGTGACACCACACCCTGGCCATCACCGCTCGGAAACCCCAATAGTTTCCCAGGGTTGGATCAGTCCATGATGCGGATAGGGACATCCAAACAATTAAGAAGCCATACGGCTTAGTGGAACATGAAGAGAGACAATAACTTAGAAATATGAGACCCTTTAGGTATGTTGGGCAATCTTATACAACCTTGCCGGAGTGCGGGGCTAAATTATGGCAACTACCAGAAAAGAGGCTTACACTCTGCGTCTCCTGCCGAAGAGATTGTCTCTCATCATTTTAAACCTATCCTATCGAGTTGAATAGAAAGGCTTTTAGTCGGTAGCATGCCAGGCTAAACAGAGTTATAGCACGGACAGCGACCTCAGTGAAAAATTGTTGGTGGTGGGAGAATGTGCTGCATATACGAATGTTGCTGCATAGTGTCTCCTATGTGCACTGCAGTCCTATATTTTTCTATAACTAAACAAAACATATGAACTAATGGCGACTTACCATATATAGAACTAACCAAATTAACAATACAATGTAAAATGATCAGAATAATATATAAAGTACAGGTTGAGGAACCTACTACAGTGCGGTTAGTAAAAACACCTTACAGAAAGTAAGAATAACTATAAACACATACAGAAATTATAACTAGCGGTCCTAAGACCGCTACGGTGCCTTTTAGTCATCGGGTCCATTTATACAGATACAGTATAATTATTAAAGATGTAATTATCGGAATAATTAAAATGTCAAGTATAGTTACTTGTGATCATGTCGATAGTCACTTACAGGACTGGCGGTATGATCAGCGAACGCAAAGAAGAAGAAGTTACTTGAATAATTGGTAGCTATTCTTAAGCATGGGCTATCGTGTTACTGAAATTGGTACATCATCCTTGGTTTGACATGAGTTGATGCGTACTCTGGCAGCTGGAAAGTTCACCTATGCCGGTTTCCGCAAACAGGATTCCCGCAAGCAGTCCATGACGGGAGCGGATCGAACTCAGGACTGTAATCACAATATAGAATGTCTAACGAGCAGTCAGTAAGAGATACAATAACATTACTGCTAAGACGAAAGTTCCCATACACCGATGGTACGGATGGAAGTTGCCAACCACCTGATCATAAGCGGGGGTTGTTGAATACAGATGAGGATACATAACTAAGCTTAGCAGTGCAGGGTACGTCAGTTAGCTCTTATGACCTACTGGGCAAAGTTTATTTGCTGCGGTCAAAAAGTCTAGGTAAACCTGCACGAGATCAGTGCGGAGACGGTTGAATAACCACTTTTTGGTGTGGCTGGCAGATCCGGCGAGTCATCCACCAAAGAACATCGCTGCCTCTACATCTGTAGGATCACATTTTTAGGCCAGGAAAGGCCTCACCGCAAGTTGGTGTTCCGAGTTAGTTCCTGATGTTTTCGTAAACAATATTCGAAAGTTCCAGAAATGCTCCCGCACAAACGGGAGATACAAAATTGTTTTAGTGCAGTGGGTTGGATTACTGCAGCGGCTACGGAAGAGAACCCCTAGAGACTGAAGTCATCTGCTTAATGTCTGTCTTGCTGGTAGTAGCCTGAATACAGATCCAACCTATTCGGCCCCTGGCCGAGGATGCTCTCGAGTTCTGGATTTCGTCTCCTTTTATACTACTCGTGACATCATAGGCGCAGGCTTCAACCAATCATCGGTTGAGCAATAGCCAATCAGCGCGTAGCTAATAATAACGTGGTCGAATGTTCTAGAACATTCTAGAAGTTCTGCGTACACGTGGTTACGACGTCACGGCAATATTTTGAAAATAATCAAAAGGGGTTTTCCGTGGATAACTCAGCCATTTCTGAACCGATTCTGAAATGGTTTACAGATTCGGAAAGCCCGTCGAATTCTGGTCTTGATTAATGTCAGATTCGGCGGGAACAAGTAATTAAAAAGGATTACAATGTACCTACTCGGTACACTATTATAGCATTATAGCATGTTCAAGGATAATTACCTCCTTCAAATCAAGTCGCAGGTATGACAGATTCTTAATAATTTAAGAAATAATCTGTTGGGTATTTTGAAGCTGATTTGAATGGAAGCTGTTGCTGCCTCAGGCCGCAACGGCTCCCAGTCGGGCAAGTTTCAAAATATTCAACATGTTATTAGTATGGTTGCTTTGAAATTAACAAACTATTTCAGTGCTGAAAGAATTAATGTCTATTTCAGAGCTGAAAGAATTAATGTTTAGACACCAAACGTCCCACATATGTGTCTGTGAAACGTAATGTCATACGCCTTGTATGTTGAACAGCGTTTGTCAATGTGTTTGTATTGTTATGTACTTTGTACTAGTGTTGGGAATTGGTACTATTTTTGTGATCAATGATTGGTTTCATATACTAACCAATGATCGATTAATGATTGATGATAACAGGTTCTCATTTTTTATCCATTTTGAACGCAATAATTATAGCATGTTCAAGGATAATTACCCCCTACAAATCAAGTCGCACGCATGACAGATTCTTAATAATTCAAGAAATAATCTGCTGGGTATTTTGAAATTGGTTTGACTGGAGGATGCTGCTGCCTTAGGCAGCAACGGCTTCCAGTCTGATAAGTTGCAAAAATACTCGACATGTTATTGTTTTTTATATACTAACCAATGATCAATTAATGATTGATGATAACAGGTTCTCAATTTTACTTTTAGTAACTCACCCACAATTCTTATTTATTGCAATTTGACACTTGACCCATCTCATCCAGTGTATCCACTGGTTAGATGGTGTTATATACAATTAAATCACGATAATAACCAATATTACAGCCAAAAAGAGAAATCCATTCAGTCCTCCAAATGACCCCAATAACCTCCCTCTCTCTTCAGTAGTTCCCGTGTCTTATTTCCTCCCTGTCCATATTCCCACTAACCTAACCCATGCCCGCTAAATTCCCTTGCTCATCCTTTAGGAAACCTGTTAAGAATAATCAGAGAGCACTATTATGTGACTTATGTAGCACATGGATTCATCTAAGTTGCTCCAAATTAACAACATCTGACTATCGCAACCTCGAAGCTGACGACACCTGCTGGTGGTGTACCAACTGCAACAAATCACTTTTCCCGTACAATCATTACAATGACAATACAGACTTCACACTGGCTGTTCTAAATCCATACTATAACCCTACTACCACTGAGGCTACTGACGACAAAAACCCCACTCTAAACCCATTCGAATTAATCCTATCCCAATTTAACCATGCTGATACTAGAAATGATCTAAATATATCTGCACCAACCTGTGAATACATCCTCCCAAAAACATTCAATGACAATCTACTAGGAAACAAAGAACACATAGCCTTCTCACTTCTATTTATCAACATGCAATCTCTCATGGGGAACATCGACAAGTTACACCGTCTCCTAGATATGAGTGCACATGAATTTGGAATTATTGGAATTACAGAGACATTTATACATGCAAATTCACCTACTAACCTTATCAATATAAAGAACTACACATTTGTTGAAAAGCACAAAACCACGTGCAGGGGAGGTGGTGTAGGCATGTATGTTAAAGAAAATGTCCAATTCATTGAGCGAGATGACCTTTCTAATATTGAAGAACATATTCAAACAATGTTTATCGAAATTCAAACACCGAAAGGAAAAAATAAAATTGTAGGTACGATTTATAAATCACCTAAAGGCGATAAGGAACGTCTTATTGAACTATTAGGAAAAACTTTGGCAACTATTCAAAAGGAAAACAAAACTGTCTACCTCATGGGTGACTACAATATTGACCTGATGAGACAAACTTGCTTTCATACACAAAACTTTATAAACTTACTAAATGCTCATTCATTCTACCCAACCATTACAAAACCGACTAGAATAGGTGATGTTTCGGCCACAATTATTGATAATATATTCAGCAATAACATTAACTTCGGTAATAAATCGGAGGTAGGAATTCTCGTTACTGACACGTCAGACCACCTACCAATTTTTCTTCTCGAAAGACAGCTGACCTGCACAAAGCCATTCAAATATGAAAAAATTAAATGCAGAGAAATAAATCAGGTCAATATTGAACAATTTAAAAAATACATGTCTGAGGTGGATTGGCATGCCGTAACAGACATACAGTGCTGCGAAAGTGCCTACACCAAGTTCCATGAAATTTGCACGCACATCTTCGAAAACAGCTTTCCCATGAAAGAAAAGAAGAAATTTAAACACAACCCGACTAAACCATGGATAACAACTGGATTGATAGCTGCCTGTCATAAAAAAAATCTTTATTTGAAGTTTATCAAATGTCAAACAAAGCATAATGAACAGAAATTCAAGAAATACAGAAACAAGTTGGACCTATAATCAAAACAGCAAAAAAAACTTACTACCATAACAAATTTGAACTATGCAAGAATGACATAAATGAAACATGGAAAATAATTAAATCACTTTTGAATAAAAATAACCGCAAAGCACAACAAACACAATTTCTTTATAATAACAAGATAATAACTGATGATTTAGAAATTGCAACAGGATTCAATGACTATTTTGTTAATATAGGGCCAACACTTTCAGATAAAATCAATTCAACATCCTCTAATAAATATAGTGATTATCTCACAGGCGACTATCAATCCTCTTTTTTCACTAACCCGGTCCCAAATGAAGAAATCTTTATCATTCTTAACAAACTAAATCCTGCAAAAAGTGCTGGCTTGGATGGTTTCAAGTGGAGTATTTTCAAACACTGCACGTTAGCGCTACTAATACCCCTTAACCACATCTGTAACTTATCTTTCACTCAAGGCATATTTCCATCAAAATTAAAAGCAGCACGAGTAACACCTATATACAAAGCAAAGGATTCATCTAATTTCACAAACTATAGACCTGTCTCAATACTTCCACTTTTCTCCAAATTAATGGAACGACTTATGTACAATCGGCTTATCAGCTACTTAGATAAAAAGTCAATCCTCTATACATCACAATACGGATTCCGTGAAAAACATTCAACAATGCTAGCACTAATTGAAATGACAGAAAAAATAATAGAATCAATTGAAAAGAAAAAGCACATAATAGGCATTTTTTGGGATCTTTCAAAAGCTTTCGACACTATCAATCATAAAATTCTACTAGAAAAACTTGCCTGTTATGGAATCCGAGGAAGTGCACTCATCTGGTTTGAAAGTTATCTAAGTGACAGAACGCAATGTGTGCAATTCAATGCAACTTGCTCTGAAAATAGGAGACTAACTTGCGGTGTCCCTCACGGGTCCATCCTTGGCCCTCTGCTGTTCCTCTTGTATATGAACGATCTGCCTAACATATGCAAACATATGTCACTAATACTATTTGCTGATGACACCAATGCCTTTTGCTCTGATGAAGACATAGCTACATTATATAAAAATGTAAATAAGGAAATCTAAGAAATTACTAACTGGTTTTCACTAAATAAATTATCACTAAATGTGGATAAAACAAACTATGTTATTTTCAAAATCTAGAGAATTAATAAATAAAGAGGTTCCAAAATTGTACATTAGCAATAAGGAAATTGAAGAGGCCCCTTATGCAAAGTTCCTAGGAGTATATTTAGATAAAAACTTGACCTGGGCCAAACAAATCGAAACAGTTACTGCAAAAGTAGCAAGAGGAATAGGTGTCATCCAAAGACTAAAACCATATATGACACAGGCCACGGTTAAAACACTGTACAGCACCTTGATCCTCCAGCACCTCACTTACTGCAACGCTGTTTGGACTAACACCTACAAAAACAGAATATCCAAAATTCATAGTCTCCAAAAAAAAGCATCAAACTATTTTCTAGGCCAGCAGAGGGCCAAAACATGTTCAAAGCAGAAAAATTGCTTAAGCTCACCGACATAGGAAAATCTCAAATGCTAACTATTGTCAAAAACTTCCACCACGACACTTTACCCAAATCTATAGCCCCCTTCTTTATAAACAATATTAACATCCACCAACATAACACTAGAAGCAGACATAAACTACATGAGCAATACACACGGACAGACATAGGAAAACACCGAATATCATTTGCAGCCACTAAACTATGGAACAACATAAAACAGGAAACACGTGAGAAAATTCTATCAACAAAATTCTGCAAGAAAACAATAAAAAACCACTTGATTAACACATACTAGTATTATCGAACTCATGCAGTACAGCTCAAAAATGGTCCGACTCGTCTACAAAACAAGGTAAAGAATGCTACTACTACTACTACTACTACTACTACTACTACTACTACTACTACTACTACTACTACTACTACTACTACTACTACTACTACTAGAATTATGACTAGATGACTCCACTTGCTATTATATCCAATAATAATTTCAATTACCATAGTAACAAACTACAGGACGAGCAGGAGAATGCGCACCCATCCCCTCCATCCCCATTCCCTTGTCCAAGGATGCTCCCCATTAGCCAGCATCCTGTAAACAGTATATCATCATTATAAGTAAAAGTACCCTCCCCCAAAAATATATAAATGTTTATTGTTGTATCTATAATCATAGACATCCATGTATATTATTGAACTTGACTATGTTCTGTGCTTGTCTGTTACGTAACTGTCTTGTCCTTATTTACTACCCATATGTATCGCTAAATAATAATAATAATAATAATAATAATAATAATAATAATAATAATAATAATAATAATAACCCAAGTGACTAACTCTTACACACACCCTGTTACAGTATTCGCGGACTGAGAGGCCCACTCCAGGAGTTTTTCTTTCCACTGTAATGACTGACAAGATAATTGAACCGGTGGTGAACTCTGGGGGGGGGGGGGGGGGGTGGGAGGGTGCTGGGGGGGGGGGGGGGAAGGGGTGGTCTCCTCTTGCCCCGCGAATTGACATATTTTCTCTTTGAAAATTAAACTGTTTATGTGGATCAAGGGCCAAAGGGTTAATAAGGAAGTAGTAAATGTAATGTCTGAATTTATAATTGTTTGTGTAAGTACTGTCTTGTCTAATTTATATATACCTGTATATATGTGTGTAAGGTGTCCGCCATAACAATAGGCACTGCCTTGGGCGGACAACCTGGTATGATTTGTGAATTCGTTTACCTTGGAATTATTGAATAAATAATCTTGAATCTTGAATCTTGAATCTTGAATCACTACAAGCGTCATCCTATCTTGGTCATAAAATACACGCTCTGTCAAAAATAGTATTAAGCGCCCACATGCGCGCTATCCGCTTTAACGACCTTAGTCGTTTTTACAATGCGATCTCTCTCATAGGCTCAGATACGCTTATAGCTCTACCCAGGGGGGGGGGGCGTGTTCAGGGAACGAATCCAGGACGAACGGCGCGTACCCGACCGGTCGATCCGAACTACTACTACTACTACTACTACTACTACTACTACTACTACTACTACTGCTACTACTACTACTACTACCTACATACCTACATACATACCTACCTACCTACCCACTCCAATCCACCCACTATGACTGGATGTTTCCAACTGCTAACAAATATATATATATTTTTTTTTCAATAATCATAAAACCAAGCTACTGTATGAGCGGGAGAATGAGCATTGTGCCCCTCCCCTCCCTCCCTCCCTCCCTCCCCACCGTTGCCCAAGGATGCTCCCTACTAGCCAGCATCCTGTAAATATCATATCAACTGCACAAATACAGTACAGCTTGGGGATGACCTGACATACTTCTAAACAAAAACAGTACCGTGTTAGAATAATTTAAAAATCAATGTGAGAAATGTTCTCTTGTGTATTTTGAATGTGGGTGGATTGGAAGACATTGCTGTCTATGGCAACAGTGGCTTCCAAGTCGATTTTATTCAACACATTCAGCAGAACTTTCTTTATTTTGCTATTGAGATGAACTGGTTATTTCCGAGATGTACTGTATAATCAAAGTCAACCAAAAATATAAATGTTTGTGTTGTATTGTAACATCACCACTACTACTACTACTACTACTACTACTACTACTACTACTACTACTACTACTACTACTACTACTACTTAGATATGTATTATTTTTTTATTTAACTTGTCTACGTCCTGTGTATGTATGCTACATGTACTTAGGTGTCCTGTTACGTTATGGTTAATATATAACATACATAAAATGAATCAATTAAAATAATAAAACATGTGATTAATTTAGAACGTGTAAATGTAATGACTGAACTGTAGTTTGTTATGTAACTGTCCAGTTTCATTTTTTTGTATAGATATATGTGTATATGTGTAAGGTGTCCGCCAATACTATAGGCATTGCTTTCGGCGGACAACCATAATGAATCCATAACTTATATATATATTTTGCTACTGAATTCATAGAATCGCGATGATGACGTCATCATAATCAAATTTCCCATAATACCCTGGGAGCGACGCCATTTTTGGAGGGGCTAATTTAACATTACGAGCAATGGGCAGTAAAACCGTAATTACATTTTCTTTACTATCTTGCAAAATTCACTCATGATGTGATGTTTGCTGATACCTGGCAGGGTTATTATAGATTCTCAGATACATGATTTTATGGTTTGAGCGTCATGGAAAATGTAATCAATGTGTTGCTATGGGCAATCCTCTTTAGCATGTAGTAAGTTTGCCCCAACTTTAATGGCAGCCGATCTCAAGATACCCGGATGTGCGAAACTATGAATAATTAATTTTGAATCTTGAATCTCATACACAAAGGAGGAACCGTGAACTTTCAAGACAATATAGATAATGTATGTAATTGGTCTCAGATTTCGCAGCTACACTTTAATACAGACAAAACACGTGTAATACTCTTTGGTTCAAATAATCCTAGGACCCAGTATTATATGACAGACACTACATGCCAGTCACAAACCATTGAAATCATACCGTCCACAAGTGAAAAAGATCTTGGCGTACACATAGATGAAACACTCTCCTTTAATACCCATATAAATGCAACTGTATCAAAGGCTAACAGCATATGCGGTCTAATGAACAGAACCTTCAATTGCATTAGATGAAAACACACTTGCCCTGTTGTTCAAATCACTAGTCTGACCAATTTTGGAATAGTGTAACTGCATATGGTCTCCTCGTTTGAAAAGACAATCTTGTATAATCGAAAGGGTCCAGTGCAGAGCCACTAAACTTAAAACGGAACATAGAGGCGTTTTAGCCTTCGTTCCGCAAATCAATCTTATCTTATCTTATCTTAAACTTGTTCCCCATTTGAGAAACTACTGCTACACAGACAGATTAAAGGCGTTGAACCCCATGTCACTAAAATACAGAAGGCTTAGAGGAGACTTAATCGAAATATACAAATTTATCCATGATGATTACAACATTGACAAAAACACATTCTTTGACCAATCAAGTAATACACGTACTAGAGGTCACACATTCAAGCTCAACACTAAACGCAGCAGAAAGGAAATTCGTAGGCATTTTTCCCCAAACCAAATTATTGACACGTGGAACTCACTCCCTTCTGTTGTGGTCGAGGCACCCACACTCGGCGTGTTTAAATCAAAACTAGATATGCACCTCAATGACATAATATATGCGATCGTGACATAGCCAACTAATAGATATATAATAATAAGACAATCTAGAAATATACCCAAATGCTAGACGCAGAAGGGTGTAACCATGAGCGTAGGTGGCACACCGCAGCTGATGCGGGGATAACCCATCTTCCCCACAGCACCTCCCAAAGTCAACCAGGGTTCTAATTAATGTCAATGAATAATGCCAATCAAACAAATAAACATTTGTAACTAAACAAAGTACAAGCACTAGTAATACAATAGCAACACAACTCCAGAGGCAATAACAAGCCAAGGGCTTATGCCACTTTGTTGAGCACCCCCCCCCCCCCCCAACTGTACCGTATTAAAAAAGTACATGTATCTACAATCAAAAATCCTAGTTGCAATCTAAAAGACCCTTTATATGTAGAATACACTACATGTAGAACAATCTAGGCTTGTGCGATTATTGTGTTGAGTGATCCTGATCGACTGTTAAAAAATAATCCTGGTTACTCGATTAATCAGCGTGGATACAACTTACCAAGACATAACAACAAAAGAATATCAATGATGAAAACTGCAATGGTGTTTAGAAAAGTCCATTTGGAGGGCAAGAGAAATCGAGCCAGGCATTCCAGTAATACATTCTCAAAAATAGTCTTGTCATGCCATGCAAATGGACAGACATTCACTAAGCAAAATATCATGTTTTTATTACCGATCACATTTAAAAGTAATTGAAAGTTAGGCTTTGAAATATTTTATGCAATAGAAAATTTTCACGATTCTGCGATCATTTAATTTTTAATCATATAAATTCATTTATTTAAAACATAATCACGATTTTCGATTTAATTATGTAATTACGCAAGCCTAAGAACAATCATGACAATATGGTAAAAAAAAAAAAATGTTGTGCCATCCTGTGTTCTGTGTTTACTCACAGATGTCTGTATAATTAACTATCACCTTATATATTGTAATGTTTTGTTTTGTGTGTAGGGGGTCCATCGGCTCGAATCTGGGTCGTTTCGCCCCCTCCCCCCCCCCCCATCCCATTCGCACCCATACCGTTTCGCGCCCTGTCCTGTTCGGCCCAGGTCGTTTCGCCCCCTATTCCCATTCGCCCTAGGTCGTTTTGCCCCCTATGTAGACATGTGCATTATAAGTTAATAAGGAGATAAGAGGAGATTGGTAATTCCCGGAAACTGAATGTGACGGGAATAGGATTGTAATTTGCTAAGATTCCAAGTTTTGTAATGTATGTGGTCGTTTGAACACATTCTATGATGACTAACTGTGCTTGGCCGTATTCAGTCAATACATTTAATACGTGGTCGCATAGACATCTGTATATCATTCATGTTGAAAGACTACTTTTATTGCGACGCACGCACACACACACGCACGCACGCACGCACGGGTCCCTATCCTACCAACCCTTCTGATCATATCTGTTGAATATTTCGAAACTAATTTAACTGGAGTTATTGCTGATAACAGTACGCGAAATTATCTAGTTCAGAAAGAAAGGTAAGAGTTGGTATTTTGGCACAATGCGAAACGGTATATAGGGTCTGATGGGACGTACAGAGGTTATGTCAATACAATTTTGAAAACGCACTTTGTAAAAGAAATTATGTATTTATTTACATATATGTACACATTTAGATGGTAATTTACATGAATATGATGCAGGGTAGTAGTAGTAGTAGTAGTAGTAGTAGTAGTAGTAGTAGTAGTAGTAGTAGTAGTAGTAGTAGTAGTAGTAGTAGTACGGCTCAGACATAACTTATTAAGTCCAAAATATTCAACATAACATTTTGACGACAACGATAATAACAACAACGAAATGATGACATCAGCAACAGGATGATGATGATGATAACGACGACGGCGACAATGATGATGATGAAATAATGATGATGATGATGATGATGATGATGATGATGATGCCGCCGCTGAAGATGATGATTACCTGTTCCACATGTTCGGTGCTGCCATACATCACAAATATCACACGTCACGCCTTGCTGAAGACGATGAACGTCTCGATTGCACAAAATACACAGATTCTCCATAGCGACAATTTCCCGGGCAGTCCCCCCCCCAAAAAATAAATGTGTACTATAGGTTATCTTAACCGACGTAATCCATTTAAATGATGAGAAGCGATGTGAAAGTAAGACATGGATTGTTAAACTGGAAGACGAATATTATATAGGATATTGGTGTCTGCAATTTTCAAAGAAAAACGGACTGGCCACATTCAGTTGTTTGATCATGATTGGAAATCAGATATTAATGATGTTTGGCTTCTGAACTCATTTGTAATTGAATGATAGGTATAGCCTAACATAGTAGGATTATGCAACCAAAACGTCACTCATCCCCGTGCCTGAGTAAGTTTTCCCGAACACGTTTATACATTGGCATGATTTCCTGGTTCAGTTATGCCGCCTGAAGATTACTCATTATTCATTAAATTTACTGTACGCATCTTGTAATCCATACATTTACAACTACACTAAATCATCTGCTTTGCCTTTCGTCCATCCATCCATCCCCCAGCCCATCCGTCCGTCAGTCTGCGAGCCCATCCATCCATCCGTCCCTCCATCCACCATATCCATCTTATCTGCCATTTCATCCTTCCATCCATCCCCCACCTACCCTCCCACCCACCCACCATCCATACCTCCATCAACACGTTTAATCATTCATTTGATGCAATCTGCATGATCTCGTTTCTTTTATTTCCATAACAGTTTTTAATTAATAACTCGTGTCTGTTCTATGCATCCCATACGCCAGTTTTCATCCATCCGCCAGTTAATTCATCCATTCATCACACATTGCATTTTTATCAAGATTGGAGTAGGCCTACAATTATTGTGCGTGAATCGTTGAGTAATTGAGTAATTATCATGTACACGCGCGGATGCGTGTGTGTGCCAGCACACACTCTCATACTTTGATGAAAGCAGCGTTAATTAAGCCATTACATTTTCTAATTAGGTGCTAACAGAAGACGGCCAAGGAGGTTATTCAAATTATAAGTAAAATTCATACAATCCCTGAATTTGATCAGAAAAGTTATTAACTCAAACATGATTATCCATACATTTTGAAAACTATTAAGCTGAATGTATAGTTAGTCCTTTATGCACCGCATCAACTGTCCCAGAAGACTTGAACAAGAGAGCCACTCCAATTTATAGTTGCAATTTAGGCAGCTTTATCGGAAATGAGATGGACAGATTGACAGATGAATAGCCGGATCGATGAGTGGATGGATGAATGGACGGACAGATCAGTAATATATCATTTAAGATTTTACAACCATACCTAACAACGAGAAATTATAGCACGCAAATGCGCACTAAATAAATCAATAAAACTAGTGTATTTAGTATAGAATATACTCATCTTTTGTTTCCATCTGTCAGTTGGTAGTGTGGTCTGTCAAATTCTTTTTAACCCTTTCACGACGAAGCCGGCAAAAACAGGCCTCTGTAGTGTTCTTGGGGAATGTCCATTTGCAGGCCAAGATAAGACTATTTTTGACAATCTCACCACTGTAATGATGGGCTTGACCAAGCCCGTCATTCCAGTGCTAAAGTTTCAAAAATATCTTCAATTAAAAAAAAGTTGATGAATAAATATGCATATATATATTAAATTATTAATCGCAAATGAAAAAAATTTGATATATTTCATTTCATTTCATTTATTACACCCAGACTTTTACAAAATATTAAATTATTAATAGCAATTAACATCACTTAGAACAACTTGAAATGGTCCGGTCGCCAATACATCAAAGCTTGAGTCGGTATCGGTATTATAAAGGCACTTCAATTCAATTTAACTACGCTTGCCATTCCCGTTCGCGCACAAGCCATTTCAAAGGGGTGCGAAACGACCCAGACTTGGGAGCGAATCGATCCGGTGCGAAACGACATAGGGTGAACGGGACAGGGGGCGAAACGACTCGTTACTCATCGACTCATTGGCTCTGCCTTTGTTGGACTGCCCAATTGTAATGTCTGTATATTGTATATCAAGCATGAAATAAATAATCTTGAATCTTGAATCGATGATGACGATGATGAACCTCCCGCCTAGAAAATTTGTATCAGTTCACTTCCGGTTTAAAATTTTCACCAGAAATTTGTGTTTTGTATCGGCCTTAATGACTTGTTCTCGAAATATTGCAAAACTTGTGTTAAACCCGTGTTGTCCTGTACTGTGACTTTAAAGAACATTAATAGTTAGTAGTGAACGTCAAGGATAAAGCGATATGTGATCAGTACTTATGTTAATGTGTTTCCGTGATTCACTCAAATATATTATATTGTGTTCTCTGTATTTTGCGCATCCCCTCATTTTGCGCATGCATTTCCACAACTCTTACGATGTTTCCTCACGATTCACACACGCACGCGATGGGGAGGAATTTAATAAAAACCATGGATATTAAAAAATAAATTGACTTGGCCTGTTAGTATATTACAACATTGAAGCAAGTATTGGGTAAGCTACTAAGGAAGTCCCAGGTCGAATCCACACGCGGCCACACATACAAGCTACATAAGCAGTAGTTTAGCAAAGACACTCGCAAACACTTCTTTTCTAACAGAGTAAGCACCCCATGGAACTCCCTGCCAGCCAGTACTGTAAATGCCAATAGACAAACACTTCAAAGACATAATGTACAACTTCGACTAGAGACGAGTACCAACCAACAGCCAACAAATAAATTGTAGCTATCATAAAGCTATGCGGTACATGCATACATCACACAGTACACGCGCTAGATAAAATTGGGCAAGCAACAACAGGGAAGGGTGCAAGCTGCTCTTGAGTGTAGAAGGCACACCTCAGCTAACATTCAGAGCTGTGACCATTGACTGTAGGCGGCACACCGCAGCTATCGGATTTGGACTATGCACCCTCCCCTCCCTCCTTCACAACCACCTCGCAAATACAAATAATTTATACTAAAAATACTCGACGAATATTTGTCCAATACTATCATCATGGACTACGAAATTACATATACATAAATTAACATAAAGTACAACGTAGACTAGGAAAATCTATTAATCACAGCCTAACTAAATCAAACTGCAAAATGATAATGCCTAAATCAGCCACACAAACACAGTAAACCAGTCATCTAACAAATAGCTACGCAGGGGAAGTGCAATCTGTTCTAAATGTAGGCGGCACACCGCAGCTAATGTTTAGACCAGTGGTCCAGTATTGTAGGTGGCACACCGCAGCTGACGGTCTGGATCATGCTCTTCTCCACCAAAACCTAGCACAGCTTACACTTCAAATAGCTAGAGACGTAGACTAAGTCATGTAAGTGTTAAAGGCCCACCTTGACTATAAAAGGCACCAGATGGCGCTGGTGTCACATCTATCAAAATCTAACCACCTTTCACATCTAGGTAGCATACCCTTACAGATTTCTTAGATATTTGCACAGTACATTCTTGGTATAGCACTGGTACTGTCATATCGAAGAAATTGTTGGAAAATATTCATTTAAATGAGAATTAGCTCAAATAAACATGAGAGCTGAATGGAATTTGAATTTAGTGGGCGGAGCTAAAGCTGTGACATCAATTGCGGGAAAATGTTCTCTGAATGATTTATAAGTGTAAACAGCTGATAGCAGCCACGTGTATTATCCTATATCATATGTGGAGAGAGAACATGCAGTAATAAATAAATAAACACATTATCTTGATAAGAAGTGGGGGTCTTATTGCCACCAATAACTGCAAATAAGGGTGGTGTAAGCTGTTAGGCAGCAACAGCCTTCAGCAACAGCGTTTGTAAACTGTATATTAGCCTTTCTAATACCGGCTTTGTAACAATTAATCTTTTGATATCCGTGGGACAAGTGTTGCAGAAAACTGTTGCTGCATTTGACAGTAACAGATATACCCATTCCCATTTTCAAAATAACCACATTAAGAATACTACATGCATCACTATCTAATAAAACTTTCTAATACCTCAATACAGAGCTAAATGTATTGCTAGATAAATTGGCTTAATTGTTTGACTGCTGAATTCCTGTAGGCTACATTTTCAACAGGGTTTAACTCTGGATATATGCTGAATATTTTGGAAACAATTTGACTAACATAGCCACCAACCACTTTCAGTCAAGTTGTTTTCAAAATAGTCAGCAGTTATTGTCAGTTGAAATTATTGTCTGATGGCTTGCAGCAGTCAGCCAGTTAATGATAAATTAATTAAATAAATCTTTTTGAAGGAGTATGTGAATATAGTACACATGTGTATAGTGTTAGTATGCAGAGGGTGGACTGTCCTACTCTATAGTAAACCAGTCATCTAGGTTTAATATAGGCTGTGTACAGCGGCCAGGTGCTGAGCTGTCAGATGGTAGGCTATTTTACGCATGCGCCATACGCATCATCATAGAAGCTCCGCCTCAGAGGGTATTAATTTCATCTCAACCCAGGGAGTGAGAGTTGCGGCTTTAAGTAAGCAACTAACCTAATACCAGACAACTTATTTATTTCAAGATTAAAGTAAAACAATTGTACACATGTAAATAGATTGTATTCCTTTTCTGTATAGTGTAAATAATCCCTTTTGCCTCGCTGGAAGCCGGAGGTAAGTATGTTAAGACACAACTGATACTACCGGGGCAATAAGAAGCCTTGGCTTATGTCCCGAGATTATTGATATTGATTGATATTGATGGTGACTATCCGTCATAAAGCTCCATGTTAGAAGATGAACAAGTGAGCTTGTGCCATGGTGATCATCTATTGTGTTTCCGTCTATTGTCTGTCAACTTCTCAAGAACTATTGGGCTGATTTCAAGTATATTTGGCAGGAAACATCCTTAGAGCATTAGTGATCCAAGTTTGTTCAACGGCGATCTTGAATTTTGGCCAATTTCGAGAAATGTCTAAAAAATCTCTGAAACCGTTTATGGGATTGATGCAAACCTCATGAAATATGATCTATGGCAAGAGCTGAACCAGGTTTGTTCAAAGAAACTTGATTGCCCAAATGGTTTGGTACAATCATCTTGGATGACCTGGCTTCAGCAAATACCAATCTAAAATGGCGGTTACACTCCTAGTTAAATTAAGATTTAACCCCTAATAGCTGCAAGCAAACTAAAAATTTAGGATTTCTTTGTGAATGAATCCAAAACAGAGTTCATCCATATATACATAATTAGCTATCTACAAAGCATGAAACGAAAGAAAATGACGATCCACTTTGTGGCGGCGCACCATGGCGGAAAAGTAAAATCCTGGGCTCACTGCTTTGCAGTACTGCTGACATTGTTGCGCGCTGCGTCATGGGAACATAGCTTTCCAGACCTTCTGGAAGCTATGGTTTCATAGATCAAAGATGCCCTTTATAAAAGGACTACATTTATACAGCGCAACCTGCGTATCCTTGATGCTGTATAACTAACAGCTGGGCAGCTCCAAAGGCAGCTCTAGACAAACTCGATGCCTGCCACTGCAAACACCTACGCACCATCACTGGACACCGATGGCCAGACAGCATAATTTTCAATGATTCACTATGCAAGATATGTAATATGCCACCGCTGTCTGTAAAAGTCTCCCAGCAAAGATGGTCCATGTTTGGCCATGTGCTAAGGATGCCAGAAGACACCTCAGCACAGAGAGCATTGGAATTCGCCCTACTCGGAGCCACCAAATACAAAGACAGGAGAGGACGTCATTGCATAAATCTGCTGAGCGTGCTACGAGGTAATCTCAAGAAAGCAGGACTCGGTACACTCAAGTCAAGAATGGATCTGAGGAAGCTAAGGATTTTGGCTGAAGACAAGACACAGTGGGCAAAAGCGAAGAAGGACTGATTGCAGCTGTAGGATGTTTCTACTACTAGAGCCGCAGAATACAGTAATCATACAAACACTCCAAGTTAGTTAAAGTAGAGCTTCACAGTATTAGAAAAATGAATATCAGTATCGATATCAATTTTCATACCGGTATACCTTTAATACCAGGATTATTCCGAAAGGAAATATGGGAAAAAAATGGAGTGAGTCTTGAGTATTATGATTCCATGTTCAACGTATATCAGCGCTGCTTAAATAGTCACTGCAAATTTCTACAATAAAACCAAGAAATTACATGAATCCTGATATTAAACGCTAAATTTTAACTGTCTTCAGTTAAACCATATCCCAAAACGGCTGAAACTCCCCCAAATCGTCCCTACAAATGATTTGAATTTGGCACAAAATTACAATTATTTCCACATGGAGATCGTGAGATACCGGTAACCAGTGACCATCTCGTCCCGTATAAACTCGGCCAGTAAAACTGCGAACGGCTAAAGCTGTTGACATTAGACTGACAAATATCAATGTTATGAGTCAAACATGTTGGATATGAATGTAAACATACGTTTCACTAATTTTCCTGGCTATCTGCATTGATGTATATGTTAGAATAATAAATGAACTTTCCATGATGTCCTGTGCTTTATAGGATAAATTTGCAATGGGACGAAACCGCCAGAAAACGTGGAAATCACCATGCAGGGGTACAACTTGGCCATTATAACACATACTAAATAGACAACCATGTGCTGCGAATACATAGGCCCAAGCTCGCTCCCGTTAGAGTAGCTTGTATCAGTCGATATCTTATGAAACCCGCCAACATAAGAAGTGAATAAAGCTCGCAGGAATTGAGTTTTTCTCATATTGTCAGGTTCCTCTTTACTTGGGCTGTTGGGCGGTCACTACAGAGGCGCACAATTCCGGGAAATCGGTGACTAATCAGGCTGTAGTAATTGATATAAAATATGACTCAAAATATTCATTTCATTTGATTTTTCTAGCAAACAACGGGCCGAAATTGTAAAATATTAGCACAGGAAAAGGTAGGTTTTAGACATTTTTAACCATCCAATGTCCTTTGATGGTAATTAAAATAAGTTTTATTACATTTTTTGGCGGGAAGTGCATTTTATACGTATGCAACTTTCGTAGCGTAATCCTTAATTTATCAATTACTCTAACACTAGCCTCAAAACAACAATTTGACGGCTCCACAGGGAATGTGTTCATGCAGCGTCCCCTGCTTTCTGCCCGCTGCAGGCCCGAGGTGGTAGTGGTCAGGTCACAGCCCAGCCACCAGCACGGCATAGACCAAGCCAGCAGTGAGGGTGAGCAGGCTCCTCAAGCTCAGCCTGCCAGGCAGGAAGTGCATGAGGATCTGGTCGTATGGTCATACCTTATGGTCCGACCCTCACAAGGACCACATCAATGCTACTAGGACTGAATCCAGAGACAGTGCTACACTTGGACTTCTCGTGTCCACCTCTCTCCCTAGGTGAACCCATGGAAGACTGGCTGGCCCTCCACATGAATGGGAGCCGGTAACCCTGGACCGCTTGCTCTTGCAATGGCTTGCAGCTGTATACCATCCCGACTGTTTCAAACCAAGAGAAAATTATTTTTGGAAATTTATCACTGGAATGACTGACTCGACTATCGACTGAAAACAGTCATTCTCCTTCGATCAATACTCACCATTCTGTTACTTCTGATATACAGCTGGCCTTGACAGCTGGCTCTAGAACTATAGACTTAGAAAGCTCTACCGACTCCTTGGAACCGGGTACTCGGCTCCCAACTGCCGAGTACCTGTCTACCATAGAGCTCATTCTTGTTTGCATAGCAACAAGTGCAATACATGCTTTTCGCAGTGGACAAAGATTAAATCTAAGTCTTGTTATAATCTGTGATTGTGATAGCTAGTGATCTCTTGCAAAGGATAATTTGGATAATAATGGATACCGCCGATGATAACCAGGTTGTATAATTCCTTATTATCCATAGTTAAAAGACTTAGGTCTCTAAATTTCGTTGTGTCGCATGTTCCAATTTCTGACGCCAGAGAATCTGGGACGTGTGTTAACAACGAGATATGCCGGATGATCGCCTTCTTTAAACCCCAACAGGCGATCGGCAGATATGAAAATAGGTGTTTTCTACGGTATTTCTAACACGAATATCGGCTGACATCGTTCTCTGTAGGATCCGAGCGGGTGACGTCACACCCGTAGTGCTCGGATCTTTATGTGAAGAAAATTTTTTCATTAATTCGCGCATCTTGTTCTGGGTGCTGCGTACTAAAAATGGTACCGGAAACTTTGGAATGTTCAAGTTTACGTGTTGTCACGATCTGTTTGCAATGATCGGTGGTTTCAAAATTCTTGATTAGATGCGTGGTCTGCGGTTTTACCGTGTGCTACAGCAGTTTGTTTACATTTTGTTGTTTCTTCACATATCGTTTTGGCTTTCGTTAGGAGTATAATTTATATTAATTGGTAAATATACCCCGAATGCTATGCGATATGATTCCTGGTTCCGTTATACATCCTGGAGGATCAATTATGGGTGTATTTATGCCCGCTTCATTCTTGTCGTCATAATCAGTGCGATCTTTGCTGTAACGTTGCGGGGTGGGGTGTGGGAGGGGTTGCAGTTAATTTATGGTCAAATTATTTGAAAATTAATTGTCTGCCTTCCATCCATGTGTCGTTCCGCTTGCTTATTGTAGGTTTGTGCTTATTTATAGGCCAAGCCAGCCCCGCCATCATGTGATGAGTGCCACAAATTCGTATGGGTCTTGTTCAAGGACCATGTGTGTTTTAGGTGTACGCCCTGTAACCTAGATGATAGGTGTAGTGGGTGTGCAGTGTGGTCCGCGGAGATGATGTTAAAGTTCCTTGCCCAGAAGGATGTGGCTGGGTCTGACGCGGGGTCAGGCGGTGCGAAGGTAAATCATGGAGCGTCCGCTTCGGCCGGTGGGGGGCGCTCCACGTCCCAAGCTGGAGGTGGCGGAGATGGCACCGCCGGCGTGGTTCGGTCCGGCTGTGCAGGGTTTTCTGCATAGCGTTTTGCCCATGCTGGTGTCGTCACTGCTGCCGAAGGGGGGCAGTTTCTCTCCACGCCTGGTACGGACCCTGTCCTTGGACAGGGTTCTGGACTGGTTTCCGAGGGGGCCGTCTTGTACGGACCACGGAACCCTGGCAGTCCCGTCTGGCTCCGGCGAGACAGGTTCTGTTTCTCTGCGGCCACCTCCGGGTGGTCCAGTAGCGGTGGCCGGTCCGTCAGGTGTGGGAGCCGTCCACCAGGACGAGGACGGCTCCACGGTTTCCTCGTCTAGCGATGACTCTTCGGGGTCTGATGACGAGGAGGCCGAAGAGGAGAAGTTGCTGCGGCCTGTGATGCCACGGGTGGAGAATATGGAGGTCGATTCCGTCCCGGACGGAACCGTCCTCCATCTGTCTGGCTTGGCGCAAGCCAGGGCAGCGGCTCCAACCATGGTTGAGGCCAATCTGGTACCAGGCACCGGTCCCGTGACGGTTGGTTTGACGCCAGCCGACACGGTGACTGGTGTGCCGGGCCAGGCGTGGTACTCACCTATCTCGCCTGGTCCGGCGATCGGACGTGGGGTTTCGTTGGCGCCCCTGTTTGGCCACGGTTCCGCGTATGCTATGGGTCCGCATGGTTTTCCGTGCGGACCTACCCCATGGACTGGTGTTCATGGGGTGGCGGCGGAACCGTTTGGTGCTGGAGTGCCTGGCATGTCAGCGGCGGCTCCTTGCCGGGAGGCCGTGGCTGGCAGGTCCGTGAACGCGTCAACAGGTGACGTGTTCACGGGTGTGTCCTCCTCGGAAGTAGACTGGTCGGAGGCTCTGGCTTGGCTAGCCAGGGTTGACCCGTCTGTGGTTTCGGCCACGGCCGAGGAGGATGCGCCCCGTCCGTCGGTTGCATCAATTCGAACGGGGATCTTGCCTGCAGCCCGGATCCAGTCGGTTGGACTGGATCCACGGTTCATAGAGTTGCTGGATGCTATTTATAGCAAGCAGCTCCTGACCAAGGGCCAGCTCCCTGCGACCTCCAGGGAGGTGCGGGCGAGGTGTCGTATTCCACGGGGGGAATACGACACATATGGTGTGGTACCGTCGGTCACCGAGGATGACCGATGGGTTCTGTGCGTTCAGAGTGCTGGAGCGGGTGGCACTTGTGGACAAGTCCCAGGCACACCACGAGGAAGTCCTGTCCCTATGCGATGAGGGTGTGCGGGCAGCTATGAGTGCTGTCAACCATTCCTATCGCCTTCAGTCGGTGTGGGCTGAAGCGGGGGCAGGCCACCCTGTGGCGCTTTCGTGCGTCAATGACGGCTTGGTGCTGTCTATGGACGCACTGGCAAGGGTGCAAGCGCGCGTGACAAAGTCCAGGAGGCAAATGGTTCTTGACCATATGCGTCCGGCTACGGCAGTCAGGGAGCGTGTTCTTGGGACGCCCCTGACAGGGCCTAGCATCTTCGGTGGCCAGGCCATCCTAGAGGACACTGCCAGCATCGCGCAGAATCGGTTGGCGGTAAACCTACAGCTGGAGTTAGTGCGACAAGCGCACGCACTAGGGGCTGTAGGGAAACCGCTAGCTGGCCAACCTTCGATGAAGCAGAAAGGCAAGGTGAAAGCCAAGCCTGCTGCGACTTCTGCCTCGTCTGCGTTTTCTCAGCCGCCGCCGGCTAAGAAAGCCAGGAAGGTTGTGGAGGCCCCTACCCTCCCCAGTGTTGCTCCTGATCGCCCTAGAGGCGGGAAGGGGAAGGGTACGGGTAAGTCCTCCAAGGGCGGAAAGAAGGGAGCGGATCGTACCTGAGGGCACGAAAGCTCCCTTCATATCCGTCTGGACCGCATCTGTGCAACAGGAACAGCAGTGCCAGTTATACCCGCCGAGCCAAGACGGAAATGGTTCTCTCTCTCTCGTTAAGAAAGGGGGGGGGGGGGGGAGCGGACCACGAGCGGACAACCCCGTTAGACGTCGAGGCGTCTATGGTGGGTGGAAGGCTCATGCGTTTCGTTGAGGCCTGGCGAGGTGTGACGTCAGACAGTCTGGTCCTGGGATGGTTATCCCAGGGGTACATGCCGGAGTGGTGGGACTTTCCGCCGCAGAATCTGTCTTTGGCACCTGTCTGGACACCCGTACCACGGGACCCAGACAAGTTAGAAGCCATTCAAAATGAAGTGTCGGGTTTGCTTCTGAAGGGAGCAATAAAACCAGCGAACCAGAACACTCCGGGCTTCTATTCAAATATGTTCCTTGTCCCCAAGAGCACAGGGGGATGCAGACCCATACTCAATCTCAGGCCATTAAATTGGTTTATCCATACGCCTCGGTTCCAGATGGAAACGCCGAGGTCGGTAATGGCGGGATTGAGGAAGGAATGTGGTGTGTGTCGATCGATCTGAAAGATGCATACTTCTCCTTCGATCAATACTCACCATTCTGTTACTTCTGATATACAGCTGGCCTTGACAGCGGCTCTAGGATTATAGACTTAGAAAGCTTTACCGACTCCTGGGAACCGGGTACCCGGCTCCCCACTGCCGAGTACCCGTTTACCATAGAGCTCATTCTTGTTTGCATAGCAACAAGAGCAATACATGCTTTTTGCATTAAGGATTTTAGTGTTTTAAAATAATCTAAGTCTTTAATCAGTGATAGTTTGTGTGTTCTGAAAGGATAACTAAGGACTATGGAGAATACCGCCCAAGACAACCAGGTTGTATTGTTCTTTATTATCCATAGTTAAAAGACTTAGGTCTCTAAATTTCGTTGTGTCGCATGTTCCGATTTCTGACCCCATAGAATCTGGGACGTGTGCTAACAACGATATATGCCAGACGATCGCCTTCTTTAAACCCCAACAGGCGATCGGCAGATATGAAAATAGGTGTTTGCTACGGTATTTCTAACACGAATATCGGCTGACGTCGTTCTCCGTAGAATCCGAGCGGGTGACGTCACACCCGGTCGCTCGGATGTTTATGTGAAGAAAAATTTTTTCATTAATTCGCGCATCTTGTTCTGGGTGCTGCGTACTAAAAATGGTACCGGAAACTTTAGAATGATCAAGTTTACGTGCGATCACGATCGGTTTGCAATGATCGGTGGTTTCAAAATTCTTGAGTAGATGTGTGGTCTGCGGTTTTACCGTGTGAGACAGCAGTTGTTATACATTTTGTTGTTTTCTTCACATATCGTGCTGCGTTCGTTAGGAGTATAATTTATATTGATTAGTAAATATACCCTGAATGCTATGCGATATGATTCCTGGAGCCGTTACACATCCTGTAGGATCTATTATGGGTGTGTTGTGCCCGCCGCGTACTTGTCGTCATAATCAATGCGATCGTTGTTGTAACGTGGCGGGGTGGGGTGCGGGGAGGTTACGGTTAATTTATGAGTCAAAATATTTGAAAATTAATTGTCTGCCTTCCATCCGTGTCTCGTTCCGCTTGTTTATTGTAGGTTTGTGCTTATTTTATAGGCCAAGCCAGCCCCGCCATCATGTGACGACTGCCATAAGTTTGTCCGTGTAATGTTCAAGGACCATGTCTGTTTTAGGTGTGCCCTGTGTAATATAGATCATAGGTGTAATGTTTGTGCAGTGTGGTCCGTCGAAACGATGGTTAAGTTCCTTGCCCAGAAGGACTTGGCTGGGTCTGACGCGGGGTCAGGCGGTCCGAGAGGAAATCGTGGAGCGCCCGGTTCGGCCGGTGGGGGTGCTCCACGTCCCCAGCTGGAGGTGGCGGAGATGGCACCGCCGGCGTGGTTTGGTCCGGCTATGCAGGGTTTTCTGCATAGCGTTCTGCCCACGCTGGTGTCGTCCCTGCTACCAAAGGTTGGGGGGCAGTTTCTCCCCATGCCTGGTACGGATCCTGTCCTCGGACAGGATTCTGGACTGGTTACCGAGGGGGCCGTCTCGTACGGCCCCCTGGCGGGCCCGTCTGGCTTCGGCCAGACGGGTTCTGTCTCTCTGCGGCCACCTCCGGGTGGTCCAGTAGCGGTGGCCGGTCCGTCAGGTGTGGGAGCCGTCCGCCAGGACGGCTCCACGGTTTATTCGTCTAGTGACGGCTCTTCGGAGTCTGAAGACGATGAGGCCGAGGAGGAGAGGTTGCTGCGGCCCGTGAAGCCGCAGGTGGAGAATATGGAGGTTGATTCCGTCCTGGACGGAACCGGCCTCCATTTGTCTGGTTTGGCGCAAGCCAGGTCAGCGGCTCCACCTGCGGCTGAGGCCAATCCGTTACCGTGCACCGGTTCCGCGCGGCTTGGTTTGTCACCAGCCGTCAGGGGAACGGGTGTGCCGGGCCAGGCGTGGTACTCACCTATCTCGCCTGGTCCGGCAGCCGGACATGGGGTGCCGTTGGCGCCCGTGTCCGGCTATGGTTCCGCGACGGTTACGGGTCCGTACGGTTTTCCGTGCGGACCTACCCCATGGACCGGAGTGTTTCATGGGGTGGCGGCGGAACCGTGTGGTAGCGGAGTGCCTGGCGTGTCAGCCGTGGCTCCTTGCCGGGAGGCCATGGCTGGCAGACCCGTGAGCACGTCAACGGGTGACGTGTTTGCGGGGGTATCTTCTTCGGAGGTAGATTGGTCTGATGCTCTGGCGTGGCTAGCCAGAGTGGACCCGTCTGTGGTTTCGGCCACGGCCGATGAAGATGCGCCCCGTCCGTCGGTTGCGTCGATTAGGACGGGGATTTTGCCCGCGGCCCGGATCCAGTCAGTGGGACTGGATCCACGGTTCATTGATTTGTTGGATGCTATTTATAGTAAACAACTAATGACCAAGGGTCAGCTCCCTGCGGCCTCCAGGGAGGTGCGGGCAAGATGTCGTATTCCGCGGGGTGAATACGACAGGTATGGTGTAGTCCCGTCGGTCACGGAGGATGACCGATGGGTACTGGGCGTCCAGAGTGCTGGGTCGGGTGGTCCCGGTCCGGCACTAGTGGATAAGGCCCAGGTACACCAGGAAGAAGTCCTGGCCCTATGCGATGAGGGTGTGAGGGCAGCGATGAGCGCTGTCAATCACTCCTATCGTCTACTTCAGTCGGTGTGGGCTGAAGCGGGGGCAGGCCACCCTGTGCCACCTGTGGCGCTATCGTGCGTTAATGACGGCTTGGTGCTGTCAATGGACGCATTGGCAAGGGTGCAAGCGCGTGTGACGAAGTCCAGGAGGCAAATGGTCATTGACCATATGCGTCCGGCTACGGCAGTCAGGGAACGTCTTCTTGGGACGCCCCTGACAGGGCCTAGCATCTTTGGTGGCCAAGCGCGGGCCATCTTAGAGGACACCGCCAGTATTGCGCAGAATCGGTTAGCGGTAAATCTACAGCTAGAGCTAGTGCGGCAAGCGCACGCACTAGGGGCTGTGGGCAAGCCGCTAACGGGACAGCCTTCAAAGAAACAGAAAAAGCATAAGAGCAAGGCGAAAGCCAGGCCTATTGCGACGTCTGTTTCGGCTGGGTTCTCGGAGCCGCCGCCGGCGAAGAAACCCAGGAAGGTTGTAGAGGCGCCTACCCTCCCCAATGTTGCTCCTGACCGCCCTAGAGGTGGGAAGGGCAAGGGGAAGGGTAAGGGTAAGGCCTCAAAGGGCGGACAGAAGGGGCCGAAGCGTACCTGAGGGTACGCAAGCTCCCTTCATATCCGCCTGGACCGCACCTGTGCGACAGGAACAGCGGTGCCAGTTATACCCGTCGTGCCTAGAACGAAATGGTTCTCACTCTCTCTCGTTAAGAAAGGGGGGGGGGGGGGGGGCGGACTGCGAGCCGGACAACCCCGTTAGACGTCGAGGCGTCTATGGTGGGTGGAAGGCTCATGCGTTTCGTCGAGGCTTGGCGAGGTGTGACGTCAGACAGTCTGGTCCTGGGATGGTTATCCCAGGGTTACATGCCGGAGTGGTGGGACTTTCCGCCACAAAATCTGTCTTTGGCACCTGTCTGGACACCCGTACCAAGGGAGCCAGACAAGTTAGAAGCCGTTCAAAAGGAAGTGTCGGGTTTGCTTCTGAAGGGAGCAATAAAACCAGCAAACCGGAACACTCCAGGCTTCTATTCAAACATGTTCCTTGTCCCCAAGAGCACAGGGGGATGGAGACCCATACTCAATCTCAGGCCATTAAATTGGTTTATCCATACGCCTCGGTTCCAGATGGAAACGCCGAGGTCGGTAATGGCGGGATTGAGGAAAGGAATGTGGTGTGTATCGATCGATCTGAAAGATGCATATTTCCACATTCCGATAAATCGGAGTTGGCACAGGTTTCTGAGATTTGCGTTTCAGAATCAAGTATGGGAGTTTACAGTTCTCCCGTTTGGCCTGTCGACAGCTCCGAGGGTTTTCACAAGAGTGGTCCTTGCGGTGACAGCGTTTCTCAGAAAAGAGAACGTGGCGCTACACACCTACATAGACGACTGGCTGATCAAGGCAGACTCGGCAGCCAGGTTGAACGTGGATACTGCTCTGACTCTGAAGTTACTTTCAGATCTAGGCTGGATAGTCAACGAGGAGAAATCCGAGTTGACGCCCACTCAACATTTCGTTTATTTGGGGATGCGATTCGACCTCGAGGAGGGCAGGGTTTACCCATCAGAGCCCAGAGTGGTGTCTCTGTTAGCCATCCTCAGGAGTTTTCGAGTGGGAAACCACATTCAGGCGAGGCGGTTCCTTCAGATGCTGGGCATGATGGTCTCCATGGAGCAGGTTATCCCGTACGCTGCTCTAATGCGAAGACCTATCCAGTTGTATCTGATGTCTCTGTGGAAACAGAGAACAGAACCCCTGTCAAAACTGGTGCCAGTTTTGGAGCCGATAATATCGCATCTTCTATGGTGGAAACAGCGTCAGAATCTCCTAATAGGGGTTTCGCTGCACCTACCCCACCCCCAGCTGTCCGTTTACACGGATGCATCGCTGGAAGGGTGGGGTGCCTGCCTGGGAGAACACCAGGTCTCGGGCACATGGACTCTCCCGGAGAGTCAGCTGCATATCAATCTGTTGGAAATGATGGCAGTGGAACTGGCGTTGGAAGAGTTCCTTCCGATGATCAGGGGCAAGGTGATATTGATACGGTCGGACAATTCGACAGTAGTATCATATATAAATCGCCAAGGAGGGACCAGGTCGCCTACCCTGTGCATCAGGGTGTGGCACTTGATTCAATGGTGCAGGAATTACTCGGTTGTTTTGAAAGCAGCTCATATTCCTGGCCGATTGAACATTCTGGCGGATGCTTTGTCTCGCAGACAGAGAATCTTGCCAACAGAATGGTCCCTCAACCCTCCAGTTCTGCGACGGATCTTCGAGCATTGGGGCAAACCCAACGTGGACTTGTTCGCCACAAAGGAAAATGCTCAAATCATGACATATGTCTCGCCGATTCCAGATCCAAATGCCGTCGATACAGACGCTCTGGCGATAAGCTGGAGAGGGATGCACGCGTACGCGTACCCACCCACCATTCTTCTTCCGAAGGTATTGGTGAAGGTCAGGGAGGAGCCGTGTCTGGTCCTGCTAATAGCGCCGTATTGGCCGAGCAGGGCGTGGTTCACGGATCTTCTGGATCTGCTGGTGGAAAATCCTGTGCAGTTGCCCGAGATTCCGAACATAATCTCCCAGGCCAAGGGACGCTTCCTACACGAGCGTCCCGAAATGTTCAAATTGACTGCGTGGATGTTGTCAAACAACGTTCCACGTCGGAAGGCTTTTCTCGACAGGCTGCTGATTTCATCGCGGCTGCGAGAAGGAGGTCAACCTTCAAGTCATATAACAACAAGGTTAACAGATTTGCAGACTGGTGTGAAGAAAAGGGTATTGATACCTTTCAATCCACTATTCAGCAAATAGCAGACTTTCTCTGTGAGCTGTTCTTTACAGGACTAGCTCCCGTCACAATTGCTGGATACAAGTCAGCTTTGGCATCAGTTATCCCTTGTCTAGCCAACAGGGATAGTCCAGAGGTGGCCCAGTTAAACGTGATGTTGAAGGGAATGAGCAATCTCCGCCCGAGACAACCGGTAGTCATTCCAGCCTGGAGTCTATCTTTAGTGCTTAATGTACTGGCCAAGCACCCATTCGAACCGTTGCGTTCGGCTAGTCTAAAGCATTTGACTCTAAAGGCGGTCTTTCTATTGGCAGCTTCCTCAGCTAGAAGGCGCAGTGAGATCCATGCGCTTTCGGCAGAGAGGAACCGATTTATTGTTTCTGGAGAAGGTCTGCGTCTTCTGCCAAGAGCAGAATTTATGTCAAAGAACCAATCTTTGAGATATCCCGGCAAACCGATCATTATACCGAAGTTAACCAGGTTTGATCGTGATGCCAGTGTCTGGTGCCCGGTCCGTGCTTTGACTAAGTACAAGAAACGGACTGACTCGTTACGGTCGAACGATAGACATCTGTGGATCTGCCATAAAAAGCCTTATGGCGCCGCATCCATGGATACTATCTCTCGTTGGGTGGTCGAATGCATTCAGACTACTCATGAGATGGCGACTGGGCACCAGGTGCAGGGCGTAAGGGCACACGATGTTAGAGGAATAGCCGCCTCGACCGCCCTTTACAATGGTGTTCCGTTAGAGGACATCATGGCCGTTGCACAATGGCACTGTGAGTCCTCATTTACGGATTACTATATGAGGGATGTGTCAGACTCAGCCAATCCACTCGCTTTAGCTGTTTTGAAACGATAGTTAGTGACCACACTGCTTTTCCCCTTTTTTCACTTTGGTAAGAAAAGAACCTAAAGCAGGCATGGTCAAGCGAGAGGATGTCAACCAGATTGTGTCACTGATGGCCGAACCGGTGAATGGTTGTAGGCGGTACGTCTGAAGTCCTGTTATCATAAGGTAATTCAACAAGTGAGAGTTTTTTGTATTATGTATATGTATCATGTTCATTCATCTTATATATTCATGCTCATTCCCAGGCTAATACAAGCGATATGCAGGGAGTAGTTAACCCTCTTGGCATATTGGTGTTTCAGGCGAGATACATGTTCGTTAGTTCTCTCCCTTTTCTTAGGAGGAAAAAGGGGGGGGGGGGCTGTGACGCGAATGTGATTCGGTTCCGTGAACTTGACGGTCCTTTTAGGTCTCCGTTAGTCAAGTTTGAAGTCTAAAATCTTTCTCCAAGGGGCAAAATTAGCATGTATGGCTTGCCCCTTCCCACCAGGTTACTGATCAAATCTGGTGTATATCAGAAGTAACAGAATGGTGAGTATTGATCGAAGGAGAATGCAGGAAATGTCAATTTCCCTTTCTCCGAGATCTAACAATACTCACCATTCTGTTACGGACCCAGCCTCCCAGCCCCACGGAGGCAAGCCATAGTTTTCTCTTGTTTGGTGGCTATGCAAACAATATGAGCTCTATGGTAAACGGGTACTCGGCAGTGGGGAGCCGGGTACCCGGTTCCCAGGAGTCGGTAAAGCTTTCTAAGTCTATAATCCTAGAGCCGCTGTCAAGGCCAGCTGTATATCAGAAGTAACAGAATGGTGAGTATTGTTAGATCTCGGAGAAAGGGAAATTGACATTTCCTGCATTCCACATTCCTATGAACCGGAGTTGGCACAGGTTTCTGAGATTTGCGTTTCAGAATCAAGTATGGGAGTTTACTGTTCTCCCGTTTGGCCTGTCGACAGCTCCGAGGGTTTTCACAAGAGTGGTCCTTGCGGTGACAGCGTTCCTCAGAAAAGAGAACGTGGCGCTACACACCTACATAGACGACTGGCTGCTCAAAGCAGACTCTGCAGCCAGGTTGAACATGGATACTGCTCTGACTCTGAATTTACTTCCAGATCTAGGCTGCATAGTCAACAAGGAGAAATCCGAGTTGACACCCACTCAACATTTCGTTTATTTGGGGATGCGATTCGATCTCGAGGAGGGCAGGGTTTACCCGTCAGAGCCCAGAGTGGTGTCTCTGTTAGCCATCCTCAAGAGTTTTCGAGTGGGAAACCACATTCAGGCGAGGCGGTTTCTTCAGATGCTGGGCATGATGGTCTCCATGGAGCAAGTTATCCCGTACGCTGCTCTAATGCGAAGACCTATCCAGTTGTATCTGATGTCTCTGTGGAAACAGAGAACAGAACCCCTGTCAAAACTGGTGCCAGTTTTGGAGCCGATAATATCGCATCTTGTATGGTGGAAACAGCGTCAGAATCTCCTAGTAGGGGTTTCGCTGCACCTACCTCGCCCCCAGCTGTCCGTGTACACGGATGCATCGCTGGATGGGTGGGGTGCCTGCCTGGGAGAACACCAGGTCTCGGGCACATGGACTCTCCTGGAGAGTCAGCTGCATATCAATCTGTTGGAAATGATGGCAGTGGAACTGGCGTTGGAAGAGTTTCTTCCGATGATCAGGGGCAAGGTGATATTTATACGGTCGGACAATTCGACGGTAGTATCATACATAAATCGCCAAGGCGGGACCAGGTCACCCACACTGTGTATCAAAGTGTGGCACTTGATTCAATGGTGCAGGAATTACTCGGTTGTTTTGAAATCAGCTCACATTCCTGGTCGATTTAACATTCTGGCGGATGCTTTGTCTCGCAGACAGAGAATTCTGCCAACAGAATGGTCCCTCAACCCTCCAGTTCTACGAAGGATCTTCGAGCATTGGGGCAAACCCAACGTGGACTTGTTCGCCACAAGGGAAAATGCTCAAATCATGACTGATTCCAGATCCAAATGCCGTCGATACAGACGCTCTGGCAATAAGCTGGAGATGGATGCACGCTTACGCGTACCCACCCACCATCCTTTTGCTGAAGGTATTGGTGAAGATCAGGGAGGAGCCGTGTCTGGTCCTACTAATAGTGCCTTATTGGCCAAGCAGGGCGTGGTTCACGGATCTGCTAGATCTGCTGGTGGAAAATCCAGTGCAGTTGCCCGAGATTCCGAACATAGTCTCCCAGGCCAAGGGACGCTTCCTACACGAGCGTCCCGAAATGTTCAAATTGACTGCGTGGATGTTATCAAACAACATTCCACGTCGGAAGGCTTTTCTCGACAGGCTGCTGATTTCATCGCTGCTGCGAGGACGTCAACCTTCAAGTCATATAACAACAAGGTTAACAGATTTGCAGACTGGTGTGAAGAAAAGGGTATTGATACCTTTCAATCCACTATTCAGCAAATAGCAGACTTTCTCTGTGAGCTGTTCTTTTCAGGACTAGCTCCCGTCACAATTGCTGGATACAAGTCAGCTTTGGCATCAGTTATCCCTTGTCTAGCCAACAGGGATAGTCCCGAGGTGGCCCAGTTAAATGTGATGGTGAAGGGAATGAGCAATCTCCGACCGAGACAACCGGTAGTCATTCCAGCCTGGAGTCTATCTTTAGTGCTTAATGTACTGGCCAAGCACCCTTTCGAACTGTTGCGTTCGGCTAGTCTAAAGCATTTGACTCTAAAGGGTTTTTTCTATTGACAGCTTCCTCAGCTAGAAGGCGCAGTGAGATCCATGCGCTTTCGGCAGAGAGGGACCGATTTATTGTCTCCGGAGAGGGTCTGCGTCTTCTGCCAAGAGCAGAGTTTATGTCAAAGAATCAATCTTTGAGATATCCCGGCAAACCGATCATAATACCGAAGTTAACTAGGTTTGATCGTGATGCCAGTGTCTGGTGCCCGGTCCGTGCTTTGACTAAGTACAGAAAATGGACTGACTCATTACGGTTGAACGATAGACATCTGTGGATCTGCCATAAAAAGCCTTATGGCGCCGCATCCATGGATACTATCTCTCGTTGGGTAGTCGAATGCATTCAGGCTACTCATGAGATGGCAACTGGGCACCAGGTGCAAGGGCACACGATGTTAGAGGAATAGCCGCCTCGACCGCCCTTTACAGTGGTGTTCCGTTAGAGGACATCATGGCCGTTGCACAATGGCACTGTGAGTCCTCATTTACGGATTACTATATGAGGGATGTGTCAGACTCAGCCAATCCACTCGCTTTAGCTGTTTAGAGACGATAGTTAAGTGACCACACTGCTCTTCACCCTTTTTTCACTTTGGTAAGAAAAGAACCTAAAGCAGGCATAGTCGAGCGTGAGGATGACAACCAGATTGTGTCACTGATGGCCGGACCAGTGAATGGTTGGAGGCGGTACGTCTGAAGTCCAATTATCATAAGGTAATTCAATAGTGAGAGTTTTTTGTATTATGTCTATATATCATGTTCATTCATCTTATATATTCATGCTCATTCCCAGGCTAATACATGTGGATATGCAAGGAGCAGTTAACCCTCTTGGCATATTTGTGTTTCAGGCGAGATACATGTTCGTGAGTTCTCTCCCTTTTCTTAGGAGAAAAAGGGGGGGGGGCAGTGACGCGAATGTGATTCGGTTCCGATAACTTGACGGTCCTTTTAGGTCTCCGTTAGTCAGGTTGTTACGTCTAAATCTTTCTCCAAGGGGCAAAAGTAGCATTTATGGCTTGGCCCTTCCCACCAGGTTACTGATCAAATCTGGTGTATATCAGAAGTAACAGAATGGTGAGTATTGATCGAAGGAGAATGCAGGAAATTTCAATTTCCCTTTCTCCGAGATCTAACAATACTCACCATTCTGTTACGTACCCAGCCTCCCAGCCCCACGGAGGCAAGCCATGGATTTCTCTTGTTTAGTGGCTATGCAAACAATATGAGCTCTATGGTAGACAGGTACTCGGCAGTTGGGAGCCGAGTACCCGGTTCCAAGGAGTCGGTAAAGCTTTCTAAGTCTATAGTCCTAGAGCCAGCTGTCAAGGCCAGCTGTATATCAGAAGTAACAGAATGGTGAGTATTGTTAGATCTCGGAGAAAGGGAAATTGAAATTTCCTGCATTCCTGTGGTAAATTTCCAAAAATAGTCTTCTTGGTCTACAAATGGACATTTACCAATGCAAGAAGCCATTTTTGGCCGGCTTTAGCATTAAAGGGATAAACTAGTCAACGCCACCACCCACCCACCCATGTTATTTCCTAAGGCCAGCAAACTTTCAAAATTAGCCATTACAGTTACATGTCATGGTTGGGGCAGGGTGTTTGGGACTCGTTGGCATTGATCAACTAACTAGTCAGTCTGGTTGCCAACCAGATTTTAATTCTGAATGAAAGTGTATTTTTATATCAAGTGTGTTTATTTTAAATCTAGCTGCGTTATGGTGGGACACGATTAGCCTATAGAAATGCACTAGCATTCTAAAGACTATCTCTGTGGCATACTGGCAAATGAATAAATATTATTGCTATAATATTACTTGTCAGTCTGAGTTCTGAAATTTGTTTTAAAGGAGGTAAATTTAGAGGTTAGTTTGACTGAAAGAAATTACATTACAGAAGTTAGTCAAATTGTTTTCAAAATAATTAGCACAGCTCCAACTATAACATACATGTATCATTGACATATATAAAATAGAAGGAAAAGTGTTATGGACGCCACATTTTTAGAGTATTTCTATATATAGAAGGGAAATTCCATTTTTTTGCTTCCTATTTGATTAAGATGGGATCAAGGTATAGAAGTGCTGACCAGACAGGTTATTGCAATTAGAATATTGTTCATTTAATCTTGGCAAGTGTCTTACTAAAACTACAATCCCAGGTTAGAAGTGCTAATATATTATTTACTGTAATAAAAGAACAGGTCTTTCAATATCTGCCGGTAGACTAGATCAGGTGAAGAGAACTTGCCGTTGTTATTGCCAGTTTAATGCTTTAGCCTACCTACGGAAATTGCTGTAAATTTCATATTAAAAGTTATTGCTATAATTACCTCTCCAATTAAAATAAGTTTGAAAGAACATATTTTTACAAATATTTGTGTATATTTTGCTGTATCTAATGAAATATTCATAATTGAAAAATCTTCCATTTCCACTCATATGTTATCCTTAAAATTATAAATGCCATATAAGATATGCCTTCCTGGAGATTCAGAGTTTGTGAAAGACACTCGGATTATAATGTTGCGGTGAATTCTGGTCTGGGTCGAACTCATCACGGTTTTGAGGTTATGACGGCTACTCTAAAAGTTATGCCTGCAATCCTATTTCCAGCTAAAATATGTCTTGAACAAATAAGTTCCAGTGATATTTTAGCTCATTTGGCAATATGTACGAAAATAATGTCCGTTGAATCTATTTCATTGACACTCCTATAGATGCACATATGTAACGCAAAAGGTCTTGTAATAAAGAAAAGAATACCATTTTGCGGAGATGGAGGTTCATACCGTTTAGTGATGGTAGTATAGGCACAGATTTTACGAGTGCTTATGGGTATGTCATTGTATGTGATTAGTGTGTTGATTCCCCTTCGTGTAATTGAGTAGGCTATATTTGATAATGGCAACAGGCCAGTATGGGCAGTTTAATACACCGATTCATACTGTATTTACATGAGGCATACATGGTATGCATGAATATTTAAATGTTTGTGTACATGGATGATTTCTGTGCGTACAGTACACTTGTACGCGCCTTATCTGGAGCGCCCAGTCAAATTAGTTTCAATATATTCAGCCGCATGTTTATTGAATAGCAAAGAATTACAAAGAGTTACAATTCATACAACGTGTCAGACTATTTGAGATTTGATTATGGTCTATATGGAACACTTTGTGACGTAATAATTGTGACGTCATCATACACGCGCAGAGCTGATTATGACATCATATGAGGTCAGATGATGGGTGGATACTCTGGAAAGGTGAATTGCTCACTCCTGTGTCCTGCTCTGAGCTAATACCCCCCCCCCCCTTGCTGGCTGACTGACAGTAAGGCAAAAAAAAAGGCTGAATGGATGGATGAATACAACAAGTCGATGAATACTCAGATCAGAAAGCAAAAAAAAAAATTTTAATATAAAAGCTCCCATGCTAAAGCAATAGGCTATTTAATGGTGGCTGTGACAATTAAGGACTTTAATTAAAATTAATTTTTACATTTTCATAATTTTAAATGACTTTATAATGTCATTAGCAGTTACTGAATTACTGAAGGCCTCTGAAAATTACTGAAAATTCATTGCTGAAAATCATGGTTGTTATTACTCCACAAAAACATCTATACCATTCGATCACTACTTGCTAAATCAACTACTCTGCATTTAGCTACCAGAATAAGATTTTTATGTTTGCTTGCATAACCCCATATGCCTATTCCATTTTCAATATACCCTCAACCAGGCTACTGGTAGGGTACACCCCCAGCATATGCCCTGATAGAGACTGGCACCAGTCTGTACTCACTCCTTGGTGACATCTGTCACTAAGCATGTCCGCACATGTGCAATGGATCCCAAATAGGAAACATATTCACTTAAATTCAAATATTCTGCATGCAGTACAGTCTGCCAATATTCCAGCTTAAGTTTTTTTTATACTTTGCGCTGTGTTCAGCTTACGTTTTTGAGAGTTCTTCTGTTCAGGATCATGCTTATGAAGTCCATCTTCCCTAATTTATGTTTACTGAGTATTTTGTGGTGTTATTACTCTTTTATGTCTGTGTTACCGGTTTCCGTGGTAGTAAACCATTTTCGTGGTAGTCAATCATGCCTAAAGTCATCATCATCATTTGAAATCCCTCAATTACTTATCCATTATATTCACTTATATCTACATGTTTATGGCTATCAGGATTTTGGCAGCCATTCACGCGAACAGGAAGAGTCACTGAGTCGGACGATAACCGGAAGGTTAGCCGCCCGCAAATAGGGGAAACCGACTTCCCTCATGTCCAGACTAGAGGTTCGGGGCCCGAAACCCAAAGACACTTAAGGAAAAGGTCATAAAGGTGGTTTCGTATAAGTAACTTTTCAGCATTTTCCTTACTGTTCCTCATCTTTTTGTCTCGCTTCTAGTTTTATCCTTTTACTTCAAAGCTTGTTCTTTCCTTACATCTTGGCGTCAGTTCTCTCGGCTAGTAAATTTTTTAAATTTAGTTTTCCTTCTACTTCCATCGATCGTTGTCTCTGCGCGTTATTCAACCCAGAAGTGTGTATTTCGCTTTATTTCATCATAAATGCTTATTTTGTTAATCAAAATTCAGTGTTTTGTGTATTTAACATTCGAGCTGATCCTGGAGTTTCATTATCAATCAATCAATCGTTTTATTGGCATATCAAACACAATGACATACGCCATAGTACAAACATTTAACTACATTTAACAAAGATGAAAATATAGGTTCCAAGACAATAAATATAATAAATAAATAAATAAATAAAAATGTACAGGTTTAATGTGTAGGGCCATGATTTAAGTTTACTGCCACTAGGCATAAATATAGGATTGTTTGGAATATCTAATTAAACAATATATCCAATACAGTGAGGTATGGCGAAGTTACCAGGACTCATGAAGTTGGCTAGTTTCCCAATGAAATTGATATGGATGTTGATTAAAATATAGGACACAGTTATGCAATCATTATATGAGCCTGCCTCATGTACAGGATGACAATCTGACGAGTTGTGTCATTGCATAGGATTTAAAGTACAAGCCCGAGTAGCTAGGCAACCGTTGATGTAATTAATAACAATTTTTATTGGATCACTATCTCCATATCTGACATTCAAAGTTTAAATTGGCGACACCTATCAAGCGAGACAAAATTAGTAAATTCATTAAGCTTTTTAAAGAGCGATTGTCTCTCCTGATCGTGATGTGGATATTCCATTATAAAGTGTTTTTCATCCTCGATTAGGTTCTGATTGCAAAGCTTACAGAATCGTAGATGAGCAGGTATTAGTGGTGTTTTCTGCCTATCTTCCTCAATTTGTAAGGTGTGTGCACTTATCCTGAGTTTTGTAAAGTTTCTGCGTTTTGTGAAATTCTTTTCAAAATTGCAATAGTTCACTTAACAGACCCATATCATGTATTCAATTCATAGAATCGCGATGAAGTCATCACAATTAAAGTTCCCTGGAGCGATGTCTTTTCTGGAGGGACTAATTTAACATTTCAAGCAATGGTTTGGGAGACTCTAATTACATTTTCCTTACTATCTTTCTAAATTCAGTCATGATTTGATGTTTTCGAATACCAGACAGGATTATTGCAGATTCTCAGGTACCGGATTTGGCTATATTTTGATTCTAACTCCTCCCATAGGCTTACTATGGGTTTTCGGTTTGCCACGAAATCTGGTTAAATCACTATAAATAGAATTATCTATAATGTTTTCAGGGTCTTCAGCATTTTAATAAGTAAGATTATACTTCTATGATTCTTTTTTCTCGATTCAAAGAAAGCGGTAAAATTAAAATAACCAAAATAAACGCGAGTTACCACTTTTTGTGATGGCTAAGAATAAGGATATAGCCCAGGATTTTATGGCTGGAGCTTCATGGCATATGTAAACTATATGTTTCTATGAGCAGTCCTCTCTAGCATATAGTAAGTTTGCCCCAACATTAAGGGTGGCCCTGCCAGATGTTCTTGGATCTAAGACCCTTATCCGCAGTCTCTTCTCCCAAATGGTCTTCTGTTCCATCCAATCAGAAGCTATTAGAATTAGAGGGGGTGCTGGTTTTCTATGATTGTCAAGGAGACTATAGAAGAGGCTCTACCTTGGAAAGTAGACCCGCGATTCTGTTCAACTATCTTCATAGTCTCCAATTCTTAGAAGGCTGACGTCATTTTATCTCCCTGAAGAAGTTATATCGTCTTTATCTCCTAAGTTCAGGATGGAGTCCTCCCCTAACGCAAGTCTATTTTTCAGGTATGTGATCCTTTTCTATCGATCATTAGGATGCCTACTTCATGTGCCTTTTACCTTTCCTTCCGAAGGTACATGAGTTTTGCTTTCAAGGATAGGGTATGGCAGTTTGAGCCATGCCCTTTGATCTGACCCTGGCGCCTTTCTTTTCACACGTCTGGTCTCAGCCATGGTAGGTGTCTTGCGCCGTCATCTTATTCTTCTTCAGTCTTTATAGACAATCGGTTAATAAAAGCTAGGTCTTTCTCAATTCTTTCAAGATTTATTCCCACGGTTTGGAGTTCGCCTTGCAGCCTAGGTTGAATTATATTTCCTAATAAGTCCAAGCCTAGTTCCTTCTCAAGTTTCTCCCATCTAGGCATCTCCCTCGAGCTGTTTTCAGGGTCAAGTTCTTTTTCCTTCATAGACAAGGGTATGGGCAATCTTGTTGACAGTGGTCACCCCGACATCCTTTTTCTATGTCAGGGTAAGATTTTTTCTTAGGATTCTAGGCTTGATGATCAGCGTCAAGAATGTCATTCCCAGGGTGACATTGATGAGAAGACTTTCTAATGTTCCTGATCTTCTAGAGGCAGTCAGTACATTCTAGTTCCCTTTGATGGGTGTTCCATTAGTCAAGACCTCCCCTCAGGTGATTATTTCATGGTTTTTTCACAGGAGGGGTGGGGAGCAGTTTGGGACTCCCTGATTTTGCCAGTCTGGTCCCTGGAAGAGTCATTTTCTCACATCAGTTTAGTGGAGTTGTGACTTGTCAAGAAGCCGCTCCACTTTTGGTCGGATCGAGTGATAGGCATCAAGATCTCGATTCGATCAGTCAATGCCACTGGGTTTTCTTTCATTTTCTGATGAAGGAACAAGGTCTTTTCTTCTTTATATGGGGATTTTGGATCCTTTTCTTGGGATGTCACTAGATCCAAATCTTTCTAGTTCCCAGTCATGTTCCAGACAGATGGATATTTCTTGCGGACCAGTAGTTCAGTCCTAGCAAGTTCTCACTCACCGAGTGGTAGTTTAAGAGGTTGGTTGCCAAAAGCGTTTTCAAGCTTCTGAGTCTTCCCCATGTAGATCTTTTTGCGACATGTCTGATTGCTCAGGTCTCATCTTTCATGTCTCCCTTTTCGGACAGTCAGGTTTGGGCGATGATCGCACTGTCTCAGTTCTGGACAGGATTGTTTGATTTCATGTTCCTTCCAATATTCCTAATCCTAATGGTTCTGAAGATAGTCATGGACCAGTTTTAAGAATTTTTTCCAGCAGCACCCTTATGGTCAAAGAGGATCTGATTGGTAGCCTTTCTCGATCTTCTGGTAACATTTTGCTAGCCTTCTCCCAGTATCATCAGATCTCGCTCAAGTAAGGGGCTTGCATCTTCATCCAATCCAGAATTCTTCATCCTGTGTGTTTGGAGAATTTTCGAGTGTCCAGTCTCTGTGAGATCAACTTTTCTTCAAGATCTCAGGAAATCATTGGGTCTTCCAGGAGGGAGCCGACCTGTCGAATTTGTACAACGGTCGACTATTAAATCTTTGGAGAATGGTGTTTAAAACATGGTTTCTCCTTCGATCAATACTCACCATTCTATTACTTCTGATATACAGCTGGCCCTGACAGCTGGCTCTAGGACTATAGACTTAGAAAGCTTTACCGACTCCTTGGAACCATGAAGCTCATTCTTGTTTGCATAGCGACAAGAGAATACATGCTTTTTGCAGTTGGAAAGTCTTAAGATTGTTTAAGCCTAAGTCTTTTTACTGTGATTAATTGTGATAGCTTGTGCGTTCTCAAAAGGATATTTGGATTAATATGGATGCTTCCGATGATAACCAAGTCGTATATTTCCATGTTATTCCATAGTTAAAAGACTTAGGTCTCTAAAATTTTGTCTGTATCGCATGTTCCAATTTCTAACCCCAAAGAATCTGGGACGTGTGTTAACAACGAAATATGCCAGATGATCGCCTTCCTTTAAATCCCCAACAGGCGATCGGCAGATATGAAATTAGGTGTTGGCTTATCGGTGTTTTAACACGATTATCGGCTGACTTCGTTCTCCGTAAGATCCGAGCGGGTGACGTAAAAAGCACACCCGTGTTTCTCGGATGTCTATGTGAAGAAAATGTTTCATTAATTCGCGCATCTGATTCTGGGTGCTGCGTACTTTAATTGGTACCAGAAAAACTTTGGAATTTTCCAGTTTTGCGTGTTATCACGATCTGTTTGCAATGATCAGTGGTTTCAAAATTCTTGATTTATATGTGTGGTCTGCAGTTTTACCGTGTGCTACAGCAGTTTGTTTACATTTTGTTGTTTCTTCACATATCGTTTTGGCCTTCGTTTCTATTTCCTAGGTGTTAGATTTTTAATCGTATCTATTCGATTCATTTCATTTATCAGCTATCACCATTAGGGGTTATAGATTTATTTAGCTTCTTCTCTTCCTTGTCTTCTGAATGCTGATATCAAGGATTTGAAGATTCTCAATGGTTTTATTAGAGGATTGGGAAATATTCGTCCTCCAGTGACTAAGCCTTTGTTTTCCTGAAATTTGGCCTTGATTCTTCAAGTTTTGGCAGGTCACCATTTTGAGCCAATTGGATCTATCAGTCTCAAACTATTGACTCTTACGGCTGTTTTCCTTGTTGCTGCCACCTCAGCTAGGAGAAGATCCAAAATTCATGCTCTTTCCGCAGAAAAAGACAGATTTATCGATTCTGGGGACGGTCTAGTTTTATATCGCAGAAGCGATTTTTTATCGAAGACCCAGGCTAACCGTTACTCAGCCAAACCTATTATTCTTAAATCTTTATCGTCTTTTTCGCCGTCACACAGATTCTTGTGTCCAATCAGGGCCTTAAAAGTCTTTAAACGTTGTACCAATTTTAAAAGATTCGATTCTTTGCACTTATGGGTTCCGTACACGGAGGAGATGGCTAGACCAGTTTCTAAGGCCACAGTTGCCAGATGGATCTGTGAGACCATAAAATCATGCTATGAGATTGCCTCCCCAGGTGAGATCAATTTAGCCCATGTCAAGACTCGACCTTCGTGGTATGGCTACCTCCTTCGCTCTTTTCGCTGGCTCATCATTGGACGGCGTCATGCAAGTCGCAGGTTTGAAATCTGAATCTACTTTTACCTCTTTCTATTTAAAGGATCAGAGCCAAGCGGCCTCGTTCTTTAGAAATATAACGATTTTAACAAAACAAGCCAAGGACCATTTACCAAGCACATGTCACCAATTCCATTAGTCTATGTCTGTAAGATATGGTGAAAATATTCTCTTGTTTTGTTTATTTCATTGAGTTGACAATTTTCCTTTGTTTTGATAATCAACGTGATTTGTTATGGATGCACAATTATGCTAATTTATTAACATTTGGCTATGCGTTGTTTAATTTTTATCCTTGTTTAATGATTCTCAAATCTCCACCCACAAAGGGTTTTTAAGTGGGGCACTGACCAAATCTACAGGTTTAGTAAGTAGTGATTGAACGGTATAGATGTTTTTGTGGTGTAATAACAACCCCCAACAGACCCTCCCCCCCCCCTTGCGGGTTGGTCTGTAGTTTTATTAACCACTATAATACATACTTACCATTCAATCACTACGACCCGACCTCAGCCGGGGATGATTTGAGAATCTGTTCATAATATTTGGCACTTAAATTTAGAAAAGTGAGTATGTTTCCTATTTGGGCTCCATTGCGCATGCGCGGACATGCTTAGTGACAGGTGTCACCAAGGAGTGAGTACAGACTGGTGCCAGTTTCTATCAGGGCATATGCTGGGGGTGTACCCTACCAGTAGTCTGGTTGAGGGTATATTGAAAATGGAATAGGCATATGGGGGTATGTAAGCAAGCGTAAAAATCTTATTCTGGTAGCTAAATGCAGAGTAGTTGATTTAGCAAGTAGTGTTTGAAGGGTAAGTATGTTTTATAGTGGTTAATAAAACTACAGCCCAACCCGCAAGGGGGGTCTGTTGGGGGTTTTCACATTGGAAATTACTGATTGTGTGTATGGGGCTAGGCAGCCATTGACATGTCTACGGTACTTGCACACACAGTTGTCACACAACGACGATCAAAGACCCAATAGTGTGACTAATTGGTTTCAGATTAAGCCAAATGGCTATCACCACTAGTCAAGAAAATGGTGTGTAAATGTTTTTTCTCAAATTATGCCAATACATTTCCGTTTTTTACTGGTAGTAGTATTTTGATTCTTATATGAAGTTGCACATCCATCATCGAGCACTAGAGGGAAACTCATTTCTCCTTCGATCAATACTCACCATTCTGTTACTTCTGATATACAGCTGGCCCTGACAGCGGCTCTAGGATTATAGACTTAGAAAGCTTTACCGACTCCTGGGAACTGGGTACTCGGCTCCCAACTGCCGAGTACCCGTTTACCATAGAGCTCATTCTTGTTTGCATAGCGACAAGAGCAATACATGCTTTTTGCATTAAGGATTTTAGTGTTTTAAAATAATCTAAGTCTTTAATCAGTGATAGTTTGTGTGTTCTGAAAGGATTAACTAAGGACTATGGAGAATACCGCCCAAGACAACCAGGTTGTATTGTTCTTTATTATCCATAGTTAAAAGACTTAGGTCTCTAAATTTCGTTGTGTCGCATGTTCCAATTTCTGTCCCCATAGAATCTGGGACGTGTGCTAACAACGATATATGCCAGACGATCGCCTTCTTTAAACCCCAACAGGCGATCGGCAGATATGAAAATAGGTGTTTGCTACGGTATTTCTAACACGAATATCGGCTGACGTCGTTCTCCGTAGAATCCGAGCGGGTGACGTCACACCCGGTCGCTCGGATGTTTATGTAAAGAAAAATTTTTTCATTAATTCGCGCATCTTATTCTGGGTGCTGCGTACTAAAAATGGTACCGGAAACTTTAGAATGATCAAGTTTACGTGCGATCACGATCGGTTTGCAATGATCGGTGGTTTCAAAATTCTTGAGTAGATGTGTGGTCTGCGGTTTTACCGTGTGAGACAGCAGTTTTGTTATACATTTTGTTGTTTTCTTCACATATCGTGCTGCGTTCGTTAGGAGTATAATTTATATTGATTAGTAAATATACCCTGAATGCTATGCGATATGATTCCTGGAGCCGTTACACATCCTGGAGGATCTATTATGGGTGTGTTGTGCCCGCCGCGTACTTGTCGTCATAATCAATGCGATCGTTGTTGTAACGTGGCGGGGTGGGGTGCGGGGAGGTTACGGTTAATTTATGAGTCAAATTATTTGAAAATTAATTGTCTGCCTTCCATCCGGGTCTCGTTCCGCTTGTTTATTGTAGGTTTGTGCTTATTTTATAGGCCAAGCCAGCCCCGCCATCATGTGACGACTGCCATAAGTTTGTCCGTGTAATGTTCAAGGACCATGTCTGTGTTTTATGTGTGCCCTGTGTAATATAGATCATAGGTGTAATGTTTGTGCAGTGTGGTCCGTCGAAACGATGGTTAAGTTCCTTGCCCAGAAGAACTTGGCTGGGTCTGACGCGGGGTCAGGCGGTCCGAGAGTAAATCGTGGAGCGCCCGGTTCGGCCGGTGCGGGTGCTCCACGTCCCCAGCTGGAGGTGGCGGAGATGGCACCGCCGGCGTGGTTTGGTCCGGCTCTGCAGGGTTTTTCTGCATAGCGTTCTGACCACGCTGGTGTCGTCCCTGCTACCAAAGGTTGGGGGGCAGTTTCTCCCCATGCCTGGTACGGATCCTGTCCTCGGACAGGATTCTGGACTGGTTACCGAGGGGGCCGTCTCGTACGGCCCCCTGGCAGTCCCGTCTGGCTTCGGCCAGACGGGTTTCTGTTTCTCTGCGGCCACCTCCGGGTGGTCCAGTAGCGGTGGCCGGTCCATCATGTGTGGGAGCCGTCCGCCAGGACGGTTCCACGGTTGACTCGTCTAGTGACGACTCTTCAGAGTCTGAAGACGAGGAGGCCGAGGAGGAGAGGTTGCTGCGGCCCGTGAAGCCGCAGGTGGAGAATATGGAGGTTGATTCCGTCCTAGACGGAACCGGCCTCCATTTGTCTGGTTTGGCGCAAGCCAGGTCAGCGGCTCCGCCTGTGGCTGAGGCAAATCCGTTACCGTGCACCGGTTCCGTGCGGCTTGGTTTGGCACCAGCCGTCACGGGAACGGGTGTGCCGGGCCGGGCGTGGTACTCACCTATCTCGCCTGGTCCGGCAGTCGGACGTGGGGTGCCGTGGGCGCCCGTGTCCGGCTATGGTTCCGCGACTGCTACGGGTCCGTACGGTTTTCCGTGCGGACCTACCCCATGGACCGGAGTGTTTCATGGGGTGGCGGCGGAACCGTGTGGTACCGGAGTGCCTGGCGTGTCAGCCGTGGCTCCTTGCTGGGAGGCCGTGGCTGGCAGACCCGTGAGCACGTCAACGGGTGACGTGTTTGCGGGGGTGTCTTCATCGGAGGTAGATTGGTCAGATGCTCTGGCGTGGCTAGCCAGGGTTGACCCGTCTGTGGTTTCGGCCACAGCCGATGAAGATGCGCCCCGTCCGTCGGTTGCGTCGATCAGGACGGGGATTTTGCCCGCGGCCCGGATCCAGTCAGTGGGACTGGATCCACGGTTCATAGAATGGTTGGATGCTATTTATAGCAAACAACTGATGACCAAGGGTCAGCTCCCTGCGGCCTCCAGGGAGGTGCGGGCAAGATGTCGTATTCCGCGGGGGGAATACGACAGGTATGGTGTAGTCCCGTCGGTCACGGAGGATGACCGATGGGTACTGGGCGTCCAGAGTGCCGTGCCGGGTCACCCCGGTCCGGCACTTGTGGACAAGTCTCAGGTACACCAGGAAGAAGTCCTGTCCCTATGCGATGAGGGTGTGAGGGCAGCGATGAGCGCTGTCAACCACTCTTATCGTCTCCTTCAGTCGGTGTGGGCTGAAGCGGGGCAGGCCACCCTGTGCCACCTGTGGCGCTTTCATGTGTCAATGACGGCCTGGTGCTGTCGATGGACGCATTGGCAAGGGTGCAAGCGCGTGTGACAAAATCCAGGAGGCAAATGGTCATTGACCATATGCGTCCGGCTACGGCAGTCAGGGAGCGTCTCCTTGGGACACCCCTGACAGGGCCTAGCATCTTCGGTGGCCAAGCGTGGGCCATCTTAGAGGATACCGCCAGTATCGCGCAGAATCGGTTAGCGGTAAACCTACAGCTAGAGCTAGTGCGGCAAGCGCATGCACTAGGGCCTGTGGGGAAACCGCTAACGGGACAACCTTCAAAGGAGCAGAAGAAGCATAAGGGCAAGGCGAAAGCTAGGCCTGTTGCGACTTCTGCTTCAGCTGGGGTTTCAGAGCCGCCGCCGGCGAAGAAGCCCAGGAAGGTTGTAGAGGCGCCTACCCTCCCCAATGTTGCTCCTGACCGCCCTAGAGGCGGGAAGGGGAAGGGTAAGGGTAAGGCCTCAAAGGGCGGACAGAAGGGGCCGAAGCGTACCTGAGGGTACGAAAGCTCCCTTCATATCCGCCTGGACCGCGCCTGTGCGACAGGAACAGCGGTGCCAGTTATACCCGTCGTGCCTAGAACGAAATGGTTCTCTCTCTCTCGCGTTAAGAAAGAGTGGGGGGGGGGCGGACTGCGAGCCGGACAACCCCGTTAAACGTCGAGGCGTCTATGGTGGGTGGAAGGCTCATGCGTTTCGTCGAGGCCTGGCAAGGTGTGACGTCAGACAGTCTGGTCCTGGGATGGTTATCCCAGGGTTACATGCCGGAGTGGTGGGACTTTCCACCACAAAATCTGTCTTTGGCACCTGTCTGGACACCCGTACCAAGGGAGCCAGACAAGTTAGAAGCCGTTCAAAAGGAAGTGTCGGGTTTGCTTCTGAAGGGAGCAATAAAACCAGCAAATCGAAACACTCCAGGCTTCTATTCAAACATGTTCCTTGTCCCCAAGAGCACAGGGGGATGGAGACCCATACTCAATCTCAGGCCATTAAATTGGTTTATCCATACGCCTCGGTTCCAGATGGAAACGCCGAGGTCGGTAATGCGGGATTGAGGAAAGGAATGTGGTGTGTATCGATCGATCTGAAAAATGCATATTTCCACATTCCTATGAATCGGAGTTGGCACAGGTTTCTGAGATTTGCGTTTCAGAATCAAGTATGGGAGTTTACAGTCTCCCGTTTGGCCTGTCGACAGCTCCGAGGGTTTTCACAAGAGTGGTCCTTGCGGTGACAGCGTTTCTCAGAAAAGAGAACGTGGCGCTACACACCTACATAGACGACTGGCTGCTTAAGGCAGACTCGGCAGCCAGGTTGAACGTGGATACTGCTCTGACTCTGAAGTTACTTTCAGATCTACGCTGCATAGTCAACGAGGAGAAATCCGAGTTGACGCCCACTCAACGTTTCGTTTATTTGGGGATGCGATTCGACCTTGAGGAGGGAAGAGTTTACCCATCAGAGCCCAGAGTGGTGTCTCTGTTAGCCATCTTCAAGAGTTTTCGAGTGGGAAACCACATTCAAGGCGAGGCGGTTCCTTCAGATGATGGTCTCCATGGAGCAGGTTGTCCCGTACGATGCTCTAATGCGAAGGCCTATCCAGTTGTATCTGATGTCTCTGTGGAAACAGAGAACAGAACCCCTGTCAAAACTGTTGCCAGTTTTGGAGCCGATAATATCGCATCTTCTATGGTGGAAACAGCGTCAGAATCTCCTATTAGGGTTTCGCTGCACCTACCCCGCCCCCAGCTGTCCGTCTACACGGATGCATCGCTGGAAGGGTGGGGTGCCTGCCTGGGAGAACCAGGTCTCGGGCACATGGACTCTCCCGGAGAGTCAGCTGCATATCAATCTGTTGGAAATGATGGCAGTGGAACTGGCGTTGGAAGAGTTCCTTCCGATGATCAGGGGCAGGGTGATATTGATACGGTCGGTCGATTCGACAGTAGTATCATATATAAATCGCCAAGGCGGGACCAGGTCGCCCACTCTGTGTATCAGGGTGTGGCACTTGATTCAATGGTGCAGGAATTACTCGGTTGTTTTGAAAGCAGCTCGTATTCCTGGCCGATTGAACATTCTGGCGGATGCTTTGTCTCGCAGACAGAGAATCCTGCCAACAGAATGGTCCCTCAACCCTCCAGTTCTGCGACGGATCTTCGAGCATTGGGGCAAACCCAACGTGGACTTGTTCGCCACAAAGGAAAATGCTCAAATCATGACATATATCTCGCCCATTACAGATCCAAATGCCGTCGATACAGACGCTCTGGCGATAAGCTGGAGAGGGATGCACGCTTACGCGTACCCACCCACCATTCTTCTACCGAAGGTTTTGGTGAAGGTCAGGGAGGAACCGTGTCTGGTCCTGCTAATAGCGCCGTATTGGCCGAGCAGGGCGTGGTTCACGGATCTTCTAGATCTGCTGGTGGAAAATCCTGTGCAGTTGCCCGAGATTCCGAACATAATCTCCCAGGCCAAGGGACGCTTCCTACACGAGTGTCCCGAAATGTTCAATGACTGCGTGGATGTTATCAAACAACGTTCCACGTCGGAAGGCTTTTCTCGACAGGCTGCTGATTTCATCGCGGCTGCGAGAAGGAGGTCAACCTTCAAGTCATATAACAACAAGGTTAACAGATTTGCAGACTGGTGTGAAGAAAAGGGTATTGATACCTTTCAATCCACTATCAGCAAATAGCAGACTTTCTCTGTGAGCTGTTCTTTTGAGGACTAGCTCCCGTCACAGTTGCTGGATACAAGTCAGCTTTGGCATCAGTTATCCCTTATCTAGCCAACAGGGATAGTCCAGAGGTGGCCCAGTTAAATGTGATGTTGAAGGGAATGAGCAATCTCCGACCGAGACAACCGGTAGTCATTCCAGCCTGGAGTCTATCTTTAGTGCTTAATGTACTGGCCAAGCACCCTTTCGAACCGTTGCGTTCGGCTAGTCTAAAGCATTTGACTCTAAAGGCGGTCTTTCTATTGGCAGCTTCCTCAGCTAGAAGGCGCAGTGAGATCCATGCGCTTTCGGCAGAGAGGAACCGATTTATTGTTTCTGGAGAAGGTCTGCGTCTTCTGCCAAGAGCAGAGGTTATGTCAAAGAACCAATCTTTGAGATATCCCGGCAAACCGATCATTATACCGAAGTTAACTAGGTTTGATCGTGATGCCAGTGTCTGGTGCCCGGTCCGTGCTTTGACTAAGTACAAGAAACGGACTGACTCGTTACGGTCGAACGATAGACATCTGTGGATCTGCCATAAAAAGTCTTATGGCGCCGCATCCATGGATACTATCTCTCGTTGGGTGGTCGAATGCATTCAGACTACTCAGGAGATGGCGACTGGGCACCAGGTGCAAGGCGTAAGGGCAGACAATGTCAGAGGAATAGCCGCCTCGACCGCCCTTTACAATGGTGTTCCGTTATAGGACATCATGGCCGTTGCACAATGGCACTGTGAGTCCTCATTCACGGATTACTATATGAGGGATGTGTCAGACTCAGCCAATCCACTCGCTTTAGCTGTTTTGAAACGATAGTTAGTGACCACACTGCTTTTCACCCTTTTCTCACTTCGGTAAGAAAAGAACCTAAAGCAGGCATGGTCAGGCGAGAGGATGTCAACCAGATTGTGTCACTGATGGCCGAACCGGTGAATGGTTGGAGGCGGTACGTCTGAAGTCCAATTATCATAAGGTAATTCAATAGTGAGAGTTTTTTGTATTATGGATATGTATCATGTTCATTCATCTTATATATTCATGCTCATTCCCAGGCTAATACATGGAGTATGCAGGGAGCAGTTAACCCTCTTGGCATATTTGTGTTTTCAGGCGAGATACATGTTCGTTAGTTCTCTCCCTTTTCTTAGGAGGAAAAAGGGGGGAGGACTGTGACGCGAATGTGATTCGGTTCCGTGAACTTGACGGTCCTTTTAGGTCTCCGTTAGTCAAGTTTGAAGTCTAAAATCTTTCTCCAAGGGGCAAAATTAGCATTTATGGCTTGCCCCTTCCCACCAGGTTACTGATCAAATCTGGTGTATATCAGAAGTAACAGAATGGTGAGTATTGATCGAAGGAGAATGCAGGAAATGTCAATTTCCCTTTCTCCGAGATCTAGCAATACTCACCATTCTGTTACGGACCCAGCCTCCCAGCCCCACGGAGGCAAGCCATAGTTTTCTCGTTTGGTGGCTATGCAAACAATATGAGCTCTATGGTAAACGGGTACTCGGCAGTTGGGAGCCGAGTACCCGGTTCCTAGGAGTCGGTAAAGCTTTCTAAGTCTATAATCCTAGAGCCGCTGTCAGGGCCAGCTGTATATCAGAAGTAACAGAATGGTGAGTATTGTTAGATCTCGGAGAAAGGGAAATTGACATTTCCTGCAGTCTCTCGCACGATTGACATCCAGGTCGCCAAACAGCTTCTTTTCCAAAGAAGTTGTTTCTGGCCATGTTGTCTGCCTAGGTCAAGTTCGACTCACTAACTCGTCAGTTTGTGGGTTTCTTGAAAATGCGCAGTCGCTATGACAAGCCAAACGCTGAATAGTTAACTATAGTTTGTGGGTTCCCGATTTCCGATTGAATTTCTATTGCAGAAAATTTGGAGCCGGTTACCAGTCTCCATTAACCCTTTCTGTCGTCTGTTTTGATGGCCTACGAAAATGGGTTATTTTCATCCGCTAAGATGTCATAAAGCATCCAAATACTATAAACAGGAAGGAAATCGGCCTTGGGAACATTGATTTACTATAGAGCATCATAATTTCATCAGACTTACATAGGTTAGGGAAACATTAACATGTTTATGTGCATTTTACCGTGGCAAGTGAACCCTATCCGCCATTTTGGATTTTATGCAAATTTCGAACTAATCATCTGAACCGAGATCGAGTGCTCGGTTGACTATATTTGACTAGCTAGTAAACCATTTCAAGTTCGACTCGGAATCCAGTTAACTATAGCTAACTATGGTTAAGAGTTGAACTTGACCCTATGGACATCCTGGAGTTTAGTGCCTCAGCAGATGTTCACTTTTCATCGGCGTTCTGCCACATGGTTATTTTGTTGTGCATACCGGCATTTATTCTATTGTGGCGTGTCTGGAGCCTGAATACGGTAGATTGGTCAGTGCTAACTGGTTGTAGAAAGGGTGTTGCTGCTGCTATTCTTCTCAGCCAATCACCAGAATTTCCCCTTTTCTTTACCCCTTGTGTAAGATACCAATATGAACCATTTAACGGTCAAGATTTCTCAGGAAAATTGATACCATTGAATAGTGAATGTCCAATTGCAGGCCAAGAGAAAACTATTTTCGACAAATTAACATAGGAATAACAGGCTTGTTTATCGACCCAGTCACTCCACTTCCAGTGATAAAGTTTCAAAAAATAGTCTCATTGTTTACAAATGGACGTTTCTCCAAACAAATTCTGGAGGCATGGTTTTGCAGACTTGTCCATTAAAGATTTAAGAGACCACTCTAGTGGGTGTAACTGTAAGTGCATTAATTGTGTTCTGTTTCTTTACAGATTATCTCCCTTGATGAACCACTCGACAGCTTTGTTAGGAGCAGAATCCGCGCGAATATGTCCATTACGTGTATAGTCCGTGAGAATATCAAGTGTAACAATACCAGTACAGACTAATGAAATCCTGACTATACACAAGCTAATGATTAAGTTCCTGATGTTGCACAAGTATTTGTAAAGACGCATGATTGTCATATGTTAAAAACATTCCTGTATGAATTGGAATTTAGGCTGTCTCTAAAGTAGATTTTGATGCTTGGCTGGTTTGGATTTGTCTTCCATGTGCATTTAGTCCATCTTACTTGATTGCAGTTATAGAAGTATATTATAGATTGTACTCGTATTTAAAAAAAATCATTATGCAGAATAGTGTGATCGCGAGTATGGCTAAGTATAAATGTTCTGATTGTGAGATAGCGTTTCCATATTTGCAGCAACTGTACCGGCATAAGACAGTGTGTAAGCAGCAATCTAAATCTTCCATGTGTTCGCGTTGTGGAAGAGCTTTAGGAAAACATCACTATACATGTAAAGAGTGTAACAGGTGTTTTGCACATCTGGGTTTCTTTGAATCTCATCAATTACGACATAAGAAAGATGCCAGGAAACGCTCTCGTACAACATTTAAATGTGATTATTGTGGGAAAGTATCTGCTAGTCAAAATGGTATGCAAAACCATATCAAAATTCATATGCATGAAAAACCATTCAAATGTGATATTTGTGACCGGTATTTCGCATATAAAGGTAGTGTGGAGGCACATAGGTTGAGCCATAGAAAAGTGAAAAAGGAAAAACAATTCAAATGTAATGTTTGCAACCAAAAACTGTCTAGCCAAGCTAAAGTCGAAGAACATATCAGAGTCCATAATAACGTTAACCGATTTGAATGTGATGTGTGTCTTAAGCTGTTTTCAAATCTTCATAATATGAAACAACATAAGAGGAATTTTCATCCTGAAGGAACACCAGAAAGCTCAATTGCATCAAAAATTTCAGTTGATGCATCAACGAGCGCAGATGATGCCAGAAAAAGATCAGTTGACACAGACTTATCTAATAACAATGTTAAAAGTGATAGCATAGGTGATAGCGAGCTAAGTAGTGGTGATAAGTTGTTCTGTTGCCAGAAATGCCAACTTAAATTTTCTGATTTGAGCAGTTTCCTCAAGCATCGGCGGATGCATACAGGTGTTAAGCCATATACATGCTCATTCTGTAATACAGGCTTTTGTAATGCTAGCAGTTTAAAACAACATGTAACTTCATTGCATGCAGGTGAAGAAGAAGAATCTCAGAAAATCCCAAAATCTCCTTCGCCAAAGGTTGACGCAAGTGAAGCAAGTACGGACGACAACAACAGTGATACAGGTTACAAATGTGTGGAGTGTGACAAAGTCTTCTTTCAGTTTGGCGTTTATAACAGGCATAAAATTATGCATAAGCGTGCTGAGCAATATCAAGCACAAAAAAGTATTATGACAAATGTTAAGAAAGAGCACGAAGTCACCAATACAACAGAAATCACCAATGTTCCACCAGAATGTGGAACACCTGAGCAGGTGGACTTCAGCCACGATCTTCCATCTGTCAGTCCTGTGAAGTTCAGTTGCCTGAAATGTGGGATTGATTTTAACAGCAAGATTAGTTTACGTGGTCACCTACGAAAGCATGCACGTTCTAAAACATTCACATGTTCTTGTGGTAAGAATTTCTCTTACAAGTCTAGTATGATGAAGCATAAGGACCAACATTGCGCTATGAAGACGAAAGGGAAGAAAGCGCATGAGAACCAACATCGTGCTATGAAGAGGAAAGATAGGAAACATAAGGACCAACATGGCGCCATGAAGAGGAAAGGGAAGAAAAAGTGTAAGAATGTAGAATAAATTAATGCAATTTAGTGTCTTAAAAATTACAGTACACTTGATATGTTTCCAAAGTAAAGATAGAAACATGTTACCGGGTAGTTATTGCAATTTTGAACATGTTATATGAAGTGCTCTGTTGAATATTTTGGATTTAATTTGATTGGATTCCAATAAAATTATTACTCCTTAGTCCTTAACCCTTTGCACGCTAAACTCCCACAATCTGAATTTCAAGGTAAATTTAAAGATAAGATGTTTCGCTGTAGGACGCCAGCCAACATTTTTTATGAATTCATTTTGGTAATGCATGGCATCTATGCTAGATCAATGCCTCATAAGATTGAAAAAAATATGAGGTTAGATCGCACCATCGATTTTGAATTTAAAGACCATTTGCAAGGTCACAAAGGTTAAAACAAGGTCATAATGACTGTCGTGCTATTTTTTCATGGTTTATACCCCATTTACAGGCTATATGTAGTTTAAAGATAAATTAACTATCATTATGTTACGTAACAAGCACGTATGACATTGTAGTACACCAACGTCCTTCATATTGCTGGGTTCTCTGTCTGACTCAAAGAACACAAACATTTTAAAACAAAACAACAGAATCCAACTAATTGTATGTTTTACTAAACTCATTATTTGATAGTGCAGTTTACTTTATATACAACTATATACAACAATATTTAAACCTTAGTGGTTCAAAGCATCATGGCCAGTCAGTGTTCAGTGAATTGTGTCTCCCCCCATCATATTGTCCTGGCCCTTTTATAAGTTTGGGCAATATGCATGTTTCAAACACTGGCGTGTTCCTGTGATTCTCTCGCATGTCTCCGCTTTGCGTGTCGCCCGCACGGCGTGTTAGTGGGCACGACGTGTCAGTGGACATGGCGGAGATTATCAGAGTTATTCAGGTATTTAAAGTACACATAACCTTCCCTATAGCATTTGCCAGTCTGTGACCTAAATCTAATGCTCTGGTATGCTGCTACTCTCCATTCAGTTAGTACACACACACACACTCACACCCAGACATAGCAGCATCCAAGGCATCAATAGCTTGACAACCCCTTGTGAAATATCTGTAAGCAGTTTAAATAATTCTCATAATCAGTCAGAAAAATACCCTAGCAATATACTCAATGTCTTCCTCTGATGAATATAGCCAAACTTGGCACGAAACGCCATGAGTCAGGATCACACTGGAATGAATATCAAATCTTACATTCAATGCCAATCTACATCCTTCTATACGTTTCTAACCCACACAGTGACCGATTGTCCTCAGAAAAATGACAAAAAACACCTTTTGCCATTTTTCAGTGCCCAAATAAACATCCCGGCTACCCATTCACCAGCCGCCATTAGTAGCACACCGGCTACACACAATCATTCTTTCACTGGCTACACACTTCTGGCTACACATAGCACAGCAAACTCTTTGCCGGCTACACTATAAAGCAAACCGGGTACACAATCAGTTTCTATCTTTTCCTGGCTACACTAGTCTTTGCCACCGGCTACACATATAGCAAATCCGGCTACAGATACACCTCATCCCGGCTACAACTTTAGCATCCCGACTACACAAAAGCTGTATTCCGGCTACAAATTGTCTATTCTGGCTACAAAACCAATTCCAGTCACCCCCCCCCCTCATGTAGCCGCATTGGGAAAAGTATGAAAGGAAGGCCCAAACTGTGTTTTGGCATCCAGACTCAAACTAACACACAAGTTCGTGTCAGGAACAATAAGCGCTACTAAGTTTTTGAAGAATTCTATCATTTCAAAGAAGTTTAGCATGATTCTTTCCAAGAATCATTAGTATGGTATCAGCACGCATGTCTTCCATCAACCCAGTGAGATTCATAGAAACCATTGTGAATCCACGTCACGACCCTGACAGCACGGAAGGAAATGCTTTCCGCAAGGATCGTGAAGAATTCTGGATCCATCAATCACATAGCTTTCAGCATCGCCGCGCCAAAACTTTGGAATACCCTACCACTGGATATTAAAACGATAAGCTCTAGGGAGAAATTTAAAGAAAAACTAAAAAAACATATGTACCGAAGCGCCTTTGAAAATTAGTCAAATTGATAAATGGCGCTATACAAATGCTGTATTATTTATTATTATTATTATTGCATGTATCCTATAGGCGTCAATCACGCTGATTGGTAATCTCACTCTACCTCTGGTAGTAAAACAACTAACTATCATTTAACCCTTACAACTCTGATGTCAATATTCTATCTTTTACATTATCAATAGCAAAGATACTTAAAATTAAGAAATTTGACATCAGAGTGATAAGGGTTAATGAACCAAGCATCTGTAATTAACAGGTAAACATTTTTAATTACACATACATGTATGGCATATGCCATAATGTAACAAAAAGTACCTTTTTCCGATATATTATTAGTAGCATCAATGTGAATTGTACATATATACAATGTGTACATGGGTCTATTGGCCAGATGGTTTCCAGCAGTCGCTAGTTTCACATCCACATGTATCAGTGCATTTGACCCTAGCACTTATATCAGCCAAAAACGACTTCTGCGGTGGTCTTGGGAAATGTCCAATTCCAGTGGGAAATTAAAAAAAATAGTCTCTTGGTCAGCAAATTAACATTTTAGATGAGAAAGTTGGATTTTTTTGGAACAAATTCGAGGGTTAAAGGGTTATGGTTCTATTTTAACCCTTTCACGAACAACTCCCTGAAAAAGTAAATTTTTTACAATATAAAACGTATTCTGTTAAATATTTTGAAATTAATTTAACTGGGCTTGTTGTTCTTCAGACAACTTTAAGGCAACCAGACTCCTTCTTCAGGCTGAAGTTTTAAAAACCTTTCTTTGCCATGTTTGTATTAGTCATAGAGAATATGTTTACAAACTTACTAAGTATGGAGTGATTCATAGATTTTTCTAGAACCATTTAAGACGCTGCTCCTCCTTAATCAATAGCCGCATTTCAACGAAACTCAGATGGAGTGTCAGTGATCGTATCACAGTAGGCTTGAACATAGCAATCAGGAATTTGGATTGGTGAATTCTTTTGGCGGCCATCTTGGATTTTCCTAAGTTTATCCAGAAATCCTTTAAAACATATCTCCTGCTAAACCACTTGGCACATTTTAACCAAATTTGGCTGAAAGGATCCTATTGTGGTAGCCACTAGAATGTCTTCAGAATTTTGATTGGTCAATCTTTGGCGGTGATCTTGGATTTTATGAAAGATTTCTGGAACCATTTAAAGCGCTTCCCCCTCATTAATAAATAGCCCAATTTCAACAAAACTTGGGTTGACCGATTTTATCGCAGTACGCTTCATTCAACATATAAAACAAGAATTTTGCATGGTGATTTTTTGGGGTGGTCATCTTAGATTTTCCAAAAATTGTCCTTCATGTTTATGTAAATGCAGCGCATTCAAATGCTAATCATCCAGGTGAGCATTACAAGACCATTGAACTAGTGTTCTGTTAAACCAGTAATGGTCAAGCGGGTCAAAAACCGCTTCTGCTGTTGTCTGACGGGCCTCTTGGCATGTTCATTTGCAGACCTGACCCTTTCCTGACCTGCAAATGCACAATCATTAAAGCGATGCTAATCTCATTTCAAATGTTGTACTGCACCGATAGAATATGGTTTATAGATTCCATATCATTCATATCCTGTCGCATTCCCTGATCTGTATCGCAGTTATCTGTATTGTAATATCGAGTAAATGTTGAACAGTGATCGACACCATTTTGTCTCCTCAAGCTATTGTGCGCGATGTCATGTAAGCGCCAATGCATCACATTCTTTATTATGTAATGCTCATCCCATTGAATATTCTGAAACTAATTTGACTGGGCAGCAACAACTTCCAATCAGATTGGTTTCAAAATATTCAACAGCTTACCTGTAGGATTGTTTTAATACCACCTTGCCAAACTAAAGCTGGCGCCTCTATGACTGAGCGTATATACCGAGGCAGACACACTAGGGTTTTTCTGATTGGTTGAAAAGTAAATCATGACAGCCATCATAGGGTGTAGAAATGTACCAACATTTAACTACTAAATCCTGAATATCTTTCCTTAGCGGCATGATAAAAAGCTAAAAAATTACCTGGATAGTTTATGACCAACGTGTTAGATCACTTGAATAGCTATCAAGAGATGGGATTAGTTATCCTTTAATGATCAAGATTTGTCATGAAATTCAGAATATTTCCTTAATGTCCATTTGCAAGCCAAAAGAAAACACTGGAAATTGAGTGATAAACTTTCAAAAGTAGTCTTCTATTGGCTTGCTAAATGGACAATTGAACGTTCCTCAAGAAAACTGCAGAGGTCGGTTTTGGCCAGCTTGACCATTAAAGTGTTAACTAGAGCTGGGCGGTATTGATATTTACATGACGGTACCATGAAAAAATACCGCGGTACCACGGTATACTGTCATCTGAGCTTGAGGCATGCCACGAAATTAGAACAATTTTTTCCATTTCCTTTTCACTTCCATCTCCAATCAACGGTAAATATAGGTAAATTAAATAAATCGGCTTCCTGATTTAGAGAAGAAAAACATGGCTATTGCGACTGTTTAGTTTCACGATTTTATTAGGTCACTATTTTTATTGACGTAATATCATTCACGGGAATAGCCGTCAAAGAGTGTGGTCGACTCGCTAACTATAACCCACTGTTTGAGACATTGGGGCGCACTATTTTCAATCTGGATTGTTCTTGCTATTAATGCGTGCGACCAGCAAACGGTAAATTTTATTTTGGCAGTCGAGCGCTTTGATAAACAGAGTCCAGACAAAATCCGCGAGTATTTAAACGGGGCGAGTGTTGTACGCTTTTATTTCTGTTGGAGTCGTATATTCTGTTACTCGCGAAAACAGGCCTATACACATACATATAACATGACATTGAATATAGCCGATTCCAAAGCTTCTGATAATTACCGGGTACCCGATGTGCAGACTCGTTACTCGCCATGCATCACGTGAACAATGCGTGTAAAAAGCTATTTCCGCGAACATCCGCCGTGTAGCCAGTTGAAAAATGAATTACAAAAACTAAAACACTATAATTTTTAGGTGTCGTTACTTAAACTGGATTTATTCCGTAAAGAAATTTCTTAAAATAAGCCAGAAAAATAAAAAAACGACTTCAACACTGCTCGTTGTTAATAAATTAGCACGTGATCAAACGTCGCGAGCAAATACTACGTTTTAGTAAATTTTCATTGATAAATTCAGCATAGTAATGTATTTCCCACGGTCATGAACAACCAATCAGATACGTCTTTGCGAGATCGCTGTTGTGTTTGAATAGCACGCAGTTTGTATGTTATTTTGTTATTCTAGCGTGTTTGTTCGGTGACAAAATGCTTGGAGTAATAAATTACAAATAATAGAAACGGGAATAGGGAATATATTATAGTGTAATTACTACCGGCGGACGGCCAGAGAATGAGTTTAGATGTTTTAAATAAAGCAATTTTACCGTGAGACTTTCAAGACGTACGTTTGACATACAATTCTGCTTGTCATTATTTTGTAATTGACGTCTTGACGTTTGTTTTTACAACAACCCTTTCACCTGAACTCGGCTAATAGTTAGGGATGCCTGTATTTTTGGCACTATTAGCACTTATTTACCCTTGGTCAAGTCAGATCTTATGAATATATTTCTCAAATATTGCTCAAACATTATGGACGGTATTCACAGTATTTGGAAATGTCAACGGTCACGGTATCGGTTCACGGTATACCGCGGGCCTCACGGTACTACCGTCAGACCGCCCAGCTCTAGTGTTAACCATATATTAATATTTGCTTGACCAATACTGACGATTAAAGGACTAAATCATGAAGTAATCATGCAGAACAATTGAACAAATACAACAGATACTTTGCGATGTAAGATACATACGACAAGGTTTACCACGTAATATAGCCGATTACGTGGTAAACCCTTGCCACACTGATGTCAATATTCTATCTTTTACTGTGTCAATAGCAAAGAAACTGGTGTACATTTTCAACAATTTTGGTGGACGATGTTGCTGTCTACGACAGTATCGTCCCCCAAATTTGTTGAAAAATTAACACCAGTTCATCATTTAATTTAATTTGAAAATTTAAATTTTTGACTTCAGAGTGGTAAGGGTTAAGATCGAGTCAGGTTTCACTTAGACATGTGTGAAGATATTCTGACAGTTTTAGAGATGGTTATTTTCGTAGTTTTTATTTTGTTCTAGGTGTAAAAATGGGTGCTATTTTGGCATGTTTGGATAAAAACCTTAAAATCTACATAAAGCACATTTTTTGGTGTACAATATAGTAAAAAATGCTGAAAATAGCAAAAACAGCTGGGTTTCGGTGACAAAATTTTCGCTGCCATATTATGTAACCAGCTGTTTATGGGAAAATACCCTGTAGATAATGTAGTTTATGACAATATTTCAACGGTGCATGATTCGGTTGTCGATATAATTTTAAGCTTTGCAGATGATCCGAGTTCCTCCTGATGGTCATTTATCAGACCAAGTCAAGTGACAAAATGGCAGCATTTTTTAAAAGATAGGAGTAATATATCTTATTATTTTCATTCTGTGTGGAAACCTATGACATCTGCATACAGGGGTAGATTTTAAGGGTTTTTTCTACTAGCCCAGATGCCGATGGGATAGAGCATCATTGATTTTACTATGCCGCAGCAAATTTCACTAACCCAATGTTTGTAAGCTCAAAGCTGATCACTTCTTTAATCCTGATGGATCCTTATAAAACTCATTTCCAAGGCAATCATACAGAGAAACTGTTGAATATTTTGAAATTAAATTGTCCTGAATTCTTGGCAGCAGCGGCTTTCTGGACAAATTAATTCCAAAATATTCAATAAAGCATTGAAGTTAGCAGAACATCTGTTCTTTTCTCAATGTTTGTAGGTACTGAACACAATGACTTATTCATAAACTTATTCATAAGCTACAGATTGTACAAAATACCGCTGCTAGAATCATATCACTCCGCCGAAAGTATGATCACATAACCCCTGTCTTACAGAATTTGCATTGGCTCCCGATCGAGCAGAGAATCACTTTCAAAATTTTATGCTTGACTTACCAATGTGTTTCCGGTACTGCCCCTGCATACTTAACTGAACTAGTACAACCCTATTCGCCTGGTCGATCACTCAGATCTGTCAATCAGATGCTGCTAAATGTCCCAAAAGTAAATTCTACTACATATGGCCACAAAACTTTCGCTTATGCAGCTCCCACCGAGTGGAACAATCTACCACTTAGTCTAAAAAACTCAGCATCATTAGATATTTTCAAATCACAACTGAAAACCACCCTTTTCAAACGAGCATTTTCTCAGTAGATATAGCTATTACGCACTAGCGCTTAGAGCACGCATTGTACATGGATTCAGCGCTTTATAAATGTACTTATTATTATTATTATTAATGACATGTTTTTTTCCTATTTCCTCTGACGGGTTAGCGCTGGTGTAGTTTTACTAACCCGTATGAAATTCTACTATCCTCGGGTTAACGCGTTACTGTTAAAATTGAGCCCTGGCATATACCTGCATTATATAGCTCATGCTAGTCTAAACGGATTTGAACCAAATTCAGAAAAAATGGAGGTCAGGTGGTACCTGTTCTGTTAGTTTCTGTCAATATTTGCCAACGTTATCTCTTGGGAAAAAAATGGATTTGAACCAAATTCGGAATTTAGCTTTTACATTTATGACTTCAGATTTGAATCTCTCAGCAAATTTTACTATAAAAACAATTAATTTCCGTACAATTTACTCCATGTCAAAAGATGATAGTTTTGGTTGTGAAACATGATTTGGGTCTTAAACCTTCTCTGACAGTTACAGTACAGTACTTATAAATAAGTTAAAATGTTTTAAAAACAAAAGCAGAAATTCATGTGTGTTAGTTAGTACATGAAATTACTTTTCCCTTGAATATTTTGAAGTTAATTTGATTTGAAGACATTGCTGCCTTAGAAGCCAGCACTGTCTTCCAATCATAGTAAGTCCAAAATATTCAACGGAACATTTTAGTTTGTTTTGGTAATATGTTAAGTGATTTCTGAGATGTACTGTACACTGCTGTAAGTACATAGAAATTTCTTTTGACCCTTTAACACTTATATCATCCAAAAATGTCTTCTGCAGTGGTCTCGAGAAATGTCCAATTGCAGACCAAGAGAAGACTATTTTTGACAATTTACCACTGGAATGACTGGCTTGATACCCGAGCCAGTCATTCCAGTGGTAATTTGTCAAAAATAGTTTTCACTTGGTTTGCAAAAGGACATTTTCTAGGAAAAAATGGAAACTTTCTTGAACAAATTGGAGCTTGAAGGCTTCCATTTCTGTCCATGTGTCTATAAGATCCTGTATCATACGAGTCTTTGTACAGCACAGATCATAAATAATGTAAGCCCTTTCATGGTCAAGGCGCCCTCTGCAGGGGTCTTGAGGACTGTCCATTTGTCAAGATAAGGCAGTTTTTGACAATTTATTCCAATCCAGTGGTAAATTAAAAAAATTGTCTTATCTTACCCTGCAAATGGAGATTCAAACAACAAAAATTATAATTTTCTTGAAAAATCTTGACCCATTAAAGGGTTAATATATTTGCAAAACAAGATAGATGCCAGAGATGCCTTCCATTTATGTTCAAGATATTCAACAGTACATTTCTTATATTCTGTTCAAAATTGTACTCACAAACATGTTTTTGTTTTGGGAAACATGTTAAATTATTTATAAGCTTCAACACATCAGTTTTTTGACTAATATTGACAACGGTATCTGATATAAAGGAATGCTTCTGAGGTTATTTTTGATATTTCTTTTACAGCTATGTCTCCAAAAGGTGCACAGGAAGTCGGCCGTGCTGCTGCTGCCTCTAAGTCTTCATTCTCCAAGTCTACGAAAAAAGCATACGCGACTCGGCGAAAATCTTATACATGAGTTTTTGTGACGGTATGGACATTGATCCTATGCCTTTCTCATCTGAGAATCTCGCGAAATAAGTTACAGATTTATCTGCTCGGTTATCAGTATATAATTCTGCTCTATGTGCAATCAGCTCATCTGATTCATCTGCCGTTTGACAAATGTGTGATGTACTGTGTTTGTAATTATGTATATATATGTATGGGTATGGGATACCATTTATCAGAATGAGTTTCAGATGGCTGGAATATGTAATGTAAGCCTGTTGTACAGCAATAATGTTTCAACCCTCCCCCTCTCATTTTTGTCATGTAAAAAGCTGTCAGATTTTGCAGATTTTATTTAATTTTTCAGTTTTTGTCTTATCACGCTCAAAGTTGTGGAATTCTAGTGTATGCTCGCACCTTTTCCTGTGTTAAAATAGTAGTTTTTTATTTAATGCTCCGGACAGGCACGCACGCACAGACGCATGCACAGACAGCGTGTCTTACAGGGTTCTGCCCACACTGGTCGGGATTAGCCACCGCTCAACAATTTTAACCATCACTAAAGACTAAACTATCTTTTTTAACCACCACTTCACATATTTTGTTGAAATTAAGCTTTAATTCAAGGGACTTTGTAAAATTTCCGTAAAAATGTCTGGCACTAATTTCATCCTGGGCAGAACCCTGGTCTTATCAGATAAAACATTTATTGTATAGCGCAAATGAAGCAATATCTTCAAAAATAAATAATAAAATGAAAGTTTCAATCACAGACGTTTATGATTCCTAACTGAAGCATTATTATTACTAGTGTTATACTGTTATTAGCTCACCTGGCCTGAAAGACCAAGTCAGCTTATGCCATGACGACTGTCCATCATCTGTCTATCTATCAACTTTTTCTTTAAAAGCATATTACTTATTAACTGCTTGAGTGCTTTCTCTATGTCCAGAATTATGGATACATCTATATCTTGTCTCAAAATAGACATTTGGCCTGGTTGACCCTTTCTAACTAGTACAAAGCTATCCCTCTGAGGCTCTGTGGAACGCTGTGGATAGGTACAGCTGCCAAGAATGATGTTTAGTCCCATTTAGAGAGGGAGGGGCGTGGATGTGCCCAGTGTGGAGTTCCCCGATCTCTTCCCCCCCCCCACGGCCTGTGGTGACCCTAATGTGCAATAGTTAGCCTTCTGAATATAGCAATTATGAGTAGACTTTGCTGTTAAAGGAAAGGACCAGGGACCTATTAAATGCTGTTGAATGACATGACATAACTATATATAATAATAATAATAATAATAAAACTATAATCATCGGTAAAAAACCAACTAAATTGGGAATAGTTAGCAAATTCAACTAAATACCATTTATGTGACTAATGGGCACAGCCATTTTTCCTAAGCTGGAAGCAATTAGTGACGCCCCTGGGGCTTTGCTCTCGGGTGTATGAAGGTGTATAAATAATATCCGCTATAGCCAATCATACTACATGTAGCACAGTTATATTTCTGTTAAGCTAACAAGCCACTACTTGCTACAGGTAAAATACTGTTTAGTTTTAGAGCAATTTAACTGAAAACTTGTTTCTAGTAGCAGGAACTACTTTCAGTCAAACTAAGTTCAAAATATTCAGCAGGTATATATATATATATGATATTTTTGAAAAACGTAGCATTGAAATGGCTGACAAAGGGACTGTCCTCAAGACCACTGCAAAGGCCAGTTTTGTCAGGCTTAGCCATGACAGGATTAAATGCTTTTTCTCAAATTATACCAATAAATTTCTGTTTTTTAGTGGTGGTAGTATTTTGGTTATTATATGAACTTACAGTGATTATCGTCAAACACTATATGGAAACTCCTGTCTTTCGCATGTATGACACCGTTCTGAGGTCATCCAGGTCACCAAATAGCTCCTTTTCCGAAAAGAAGTTGTCTCTGGACGTGCTGTTATTGCACCACCAACATCTAACCGTTGAACCACTACTTGCCAACTTCAACCAACCTACATTTAGGCCCAGAAAACATTTAAACTTAAATCTTTTAATCTTCAATACACAAGAACCTCAACTCCTTAATCATATTCTAGGCTTCTAGAATGGATTAACTCCCTTATAGTCATACAGACATTGACTGGCACCAGTGTAATGAAACTCTGTAACAAACCTATGTCATTGCCCATGAGCTTACCTTTGCTTACAGCACGAAGAAGAACTTGAACATTCACTTCCGGCCCATCTTGTTCAAACATTGCATAGTTCCAAGAAAAAATGTTCAAACTTTATTTTTGAAACGTGAGATCATCTTTTCAACAGGAAAATGCCTGAGCAGATGAATTCCTTGATTACTAAGGTATGAAATTTTTCTCGATTTACTTTTTTATACATGTATTTTAATTACTGTGTAACATGGCTTACCGGTTTTCGTGACTTCGTTTTGCAAGATTATCATGCCTCTTATGTACTCCTTATCATGCCTTTTACTACCATAAGCTTTGTTTTTCATGTATATAGTCAGTTCATTGCTCCGTTTTAAAATTTTCCTCTAGAAGGCTCTATTTAGACTGCTGGTCTATTTTGCTGGCCCTTTTTTTTAACAAAGGCTCTGTGTCCTCTTCCCACATCACCATATCATTATCTAGAAGTTTTCTTTACCTTTGTTTGATGCCTTATTTTGCATTTACTTCTCGTTTATAGGTCATTGAGTCTGGATAGGATGAAATGCACATCTTCGAAGTGCGATCGTATGCACAAAATCGAATTCGCTGGTCACGTTTACCTTGAAAGGGTTAAATGCATTTAGTGGTAGTACTTTGATTATTATAAGACTTGCTCCCCCTCAAACATGTCAAAGAAATGTGAGATTTGCACGGGGTGGGTGACTTCAGCTTCTGATCTGTACTTTAAACAACTTCACGTTAAATCTTGCATGTCCTCTGATCCCCCCCCCCCTTTCTGCTGCTATTAAATGAAAATCTGTTTCCTCTTCTACTCATGTATCTAAAGCAGCAGAAGGGGTTTCTTTCTCTGCACGTGTTCTGCCTAAAGATGCTGATATGGTTCTTTGAAAGGCTCAAGTCTTTTGCGACCATCTTGACGAACTCACTGGATGAGAGAATTAATTTGGCCATTGAAGCGCCTCATACCTTCCCAATGGTCTAATTCCCCATGCGTTAAAATTTCTGACGGTTTATCAGGAGGTGATAGCGGTGACCACAAGCGTCGTAATCATAAATGAGGAAAACTGTGTTCGCATATGTCGCGACCAGAGGCTAACTCCTAAAGGAAAGATCAAAAAGAAGCACATAGTAAACCTCCAGCTTCTCATACTAGAACTCATGTAAATCTTGGGATAGGGCACTCGACATCATTTTCATCATGATCCCAAGTTTTGGTGCTGGCCGATTTGACCGATAATTATCAGAACTTGTACCTAAGGTTGGTTATTCATTCTGATCCCCCGTCTAACGGGGCTTAAACAGGAAGAAATGCTGCACTCGAGTTTGATTAGGCGTATTTCGCAACAAAGTGTCCATCAAAATTACTAGTGTCTGATTCTTGTTATGAGCAATGTCACAAAATCTGATTCCAATGAGACCGTACGTCCGGGGTTAGGAATTTTTCAGGTTATCAAGATTCTGTTTCCGCTTCCGATTTGTTTTCTTCCGGTGTTGAGTTAACTTCTGGTATTAGGGATTTTGCCAGCTATCAGGATTCCATTTCCGGTCGTTCGTCCAGTTCAGGCACTTCTGGTGTTGCTCTTCTTCCAGTTGTTAGAGATTATTTTAGTTATCAGGATTCCATTTCCGGGTCTGGTTCTTTATCAGAGAATGGAATTTTTATCCAAAACACAATCTAGTCTTCATTCTGCGCAACCTATTGTTCTGAAGAGCCTAACTTCTTTTTCGCCATCTGACAAGCTGTGGTGTCCAGTCAGAGCACTATAAATATGCAAAACTCATACAACTTTTAAAAGGACATATCATATTCATCTTTGGGTCACTTATGCGGATGAGGTAGCTACCTGCATCTAAGAAAACAATTGCCCGTTGGATTTGTGATACAATTAAAATTTGCCATGTTCCAGCTTCATCAGATGATAAACAAATTGCTAATGTCAAAGCACATGATGTCCGTGGCATGGCTACTTCTTTCACGCTTTTCGCTGGATCATTCATCGATGAAGTCATCTAGGTCACAGGTTGGAAATCTGATATACCTATATCTCATCTTATCTGAAAGATTAGAGTCCAGAGATCTGACTCCTTCTTTAGGAACATTATGATACAAGCCGATTTACATTTGCCACTCATTCTCACCATCATCATCATTAAGAATGATTATCTATATGACATGGGCGTGATTTTTTTATTCATTATGATGTTTAGTTAATTCTTAGGTCCTTCTGTTTGGTTAATGATCACAAGAGTGATGTTGCATTGAATGCACCATTTTGTTTAGTGATATTTATCATTGTTTACTGTATTTTTTAACCTTCTTTTTACGGGTTCTTAAATCTCCACCCACCGTTTGGTTATGAAGTGAGGCACTGACAAATTCTACAGGCTTAGTAAATAGTGATTGCACAGTATAGATGTTGGTTGTGTAATAACAACAACCATAGACTCCCCATTAGGATTGGGCTGCAGTTGTATTCACCACCTAAACATACTTTACATTCAATCACTACGACCCAGCCTCAGCCACCCCACATAGGAATGAGTTGAGAACTCTTTATGTTAATCAGAGAAATTGAATGTAAAGTTCTACTTCTTGCTGTGGCAGGTTTGTCACAGAGTTCATTAGAAAAGTGGTGCCAGTCAGTGTCTGTATGACTTTAAAGGAGCTAATCCATTCTAGAAGCTTAGAATAGGATTAAGGGAGTTGAGGTTCTTGTGTATTGAGGCTTAAAAGATAAGTTACATTTTTTTCTGGGTGGTTTGAATTTAGCAAGTAGTGATTGAGCGGTAAGTATGTTTAGGTGGTTAATAAAACTGCAGAGCAACTCTTAACGGGGTCTGTGGTCGTTCTCTGCCTAGGGGCATCCTGTAGTATACATTGCTGCAGCAGATGTTCATTCATCAGTGGGCCTCTGCCACATGGGCACCTGTGCATATAGCCAGTTTGTTGTACATATGGGCATTCATTCTATTGTGACTTTGTCTTGCGGCGTTGGTGTGGTGGAGGCATTAGTGGGCTATGGTGCGTGACGCTTTCGTCATACCTTGTGGGTTGGATTCCCTGTCAATGACAAAATCCTGTAGTACTCATGTACCATGACTCCTTGTAAAACTAAGTATAATGGCTGTAAAATGTGTGGTCTTCAAGATGTGCATACAGGCGAAGTACCTCTGTGCACATAAATCACTAACTGGTTGGCCTGTTACAGTAATTGCTGTCAAAATCAGCTACCACAGAACTCCACTGTATATCAGAAACCCACATCGTGAACGCCTCACCGGTAAAGTAAGACTTTAGTCTTGCGACGTTTGTGTGGTGAACACGTTTTTTGGGCTATGATGCTTGACGCTTTCGTCGGTTGTAGGTTCGATTCCCTGTCAATTCTATTGTGGTGTGTCTGGAGCTTGAATAAAATAACTTGGTCAGTTCTATTCAGACAGTAGTAACTATCTGACTTGTAGAAAGGATGCTCCTGCCATTTCTTTCTATAATGAGTTTTAATAATAATCTTCTCAACCAGTCAACATAATTGGATAGTTCCCTCTTCTTTACCTTTAATGCAGTTGACCAATATATATCTTTAGCTGTTACCATTTCTCAGGCCATTTGATATCGTTGAATAGTGAATGTCCATTTGCTGGCTAAGAGGAGGCTATTTTTGACAATTTAGCACTGGAATGACTGGTGTGGTTATCGATCGAATCCTTCTTCCACTTCAAGTGATAATTTAAAAAACAAGTCTCATGGGCTGCAGATGGACATATCTCAAGACAAACTCCAGAGGCCAGTTTTGCCTATTAACCCTTAGCACACTGATGTCAATATTCTATCTTTCACAATGTCAATAGGAAAGAAACTGGTGTACAATTTTCAACAGCACCATCTTCCACCAAATGTGTTGAAAAATAAACACCAGTTCATCATATTCTTTAATTTGAAACTTTTAAATCTTGACATCAGAGTGATAAGGGTTAAAGTGTCTCTTTCTGTTTCTTCTTTTACAGATTATCTCCCTTGATGAACCACTCAACGACTTTGTTAGGAGCAGAATTTGTGCGAATATCAACTTTGACAATATCAGTACAGACTAACGAAATACTGTCTGTATACAGAAGCAATGATGATTAGGTTCCTAATGTTGAATATGAATTTGTAAAGGCACGTAATTGGCAAACATTTAAAACATTACTGTATGAATTGGAATTTACGTTGCATTCTCGAGTACTTGATGATTGGCAGGTTTGGATTTGTGTTTCTGATTTGCATAAAGTCGATCAGATTGGATTGTAATTATAGAAGTAGATTATTATTGATTGTTCTCATATTTGTTCAATTTCCATTATGCAGAATATTGTGATCGCGAGTATGGCTAAGTATAAATGTTCTGATTGTGAGATAGCGTTTCCATATTTGCAGCAACTGTACCGGCATAAGACAGTGTGTAAGCAGCAATCTAAATCTTCCATGTGTTTGCGTTGTGGAAGAGCTTTAGGAAAACATCACTATACATGTAAAGAGTGTAACAGATGTTTTGTACGTCGGGGTTTCTTTGAATGTCATCAAATGCAACATAAGAAAAAAGTGAAAAAGGTAATACAATACAATTGCCATATTTGCCACCAGAAATTGTCCAGCCGAGCTAAACTCAAAGCGCATATCAGACTTCATAATGACGTTAACCGATTTGAATGTGATGTGTGTCTTAAGCTGTATTCAAATCCTAGTAATATGAATCAACATAAGAGGTCTCTTCATCCTGAAGCACCAAAAAGATCAGTTGAATCACTAAAAACATCACTTGACATATCCTTATCTGATAATAATGTTAAAAGTTATATAAGCGATAGTGATAGTGATGATAAGGTGTTCTGTTGCCAGAAATGCCTGTTGAAATTTTCTGATTTGAGCAGTTTACTCAAGCATCGACGGATGCATACATGCTCATTCTGTAATACAGGCTTTTGTGATGCTAGCAGTTTAAAACAACATGTAACTTCATTGCATGCGGGGGAAAAAGAAGAATCTCAGAAAATCCCAAAATCTCCTTCACCAAAAGTTGACGCAAGTGAAGCAAGTTCGGAAAACAACATCAGTGATACAGGTTACAAATGTGTGGAGTGTGACAAAGTCTTCTTTCAGTTTGGCGTTTATAACAGGCATAAAATTATGCATAAGCGTGCTGAGCAATATCAAGCACAAAAAACTATTATGACAAATGTTAAGAAAGAGCACGAAGTCACCAATACAACAGAAATCACCAATGTGCCACCAGAATCTGGAACACCTGAGCAGGTGGACTTCAGCCACGATCTTCCATCTGCCACTTCTGGGGAGTTTAGGTGCCTGAAATGTGGGATTGATTTTAACAGCAAGATTAGTTTACGTGGTCACCTAAGAAAGCATGCACATTCAAAAAAATTTAGATGTTCTTGTGGCAAGAATTTCTCTTACAAGTCTAGTATGATGAAGCATAAGGAACAACATCGCGCTATGAAGACGAAAGGGAAGAATGCGCATGAGAACCAACATCGTGCTATGAAGAGGAAAGGGAAGAAAGCGTGTAAGAATGCCAAATAATTCAATATAGTATCTACAAAAATTACAGTATAGCTCATAAAGTTAAAATGTTTCCAAAACAACGGCATAAACATGTTAGTACAATTCTGAACATCTATGAAATGTTCTGTTGAATATTTTGGATTTAATTTTATTGGAACTCTAGGTAAGCTTTTCAATAATTGGGTGATTCACTCTTAGAAATTTAGTAAATTGCGTCTTTTGGAAATTAATTGGGTTTTTTTTTTTAATTTACCCTTTATTGACTAAATTTGTTCAAAACATTTAAATATTTACTTATTGAATGCCCATTTGCAGGCCAAGAGAACCGAGCCAGTCATTCCAGTGGTAAATTTGCAAAAATAGCCTTCTCTTGGACTGCAAATGGGCATTCCTGAAGACCACTATAGAGGCCGGCTTCGTCGTGAAAGGGTTAAGTTATTATACATTATTAGCAATAGAACTGAAATTAATTGGGTGATTGGCCATTTATAGTGGGTGAAAACGCAAAAACCCTGCTTATCTAGAGCTCTGTTGGAAGTCATTGCCACTTAGGCAGCATTGACGTCCATTCAGATTAAGTCCAAAATATTTATCTTGTTTTGGAATGTTTTAGATTATTTCTGCGCTGTACTGTAGGCCTACAGTTCTGCTTAGCCATTTGCATGATCATGTAATCCGCGAATCTCGATTTCAAGCTAACTATAGATACGTTGTTGAATATTTTGAAATTAATTTGACTGAGACCTGTTGCTGCCTATGACAAGATAAATATTGATTAAATTTTAATTGAGTTTCCGAAATTCAGCCTTTCGTTTTTAGTGTTGCAGTAATTCATAAAGAGGATAAAATGCCATCTACAGGGGACTTGTTTCTTAACAAAAATAAGATTGCTGTGGAGAACACCAGACATCATGCGATTTTTCTTAATGCCAGATCAATCCATAGGATTTGGGAAAATATGTGTGTGGATGCGTATCCCTCGTTTGTGAAGAATAGGAGAAGATTGCAAAGGTAGAACTAAAGTTATTAAATGCGTAAAATTACTATTTTGTAAACTGTTGCTAAAAGCTTTTGCTGTTGCGTCTTAGACACCAAAATTTGCAGATCTGCTCGGGACCCCACGAGCATATTTCCATCCAAATTTGGAGAAGATGTCTAGCGACACGGGGAAAATTAAATTAAAAAGAAAATATTAACTTTTTGGCCTGAAAAGCCAAGTGAGCTTATGCCATGGCGACCATCTGTACGTCGTTCGTCAACTTCTCATGAACCACTGGGCCTATTTCAATTATATTTGGCGGGAAGCATCCTTAGGGTATAGCTATTTGAGTTTATGCATAGGAAGTCGATCGGCCATCTTGGATTTTGGCAGATTTTTAGAAATATCTTTAAAAATCTCCAAAACTGCTTGCGGTATCGATTCAAAACTCATGAAATATGATCTAGGGAAAGAGTTGAACCAAGTTTGTTCAAGGGAACTTGATTGGCCAAGTAGTTCGGCGGCCATCTTGGATCACGTAGTTTTCGCAGACGACTTCTCCAGAACCGATGAATGGATCGGGCCGAAATTTGGCAGATATTAAGAAATAAGGGCCATCTAAGTTTGTTCACGGGAAGTTGATCATGCTGCCATGGGCCAATCAAAATGTAGCGTGTTTGGCGGCCATGTTGTATTTTTCTATTTTATGGATTCTGGTGCCAAAATTGGTTTTATATATGTTTTTGCGTATTCTGATTTCAAATTTGCAATTTTCGAAACTCTGATAAATGATTTGGTGGCCATCTTGGATTATTTACCCAGCAAAGTCTCCAATACTAAAGCAATGGGAAATTTAAAATGTCATCTCAAGAACCACTGGGCCAATTTCAATTGTATTTGGCAGGAACAATCTTTAGTGTATAGAGATTGAAGTTTGTTCAAACCAATATGATCATCCAATTTGGCCGGTGGCCATCTGGGATTTTTGCCGATTTTTAGAAATATCTTTAAAAATCTTTTCCGAAACCGCTTGGGGAATCGATTCAAAACTCATGAAACATCATCTAGGGCAAGAGCTACGCCAAGTGGTCAAGGGAACTTGATTGACGAAATATTTCGGTGGCCATCTTGGATGACCTAGTTTTTGCAAAAATGACTGCTCCGGAACCGCTGAAGTGATCAGGCCGAAATCTGGGAGATTTGATTCAGGACTAAGGGCCACTTAAGTTTGTTCGAGGGAAGTTGATCCATTAACAATTTTTAATGGCCAATCAAAATGTAGCGTGTTTAGCAGCTATCTTGGATTTTCTGAAAATTTTAGAAAATCGTTTAAATCACTAATTTAATATATCCCAAAAACATGTCTGTCATGAATCTATCAAAATATAGCATTTTAGCGGACATCTTATATTTTCTGCAAATCTCTGAGACAATCATAAAAAGACCACTTCGCCAATTTTAATCAAACTTGTCTACGCCTTCACAGAACTTAGATGAGTGTAGCGCGGATCGTCCGGTCGGGTACAAACCGGCCCAATTTATCTGGGTAGGGAACGACCGGATCTGGGATGCTCCAAGCTTGCCACCCTGGGTGGCCTATACGCGTGTATAGCCATATAATAGAGGCTCAGAGTCCGTGAGATGGCCCATTATGTATGCGCGGCCATAAGAGAGAGCTTTATATGCCTGTTAGCGTGTGGAGAATGGCAGCTTATGAATATACGTTGCCTGATAACCTAAATCGGGTAAAACAGGCCCATCCTCGCTTTTCCTGGTAAGAATCATTACCAGAATTGAACGAGGATTCGAATACTTTATACAGAATTAAAATCGGTCCAGAACTGGCGGAGATATCATAAAATATAAATGACCTATTTTTAGGCTCTAACTAAAACGAGACATCGTGATAGCGCACGTGTTGGTAGGATGAAGGCCCACAGTCACATGGTCAGCGCCCATACCTCGTATATAACACATGCGTTGATTGGTCAGGTCTTGATGGTGTGACGTCACCATTTGGTATAAAAGGCGCTCTCATACTTCAATCGACAGACAGACAGACGGAAGTGGGTTCAGTCTGAGTGGGAATGAACAAAGTGCTACTGCGTAGAGCTTGCGTTCTGCAATCTACACCAACGCAAGCAGTTCAGTCAAGTTCCCCTCAGGACAATCGCGCTCCGCACCGCAAGTTAAGTTTTTGTATACTCCCGGGTAATTAACTGAATTCAAAGAAAGGGTTCCCGTAAACAACAACTTCAGAGGGACCTCTGCGGTGAGGCCATTTGGCCGAAGTAACATCCAAACCAGTATGTATGGCGTTTGGTGATCGTTGATATCTCGCCAGATCTGCCGTACCACGTTGAAATAGTGGTGACGAACAATTCCCGTGTCTAGTGCTCCAGTTTAATGTTTTGGCCGCAGTCCAGATAAGGACATTGCTTTATGCACCGCAAGAACTAAGCGACGTGGATCAGCTTGTGCCTCCAATCATGAATCCTGCATTATATATCTACAATCTCAGCCTTTATTAAAAGGAAGGCCCCTTCCAAATCTACACCAAGTATGGTGAAATAAACATTGCGGTAAATTAAACTTTGTATAATATGTGCGGATGTCTATGAACCATCAGAAATAAATTTATTCTTCACTGTTCCTGAGTATGAGCCGCATGAGTTAGAACCCTGCAGCAAATCGCCAAGCAGCAACTTCAGAATCGTGCCAGCTCGCACCGAACTTTTGTGACGTATCACCAACATGTGATGTTTAATAGAACTTTGCACTGATTGATGACTAATGGGTGCACCACATACATCATATTTAATTACTTTCATTTTCTCACGTACCAATGATTAAAAGGTACAATGCGGTCGACCTCAATTACTATTTTTACTGTATATAATTATTTTCATTTAATGTGCTGATAACTAACAGGCACCGCATGGTCGGATGTGACCTCATCGTTCATTGTACTGTATAAAATTGTAATACGGTGGTAGCTGTCTAAGTTTACTAGTTAGTTATTGTTATTCTTACAAAAATACTTGGACCGCACTTCGCTTAGGTTACACTATACAGCATCAACAAACACATCACCTTGTCTCTCCCCACAGCAACAATTTTTCACTTAGGTCGCTGCTCATGCTCATACTGTTAGCATGACATGCGGCCGCTAAACCTAACTATGATAGCTCAATGTATGATTACTGTATTCTGCGGCTGTAATAGTAGAAACATCCTCCAGCTGCAATCAGTCCTTCTTCGCTTTTGCCCACTGTGTCTTGTCCTCAGCCGAAATCTTTAGCTTCCTCAGGTCCATTCTTGACTTGAGTGTACCGAGTCCTGCTTTCTTGAGGTCAACTCGTAGCACGCTTAGCAGATTTATGCAATGACGTCCTCTCCTGGCTTTGTAATTGCTGGCTCCGAGTAGGGCGAATTCCAAGTGGAATAGCTCAATAGAATAGGTTAAAAGTTGCTAGGAACATCTATTTACCTGAAGGAGATTGTGTTATGTAAAGCCTCTTTCCTGAGTGCTGCAGCTCCGTCATACACGCGCACCGGCAATTTCAATAATTGGCCACTTACTTAAGGCCTCCTAAATCTTATGTACGAGTGGCGGTCTCTTCCTGGGCTTCTCCGGCCATCTGGCCTATTAATTGTCTGGACCTCCCTCCACCGCATTGGTTAGGGCTGATTTAAGAAACTATTGGGGTATCTTGGCGGTCAGAATCAAGGTGTCGATGCCCACGCATTCCCCTCTGTATCTTCTGATACCTGTTAGCTAAGCATTTTTGCCAAAGTAGGAATCACTGCGAAAATATAATTATTGTAGCCTGACCCAGCAGTGTATTCTTTTTGAAAACTCCTTAATCCTAAACTAGGTTAACGTTAGCTCCAGGGAGTGGATCTCACATGGTTCGCTCTCGAAACGCTAGGTGACAGATAAAGACACAGATCACCTCCTAACTCAATGGTGACTTGGTGTGGCCTTCGAGCCCTCCACGCCTTCACAGGAAGGTCACTATAGTTGGATATGTTTCTTTCTCCCCACCGTAAATAGATAGTGCTTTCTAATGCTTGTGTAATGTGACTTGTCTTGTTATTTGTGGTTGTGATGTGGTATGCGGAGGGATCGCTTATCAATTCCGAAACTACCACTAGGCAACATGTGCATGCTGTTGGTCTGAGGGGAGATGCTCCATGACGGTACCCGAGATGGGCGTCGAGCATCCTCGTCAGGAAGGCTTTCTCGTTAAAGTTAAGTAGGTACTAAGCCACTTGCGGCCTAAACTCTGTCAGGACCTAATAACAAAATGATAAGTTAGCACCATTAAGAAGGCCCTCATAAGTAAAGCGGCAACTACTAAAACAGTATCTTTAACTCACATAAGGTGATGGTGTTGAATTCCTCGGAAATCATTCACCCCACCTTCGCGTAAACAAGCGTGCATCACTAAAGCAAATGACCACTATGATTATTTCATTTTTTCACCTCTAGCATTGTTTGAATAGGAGAGTGGCCCTTTTTTCCGCATCTCCTCCGCTTCTGCATTGTAGGCATTTTCCTGTGATGGATGCCCGCGCGAGGCACTTTCCTCTCGCAGCCAATAATTATTGGCCGGCCTGAGGCAGATATAGTTTATGTTAAACCAGCTAAGTAGTCATGTTAGGACTCCCTCATAGGAATACCTTTCAGAATATACCAATTAAAGATCGGTTAGGTAGCTCTGGCGAGATACAGAACAAATAACACCATTTCGTTTCTATGTACATAAACGTATAATAAAGCAGCAAACGAGTATGATTGTTTTGCTATTTGATACATTTCTTTTCGGATTCGTCTCAATACTCCCTATAACTTCATGGAATGAACCGACACACTGGTAATACGAACAGCCGGGATGATACAGTGATGTTCAACTTCTTCAGTGATGGTTTCACGGCCCCACTGGAACGTGATCGTTCCACCGACTAGAGGTCGGTCTTTGTGGACACTAGAGATGCGTGGAGTTCCCCTAAAATCTCCGCAGCCAGCTAACCAGGATCATCAGGGTGACACCGTACAGGTATGTTTCAGAACAAGAGGATGAGGACCCAAGTCGGCTATTCCAGCGAGCTAATTTTCCAAAATATGTTATGGATTTGTCTGGTCGGTTATCAGAACAATCAGTAAAGCCGTATTTATCTGTGGTTCATATGCTCCCACATGTCATACTTTTTCAGAATATGTCCTACTTTGTCCTACTTTATTAGCATTATCCTACTTTTTTTAAGTCTTGCAATACGCATAATGCTTCATCAAGAACGTGAGAATTCTTATCCAGGAGACTGTGATATAATTATGCTCTATGTGAAATCATCTGCGGTTTGACAAATGTGTAATGTAATGTATATGGGTGTGGGATACCATTTATCAGAATGAGTTTCAGATGGCTGCACTATGTAATGGAAGCCTCTTATACAGCAATATTTGAATTCATAGGACCCTCGTGCTCCCATTTTTGTCACATAAAAACTTTTCAGATTTTCTGGATATTTTCGATTTTCCGAGTTTGGTCAGATCACGCTCAAAGTCGTAGAAGCCTAATGTATTGTGATATCTTATCTTATAATTTTAGCTAAATCGGACTAGTAGTTTAAGAGTTATGCACAGATACAGAATTTGATCCGATCCAGATCCAGTTTCTTTTATCCAGATCATGGCCAAAGTCCTAATGGCAACTTCCTTCATTGTGTTAAAATTTGAGCGAAATCGGATCAGTAATTGTTTTAGAGTTAGCTCCGAACAGACACAGGCACACACGCACACATGCACATACTTTCCGTATGGAGCAAGAGTAATAATATCCATTAATAAGAAATAACATTTATTAATAATGCCATCAGAATATATCATGTTGGGAACTATGATTGTTTGAAATCTGACTTGTGGAATTGAAGCCCAACCCTTATTATATAGCGCAAATGAAGCAATATCTTCAAACGTAAAATGAAAGCTTCAATCACAAACCTTTATGATTACTAATTCAAGCAGTATGATTGCTGAAAGGCCAAGTCAGCTTATGCCATGGCGACTGTCATCCATCTGACAGTCAACTTTTTCGTTAAAGGCCTACTCATTAACCTCTTGACTGCTTTCTCCATGTCCAGAATTTCTGTGTATGCACCTATATCTTCTGTCTCTAAATAAGTTTGGACTGGTTTGAGTTGATCATAACTAGGTTGAATTTTTGTCTAGTACAGAGCTATTCTGCTGTTCTTGAGACGTGTATCTCATGCAGCTTAGAGAGGGGGAGGGTCTGGGAAGTGGCCTGGTCCCCATGGGCTGGGGCGACCCCCCTCCCCAATGGTCTAAGACCAACTGTAGATTTATGTGAGTAGTGCTTTGGGTCTGCGCTGGTCGGTAGCTGTGGCTCCCATCGCTTATCTGATTTCAAACCCCCATTATATATCTACTGCAATGTAACTATGGTGATAAATCGTTATACATTTTAATGGTAAATGCAATAGTTAGCCTTCTGAATATGTAGCAATTGTAGGTAGCCTTTGCCGTTAAAGTACCAGGGAACTATTAGACCATTAATTTAAACGCTGTTGAATGACATACATGTACCTTCATATTATAATAATAATAATAAAACTATAATCACTCGTAAAAAAACAGATAAATCGGAATAGTTGGAAAAACTCGGCTAGATACCATTTATGTGACTAATGGGAAGAGCCATTTTGCCTAAGCCGGAACCAAAGGACCTTTCCAGTTTTAGCTATGCTCCGCCCATCTCTAGCTAAGCTCCACACACATCACGCTCGTGTTGATCGATCAGACCCTGACATCAATTTCCAGAAAGCTACAGGTAAGCTGTTGAATATTTTGAAACTAATTTGACTGGGCAACAACAATGGCCAGTCAAATTAGTTTAAAAAAATTAAACAGCATATTTATTAAATAGCAAAAACAGAATTTGTACAACGTGTCGGACTATTAAGCATTAAAGACGGACTATATCGAGTCATGCATGACATCATGATTATGATGTCATCCTACACATCACGTAGATGGATAGATAAAATGGAAAGGTGAATTATTGACACCGCTGGAACTTTACTCTCTGGTGTATGAAGGTGAATAAATAAGATCAAACTCGAATTGAGCAAAAGCAAGTTGCCATGGCATCCTGTTACCATTATCAGCTTACTAAGTTGACTAGCAAAATAGTAATTCACCTTGTGTAAAATGAGCTGAATTTGAAACATGGTGAATAGTTTTGAATATCTGAACTGTAGCACTGATGATATATGTAAGCATTGATTTTTATACCCCTCCAAAATATTTGGTAGGGTATTATGTAATGCCGCCGTCCATCCGGGCGGGCGGCAGAGTGCTTTCCGGATGATAGCTCTGTTACCGTTTGTCGGATCGCATTGAAACTTCCTAGGGTGGTTGGACTTGGTCTTGGGAAGAAACCTATCGAAATCGGCGCTGATCCGAAATCCAAGATGGCCGCCAGCCATTGGCGGCTATCTTGAAAATTGGTTTCCGGATGATAACTCTGTTACCATTTGGCGGATCACATTGAAACTTCATAGGGTGGTTGGACTAGGTCTTGGGAAGAAACCTATCGAAATCGATGATGATCCGAAATCCAAGATGGCCACCAGTCACCGGCGGCCATCTTGAAAATTGGTTTCCGAATGATAACTCTGTTACCATTTGGCGGATCACATTGAAACTTCATAGGGTGGTTGGACTAGGTCTTGGGAAGAAACCTATCGAAATCGATGATGATCCGAAATCCAAGATGGCCACCAGCCACCGGCGGCCATCTTGAAAATTGGTTTCCGAATGATAACTCTGTTACCATTTGTCGGATCGCATTGAAACTTCATAGGGTGGTTGGACTATGTCTGCGGAAGAAGCCTATCGAAATCGACAATGATCCAACATCCAAGATGGCCGCCAGCCACCGGTGGCCATCTTGAAAATTGTTTTCCAGATGATAACTCCATTATCGTTTATCGGATCGCTTTTAAACTTCATTGGGTGGTTCGACTACCTCTGGTGAAGAAACCTATCTAGATTGACAATGATCCGAAATCCAAGATGGCCACAAGATGATAACTCTGTTACCATTTATTGGATCGCTTTGAAACTTCATAGAGTAGTTGGACTAGGCTGAGGAAGAAACAATCGAAATTGACACTGATCCAAAATCCAAGATGGCCACCAGCCATGGGCTGCCATCTTGAAAGTTGGTTTCTGGATAATATCTCCATTACCATTTATCGGATCACTTCCTAGGGTCGTTGGGATATGTCTGGTGAAGAAACTCATCGGAATTTACGATAATCCGAAATCCAATATGGCCACCAGTCAGCGGCAGCCATCTTGAAAATTGGTTTCCGGACGATACCTCCTTGACCGTTTAGCGGATTGCTTTGACACTTAATAAGGATTACTGGTCTGAGGAAGAAATAAATATTTTCTGATAGCTGTCTTTTATTAGTTTGTCATCATGGCGGGGTATTATGCGCCGTTTGCGGAGCTCTTGTTTAAAAATAAAGTCACACTAAATATTAAATTTCCAATGAAATGGATTAAAAACAACAAAGCTTGAATAGCAAGTAAAATCAAATCATAAACACGCTGAAGGTGTGTGTTATCAACAACAATAGTTCTTTTCTTTGTAAGCCAGTGATTAGCAAGTCTATAGCCCCATATTAATTCATCACTGCATACCAATTCACTTTTCCAGAGTATCCATCCATTATCAGACCTTGTATGACGTCATAATCCGCTCAGTGCATGTATGATGACGTCATAATCATTACATCACAAAGAGTTCCATATAGACCGTCAGCAAATCTCAAATGGTCCGACACGTATGGATTGTATGTCTTTGTAATTCTTTGCTGAAAGGCATGTGAGCTTATGCCGTGGCGACCATCTGTCAACTTTTCTTTTAAACGGCTTCTCAAGAACCACTGGGCCGATTTCAATTATATTTGGCAGGAAGCATCCTTAGGGAATCGGGATCCAAGTTTGTTCAAATGAACCCGATCGGCCAAATTGGCCGGTGGCCATCTTGAATTTAGGCCGATTTTAGGAAACATCTTTAAAAATCTTCTCCGAAACCGCTTAGGGGATTGATGCAAATCTCATGAAATATGATCTAGGGCAAGAGCTGAACCAAGTTTGTTCGAGGGAACTTGATTGGTCAAATGGTTCGGCGGCGATCTTGGTTGACCTAGTTGTAGCAAAAATGAATTCTCCAGAACCGCTGAAGGGATCAGGCCAAAGTTTGGCAGATATGATTAGGGCCTAGGGGCCATTAAAGTTTGTTCAAGAGAAGTTGATCCGTCAAAAAACATGGCCGCCGTGGGCCGATCAAAATATAGCGTGCTTGGCGGCCATATTGGATTTTTTTATTTGATGGGTTGTGAGGCCAAAATTGGTTTTGTCTGTGTTTTGTGGTATTCTGATCACAAATTTGTAATTTTCTAAACTGTCAGATAAACAGTTTGGCGGCCATCTTGGATCATTTTCCAGCAAAAAGCTCCCATACTAAAGCAATGGGAAATTTAAAATGTTTTCTTTTGGAGAACTGCCTGGCCGATTTCAATTATATTCGGCAGGAAGCATCCGTAGGGTGTAGAAATTCAAGTTTGTTCAAACGAAGCCGATCAGCCAATTGGGCCGGTGGGCATCTTGGATTTTGTCCGATTTTTAGAAATGTCTAAAAATCTCCGAAGCCGCTTATGGGATTGATGCAAACCTGGTGAAATATGATTTAGGGCAAGAGCTGAACCAAGTTTGTTCAAGGGAACTTGATTGTTCAAATGGTTCGGCGGCCATCTTGGTTGACCTAGTTGTAGCGAAAACGAACCACTGACGTGATCGGGCTGAAATTTGGCAGATATGATTAGGGACTACGGGTCATTAAAGTTTGTTCAAGGGAAGTTGATCCGTCAAAGAACCTGGAAACCATGGGCCAATCAAAATATAGCATGTTTGGCATCCATATTGGATTTTTTCTATTTGATGGATTTTGAGGCCAAAATTGGTTTTATATGTGTTTTTGGGTATTCTGATATCACATTTGCACTTTTTGAAACTCGGATAAATGGTTTGGTGGCCATGTTGTTGATAAAGAGCATTCTTGTTGAAATGCCTATAGTCCAGGTGAGCGATACAGGCCCCTTGGGCCTCTTGTTATTAGCTAGTTTTCTTAAACATGACTTAAGGCCATATTCATGAAAGAATACCTTGAAAGTAGGTAGGTAGATTTAAAAATGTGCGATCTTAATTTGTGTTCTAACATCATGTTTTTTGGGATACCGTCAAGAGAATTAACAAATTTAAACTCCTTATTTATTTTCAGAATATAAGTGCAGTTGTTTCAACACAAATTTATTTTGAGCAGAACAAGTTTAGGGTAGGATTGACAGCTAAAGTTTACCCATAAAACCGGAATATAAAATCTTTACATCGGGACTTGGTCAATGCATTTTAACAATTCTTGACCTAATTAACATACAGCTTTCATTTGACACATAAATGAGCACCAGTCGTTATGTTTGGCATCCTAAAGTTAATATATTATAAAATGTAAACATATTTTTTCATAAACAGAACTCCTGACATGCACTTTTAGATGTATTTTTCATATATCTTAGAGTAGTAACAAGAAACCCTCACATTAAATTGTATATCGGGGCATAATTTAGAATTTGATTTTTGCATAGCATGAATTGCTATGCAAACCCTAAATTGTATAGCTATCGGCAAAAATGTATAGCAATCAACTCTTTCACTGATAAATTCCCTGTATCTCAATCTCAGAGCAAACAAATAGGTAAGCTGTTGAATATTTTGAAATTAATATAACTGGAAGCCATTGTTGCCTTAGGCAGCAATGGCTTCCAGTCATAGTAATTTCAAAATATTCAACAAAATATGGTAAATTTTCTAGACAAGAGGTATCAAATGTTCCCAGTATTGTGCAGGCGACCACAACCTTTAAGGCTCAAGATTGATCATGGAAATTGATATCGTTGACTAGTGAATGTCCGTTTCCAGGCCATGAGAAAACTATTTTTGACAATTTAACACTGACATGACTGGCTTGGTTATCGAGCCAGTCATTCCTCTTCCTGTGGTAAATTTAAAAAAAACCTCATGGCATAGAAATGGACATATCTCAAGTTTTGTCCGACTTGGCCTTTAAAGGTTTAAGAGACCACTCTGGGAAGACCCGGATTGCCCATGAGGCTAACTAGACTGCAGCTCAGGGCCTCAAGCTTAAGGTGGCCTCACCCTTTGTACAAGAAGAAAAGTGTTTTTTCTCCATAAGCCATGCAATGCATCGGAGAGACAAACTTGGTACCATCTACAGTATAGTAATGAATTCTGGACCTATATTTAGGTCTCGATTGCACCTCGGAGTGTCTAGATTTTAAAATCTTCTGGACTGGCATGGTTCCCCCCCCCCCTCTTGTTCTTTCCCTCCTGAGGTTCTTCAGCCTAAGCCAGCTTAATCCTGCATGGTACATTTAGGTTTGAGTGTGAGGGCATTAATTTGTAATATATGTGTGTTTCTGTTTCTTTCGCAGATCATCGCGCTTAATGTGAACCACTGAACGACTTTGTTAGGAACAGAATCTACGTGAATAGGTGCAGAATCTGTGCGAACAGGCGCAGAATCCAAGCAAATAGGTCCATTACCTGGGCGAATACCAAGTGTAACAATATCAACACAGACTAATGAAATCCTGACTCTTTACACAAGCAATGATGATTAGGTTCCTAATATTGCACAAGTATTTGTAAAGACGCAAATTGGCAAACGTGAAAGCCACTCCTATATGAATTGGAATTTACGTTGCATTCTCGAATACTTACCTACAGTACATAGCAGATTTTAATGCTTGGCTGTTTTGGATTTATTTTTTATGTGCATAAAGTCGATCAGATTGGATTGTAATTATAGAAGTATATTATTATAGACTGTTCTCATATTTTTTTAATTTCCATCATGCAGAATAGTGTGATCGCGAGTACGGCTAAGTATAAATGTTCTGATTGTGAGATAGCATTTCCATATTTGCAGCAACTGTACCGGCATAAGACAGTGTGTAAGCAGCAATCTAAATCTTCCATGTGTTTGCGTTGTGGAAGGGCTTTAGAAAAACATCACTATACATGTAAAGAGTGTAACAGATGTTTTGTACGTCGGGGTTTCTTTGAATGCCATCAAATGCAACATAAGAAAAAAGTGAAAAAGGTAATACAATATAATTGCCATATTTGCCACCAGAAATTGTCCAGCCGAGCTAAAGTCAAAGCGCATATCAGACTTCATAATGACGTTAACCGATTTGAATGTGATGTGTGTCTTAAGCTGTTTTCCAAACCTAGTAATATGAATAAACATAAGAAGACGTTTCATCTTGAAGAAGCACCAGAAGGATCAGTTGATGCACCAAAAAGATCAGTTGACGCATTAAAAATATCTGTTGACGCATCAAACATATCTGTTGACGCATCAAAAATATCTGGTGACGCAGCCTTATCTGATAATGATGTTAAAAGTGATGGCATAGGCGATAACGAGCTAAGTAGTGGTGATAAGTTGTTCTGTTGCCAGAAATGCCAACTGAAATTTTCTGATCTGAGCAGTTTCCTCAAGCATCGGCGGATGCATACAGGTGTTAAGCCATATACATGCTCATTCTGTAATACAGGCTTTTGTAATGCTAGCAGTTTAAAACAACATGTAACTTCATTGCATGTAGGGGAAGATTCGCAGAAATTCACAAAATCTTGTTCGATAAAAGTTGATGCAAGTACGGAAGACAACTCCAGTGATACAGGTTACAAATGTGTGGAGTGTGACAAAATCTTCTTTCAGTTTAGCGTTTATAACAGGCATAAAATGATGCATAAGCGTGCTGAGCAATATCAAGCACAAAAAACTATTATGACAAATGTTAAGAAAGAGCCAGAAGTCAACAATACAACAGAAATCACCAATGTGTCAGAATCTGAAACACCTGAGCAGGTGGACTTCAGCCACGATCTTCAATCTGCCAGTCCTGTGAAGTTTAGTTGCCTGAAATGTGGGATTGATTTTAACAGCAAGCTTGGTTTACATGCTCACCTACGAAGTCATGAGCTTTCAAAATCATTCACATGTTCTTGTGGCAAGAATTATTCTTACAAGACTAGTATGATGAATCATGAGGACCAACATCGCGCTATGAAGAGGATGAAGCAGAAGGAGCAACATCGAGCTATGAAGAGGAAAGGGAAGAATGCGTGTAAGAATGTCAAATAATTCAATATAGTATCTACAAAAATCAGTACACCTCTTAAAATATGTTTTCAAAACTAAAGCAGAAACATGTTAGTGCAATTTTGAACATGATATAATAAATGTTAGATTCTGTTGAATATTTCGGATTTAATTTGTTTTGAAGTCATCGCTGCCTATGCAGCATTGTTTTCCAATTGAATTAAGTCCAAAATATTCAATGTCAGTACTTTTTATTTTGTTTTGAAGTCGTGCTAACTAATTTAGTTTATTTCTTCTCTATACTGTACAGTTAACATTACTGCTTAACTCTTGGCGCACTGATGTCAATATTCTATCTTTTACGGTGCCAATAGCAAAGAAACTAGTGTACATTTTTATCCCCCCCGGTCTGGAAGACGGGGGGATATAGCGATCAACATGTCCATCCATCCGTCTGTCTGTCCGTCCATCCGTTTGTCCCCATCTTGTCAACGCAACTCCTCCTTGAGGTCTCAATGGATTAACTTAAAATTTTGTCCACATTATCAGTATCATGTGCGGATGTGCATGTGCTTTTTTCGCGTCCGAAATATTGTTGATTACAGAGTTATCCCCCTTTATATATCTTAAAGCCGATACATAAACTGCATTGCCAATCATTTCTTGTCAACGCAACTCCTCCTAGAGGTTTCAATGGATTAACTTTAAATTTTGTCCACAGTATCAATAGCATGTGCAGATGTGCATGTGCTTTTTTTGCGACCAAAAAATTGTTCGTTACAGAGTTGTCCCCCCATTAAATATTGTAAAACCGATACATAAACTGCATTGCCAATCATTTCTTGTCAACGCAACTCCTACAGTTTAGCTCTGATTCTTTGAAAAATTGGTACATGTCATCATTACCACGTGTAGGTGTGTATGTGCTATCCGTGTACCTGTACGTCCATCCATCTGTCCAAAATGTATGTATGTTCATCTGTCAGTCCATCCATCTCTGACAATCATTTCTTGTCAACGCAACTCCTAGAGGTCTCAATGGATTAACTTTAAATGTTGTCCACATTATCAGTATCATGTGCAGATGTGCATGCGCTTTTTTCGCGGCCGAAAAATTGTTCATTACAGAGTTATCCCCCTTTAAATATCTTAAAGTTGATACATAAACTGCATTGCCAATCATTTCTTGTCAACTCCTACAGTTTAGCTCCGATTCTTTTGAAAATTGGTGCGTGTTATCATTACCACCTGTAGATCTGCATATGCTATCCGTGTACCTGTATGTCCATTCGTCTGTCAAAAATGTATGTCTGTCAGTCCATCCATCTCTGACAATCATTTCTTATCAACGCAACTCGTCCTAGAGGTCTCAATGGATTAACTTTAAATTTTGTCCACATTAACAGAATCATGTGCAGATGTGCATGTGCTTTTTTTGCCGCCAGAAAATTATGCATTACAGCGTTATCTCCCTTTAAATACCTTTACGCCGATACATAAACTGCAGTACCAATCATTTGTTGTCAACACAACTCCTACAATTTAGCTGTGATTCTATTGAAACTTAGGAACGATTCTCATTACCACTTGAAGATGTGCATGTGCTATCCGTATGCCTGTACATCCATGCGGGTGTATAGAATGTCTGTGTGTCAGTCTGTCAGTCAGTCCATCTCTGGCAATCATTTCAAGATGTCAACACAACTACAGTTTAGCTATGATGTATGTATCTGAAATGTTTGGATCCGGGGGGAAGATGTTGCTGTCTGCGACAGCACCATCTTCCACCAAATTTGAAGAAAAATAAAAACCAGTTCTTTTACATTGATTTAGAAATTTAAAATTTTGACACCAGAGTGATAAGGGTTGACCTTTTGCGCCATGAACTCTCAATTTCAAGATAACTATATAGATAAGTTGTTGAATATTTTGAAAATAATTTAACTGGGATCCTGCAAATCTCTAGTCATTAACACTTAAATGGGCAAGATTTGTCAAGAAAATCAAAATATTTGCTTAATGAATGTCCATAATTTGCAGGCCAAGGAAAAACTATTTTTGAAAATTTATCACTGGAATGACTGGCGCGGTAAGTTAGTTATCTATTTCAAGATTGATTGGTGTCTGGTTGACTATGGTTAACTATGGTTAGTGATTGAATTTCACTTTAGTAACCATGACCAGTGTTTCTCACGGCATATAAATGTTGGAAGTTCCAGGGATCCCACCCCTAGAAGTATGTGGGTTCTAACCTGAAATCTGGGGGTCCAAAACTGAAATTTGGGATTTCCATGCAATTTTTCCCATCCCTACTAAAATTATAGAGTATGATGGATTCATGGCTATGAATTACGGTGGTCCAATGCTAGATTTTGTGGGTATTTTTGTGCAAAATTCTAGGAAACTTATTATTATTTAAAAATCATGCAAAATTTTCAGCGGTCCTATGGGGGAACCTACTGCCACTATATTTGTGGGTCCCAAGTTGGTGTATATATACCCTCAAAAGGATCCTTTTGAGAAACCCTATAAGAGTTGTTGACACATTGAAAACGGTATCTCTGATATAAAGAAATGCTTCTGGGGTTAATTTTGGTATTTCTTTTACAGCTATGTCTCAAAAAAGTGCGGGGAATGTCAGTGCTGCTACTACCTCTTCATCCTCTTTATCTGCACGTACGAAAAAAGCATACGCAACTCGACGAAAATCTTATATGAATTTTTGTGACGGTATGGGCATTGATCCTGTGCCTATTTCATCTGAGAATCTCGCGAAATACATTGCGGATTTGTCTGCTCGGTTGTTAGAAAAATCAGTAAAGCAGTATTTATCTGCTGTTTGTATGCTTCATCAAGAACGCGGTGCTCTTTATCCAGGAAATGATGACATAATGGGGAGATCCAATCTGTCACTCAATGAGATGTCATAATCAGTTACGTTACTTGTAGGCTGATGTCACAATCAAAATGCATAATGGATGACGTATCTAGCACCGTCATGATTCATGAACCTTAAAAAACGTCTGTCAAGTCTACAAATTTTATGTCTGATGGATTTACTATTTAATAAACATTCTGTTGAATCTTTTGAAACTAATTTGACTTCATGCGACAGCGCCCAGTCCAATTAGTTTTGAAATGTTCAACAACTTAGCTTACCCATGTAGAGTTACCTTGAAATTGTAATTCTTTGAATTCAGTGTGAAAAGAATATAAATTGAACCACAGAAAGCATGGGCAGAGCTTATCTAGAAATTCACCTTTCCATTTTTGTCTATACCCCGTCCATCTCTAGCTAAGTTCCGCCCGCACCTTTATCGTTTTGGAATTGATCGCCGGACTATCAATTTCCAGAAAACTGTACAGGTAAGCTGTTGAATATTTTGAAACTAATTTTACTGGGTGCTGTTGCTGCCATAGGCAGCTGTTGTTGCTGCCATAGGCAGCCACAGCACCCAGTTAAATTAGTTTCAAAATATTCAACAGCATGTTTATTAAATAGTAGACATACAATTCTTACGTGTCAGACTTTTAAGAGTTAAAGATGGTCCCTATAGAATCATTTATGACGTAATGATTATAACGTCATCCTACACGCCGCTTAGCTGATTATGATGTCATATGACATCATTACTCTGGAAAGGTCCATTGGCGGGGCATAGCTAGAAATGGGTGGTGCATAGCTAGAAATGGGCAGTGCATAGCTAGAAATTGAGCCCTATATAATGCTCTATGTGCCTTTTGACAAATGTTTTATGTATTATATGATTATTCACACCATTTATCAGAAAGAATTACAGATGGTTGGAGGATGTACGCCTCTTGTACAGAAATAACATAGGAATGATTCATTAGGAACAAATGATATTTATTGACTGTCTGCGTGATGAATTTCCACACACTATTTTTTCCAGGGTGTTTATCCTCTGTATATGCTGAAGATTTTGAAAACAATCTGACTGAAAGTTGTTGAGTCAAATTGTCATGAATGACGTTAACCATTTAACCCTTTTTTCATTTAAAATGTCCGTTGGCAGAACAAGAGAAGACTTTAAGAAAATTTACCACTGTTATAACGAGCCAGTCAAACCAGTGGTACATTTTTCAAAAATAGTCTTCTCTTAGTTTGCAAATTGTCATTTTTCAAGACCACTGCAGATGCCATTTTTGGCTAATATGTGGATTAAAGGGTTACATTTGTTACGAACGCTTAATTGATGACGGACTAAGCATTGTTGTACAAATTATATGTCTACTATTTAATAAAGATGCTGTTGAATATTTTGAAACTAATTTGACTTGGGCGCTTTTGCTGCCATAAGTAGCAACAACACCCAGTCAAATTGGTTTCAAAATATTCAACAGCTTACCTGTATAGTTTTCCGGAAATTGATAGTCAGTATAGCTTAAACTGGATTCCTCCATTACTGTCTGGTGGCTTGCAGCAGTCAGGCAGTTAACCCTTACCAGTCTGATGTGAAAATTTGTAATTTTCAAATTAAAATAAAAGATGAACTGGTGTTTAATTTTTCAGAAAATCTGGTGGAAGATGGTGCTGTCATAGACAGCAACATCTTCCACCAAAATTGTTGAAAAATGTACGCTAGGTTCTTTGTTATTGACACCGTAAAACATAGAATATTGACATCAGTGTGCTAAGAATTAAAGAGGTTATGTATAAGCATTTCCATCATTTTACTGTTGGTTTTAATTTGTATGCGCACTATCCTATCAGATTATATGATTGTTGGGAACTATATGATGGTTTGAAATCTGACTGTGACTGAAGCCCAACAGTATCGCAAATGAAGCAATATCTTCAAGCATAAAATGAAACCTTCAGTTACAGACCTTCTTAGTTCTGCCTTACCAAGGGCCTGTATTTAACCTAATTTGTGTGGAAGAATCCTATCGTGCTGAGCTTCAGAACGTACATTCAGTATTTTGATTGATCAATTTTTTCACCAACCATCACGGTTTTCTGAAAATTTTCAAGAAATGTTTTAAAACATTTCTCCTTAAATTCATGGCCCGAATTCCACGAAACTTTGGTTGGAACTAATGAGAATTTTGATTGGTTAAGTCTTTTCGGCGGGCATCTTTTATTTTCTGAAAATGCTTTAAAACATATCTCCTCCTAAACTTCTTGGTAGATTTTAACCAAATTTGGCTGGAAGGATTCTATGTTAGTAGGTTTCAGAACTTCTTTATTGAATGTTGATTTGTAGAGTTTTCCAAGATGCTTTTAGAGATTTCAACAAGACTTGATTGAAATGATCAATGGATTTTCTGACAATTTCAAGCAAATCATTTGAAAGATTTATATAGCGAAATCACACTGCGTAATTTTCCAGGTGAGCACCGCAGACCCTTGCTCCTCTTTTTGCGCCTTACTTTGATGCCTAATCAAAGCGTCTTTTATATGGAGGTATCCTTCCAGTGTTTAATTGTTAAGACTGGTCCTAACTTTAAAGCGCTACTCCTTGTTTGGTCCTCTTTTTATGCGAAAGTTATCAATGAACACAACTTTATACAGTTATGAGATAACTTAGCTGTTGAGAAAAGCCTTGTCAATTTTTAGCATGTGGGAGCTTATCAAACCACAGTTTGTGTGTGGCTCACCTGTCAATCAGCGTCTGTCTAACACTTGTGTTACATTTCATCATGGTGGATATGTTCCTTTAGGGAATATCTGTAAATATATACTTACATTTCATCATGGTAGATATGTTCCTTTAGGGAATATCTGTAAATATATACTAGGAGTTAACAGGAAAATTGTGAATGCTTCTGTGAAGCGTGAACTTGGTCAGTCTGCCCTAATAATACCCCTCTTGTCCCAAGCAGCGACGGTCTGGATAAAGTTATGTGACATTGACTCGGAGACAATAGTTCTTCATATCTATATTCAGACTTGTGCTTCATTAGTTGAAACAAATTGGTCAACTTATGTAACAAATCTATGGACAAACGCTGACCGTCAGGAAATTTTGACCAATCAAACCACTATAAATAAAAATGAATTTACCTAACTACTAACAGATACCACGGCAACTAGATACAAATTGAATTGGTTTGTCCATGTAAACAGCCCGATTAGCAAATCACACGAGGCATCTAAGCTATGAAATTACAGGAGTTTCAAAAACAACTTCAATATTGAAAACTACTTAATGGAGACTATTCTAGGTGTAAAGATTTTTCCTAACTCAGCGTCGGGGCACATAACTCCCAGATAGAGATGGGCAGGCATACTGTCCCAAAACTCCAGTAGAGAAAAGAGTGCTTGCTTTACTGTGCTGGAGGCATTGATGACGAGCAGTATTTCATTGCACAGTGCCCATTCTATAAGATTGAAGGACTAACTCGATTTAATTCCCTCAACTCCTGTGTTGATATCTCAAAATTTATATTCTTAATGTCTTATAATAAGACGGACACTGACATCGGCAAAGCTTGTACCGGAACTATGTTTTAGAGTGCAGCATTAAAAGGCAAAATACCTTACAAACAGGCTAACCACCAATTCACTTGGAACACTACGTTACAACATAATATGTCAGTCTGTCCATCAAACCTCATCCTATATGTTTATCCGTTCAGTTGATTTTATTGGCCACTTACACCTAGATGTATTTGAGACATGACTATCTTAGATGTGCTTTGCCCCGAAGGGTTGCATAGCTCCCGTAAAGGTTTGTGAAAATGAATGTCAAAACTGAAATAATCAAAACTTAAGGAGATGTTGTTGGCAGGTGTAAGTGTTGTATGTCGTGTAAAGGACGGGTGGGGTGGGGGAATGGACCTTTCCATTTTTAGCTGTGCCCCGCTTATCATTAGCTAAGCTCCACCTACACCTCGCCGTGTTGGAATTGATCGATCCCCAAATGCCCTAGCTATCAATTTCCTGAAAACTATACAGGGAAGCTGTTGAGTATTTTGTAACTAATTTGACTGGCTGCTGTTGCTGCCTATGGCCAGTCAAATTAGTTTCAAAATATTCAACAGAATATTTATTAAATAGTAAAAGCAAACAATTTGTACACCAACGCATAGACTGTCTTCAAATATGCGTTCGCGACGTACTTATCGACTTCATTCATTATGATGTCATTGTACACATCACGCAGTTCATTATGACGTCATATGATGAGTGGGTACTCTGGAAAGGTGAATTACTTTATTCGCCTCGGAGGTGGGATGGGGGTGGAAGCAAGTCTGTGAAATTAAATCTAAAAACTGAAATCTTGAAAGTATTTTGAAATAAAAAATATTAAGAGATGAAACTGAAAGATAATTCTATCAAATAAAAAAGATAACTGCACTAAACAAGAAATGGGAAAAACTTAAATTAAAATCTAGTATTTGCAAACTAAAAATTCAAAGTTAGAACTTAAGATTATAATCTATTGCTGTTAGAAATAATATGTTGAATGCGAATGTCGCTGTTTATGGATTAACGGGCCTAACAGTCACGTCGCCAAGTCACTAAAAAAACCTTTCATACTTATGTGTATTCCAGTGGTAAACTTTCAAAAATGGTATTCTCTTGGCCTGTAAATGTGTGCGTCAGCCTGATGAGGCACTGTGTAGGTCTTGGTATGTGATGCTTTCGTTCCGTATGGATCTGTATGGTTTCTTTTGAGAATAAATCAAATTGAATTAGAGACACGTTTCCCTAATTCAGATTCACAACTAGAAATTATATTTGTTTATGCAGGTGAGGTCATCATGTGTTGGGAATTTTAAATTTTCTTTTTATGGGTGCACAACTTGAGCCTCGGGAAGTTTGGCGCTGAAGTTTGCCGCTTATGGTTTTGCTTGGTTTCTTTACTTTCTGGCATTTTGAGTGGATATTGGGCCCTTATATCACAGACTATATGTCTATCAATGATAATCCTGTAACATGATGTTTGTTTAGATATGTATATAGCATCTACGCCTTATTAATATTAATATATTAGTATCTTTATGTACTATAATTGTTCACTACATGTCCTGTGCATTTTGTATTATATATTATGTCTCTGTAACCTTTATGTTTGTCTCTATCTTAATGTATAAGATTTTGTGCCAGTACATAATCTTAATTTGATTAAAGGATAACTAATCCAATCTCTTGATAGCTTTTCAGGTGATCTAACCCGCCGGTCATAAACTATCCAGGTAATTTTAAGCTTTTTATCATGGCGCTAAGGAAAGATATTCAGGCTTTAGTAGCTAAATGTTGGTACATTTCTACACCCTATGATGGCTGTCATGACTTACTTTTCAACCAATCAGAAAAAAGTTTAGTCTGTCTGCCTTGGTATCGAGCCAGTCATTCCAGTGATACATTTTCAAAAATTGTATTCTCTTGACCTCGAAATGTACATTCCACAAGACCATAATAGATGCTGTTTTTGGCTGGTATGATCATTATTAAAGTGTTTAAATGCTTATTTAGAAGGATTTCACTAGCCAATATTGTAGGTGAGCATTTTGGAATTAGAGAATAAATGTTCATTTGTGCAGGCCAAGTGAAGAATAGTTTGTAAATTTAACCACTGGAATGAGTGTTTTTGATTTTTTTTTTTTAAATGTCTTCAGGCCTGCAAAAAGGCGGTGGGGGATATTTATCAGGAAACATCTGAACTATTAAAGCTGATAGGTGATGCTAAAATCTACAATATTAACCCACTTGACAAACAAATCTTTGCTTTTGGTGACTAAACAAACAATGCAAGTTACTGCTCTACTGGTGTATTTCGGCATGTTTATATTAATGGCTGAATCTATTTTTAGCTACACCCCCATCCATCTCTGGCACGTGTTGGGATTGATCGAATCTGCCTATGGCAGCAACAGCGCCCAGTCAAAATAGTTTCAAAATATTCAACAGAATGGTTATTAAGTAGTAAAGACATACAATTTGTACACATGACAGACTAGAGTTTCTGATGGACTTAGAATAGCGTATTTTAATTGTGATGTAAACCTACCCGTGCAGTATTTCATTATGATGTCATACTGCCATCAATGTGGATGTCAGAGGTGGAAACGCTTCAACGTATGACATCACACGAAAATGGTCGGAATAGAAATTTTCACTGTATTTTGGTTCTGTGTGGAGTACATGTGTTAACATTATATTTTTGAAAAGCTTATGTATATCATGCAATCTTACTGCTGAATTTAAATTATATATTTCAGTTAATAATTTTTTTTTAATGATAATAATGTATAATGAGTGTATAATGGACCTATCCAAGTTTATCCATCCATCATATGATGTCAATCAACTACGTCACATGTAGGATGACATCATGACAGATTCGATATAGTCCGTTTTTAATGCTTAATAGTCCGACATGTATGAATTGTATGTCTTTACCATTTAATAAACATTCTGGTGAATATTTTGAAACTAATTTGACTGGGCGCTGTTGCTGCGATATGCAAATTAGTTTCAAAATATTTAACAGCTTACCTGTATAGTTTTCTGGAAATTGATTGTCAGCGTGTTCAGGGATCGACCGATCCCAACACGAGCGTGGTGTTGGTGGAGCTTAGCTTGAGATGGGATAGGTCCATTAGAAGGACATTCCTGAAAGATGTTGCTTTCTATCAGTTGTTTGTGTCTTTAAGGAATGCAACATCTTTCAGTAACATTGACCGGTCTTCCAACTTTTACGTACGCTAATCTAAAACCTCATTGTTATCCTTTGACCACCTAAGACCAGAATCAACAAAAGTCTCTGCTTTAACCTGTTAATGGTCAACAACTTACACGAAAATTTACACTTTTGCTCAGTGAATGTCCATTTGCTGGCCAAGTAAGACTATTTTTTTTAATTTACCACTGGAATGACTGGCTCGATTATCGAGCCAGGCCATTCCAGAGATAATTTTTCAAAAATAGTATTCTCTTGCCCTGCACATGGATACCACTACAGAGGTCGATTTTAGTTGGCTTGACCAGTCAAGGGTTACGGAATATTCTTTTGGATACTTTGTAGCTAAGTTGACTGCTATGGCAACAACACCCATATAATTATCTTGAAATTGAGATACTGAATCTTTAAGGGGTCAATAAGTTTTACTTCATTAACTCACCTACAATCGCGGTCTGTTTGTCAGTCATCTGTTAACAATTGTTGCATGTTTCACCATTTGTTGATGGATTTAAACGAAATTTGGCAGATATGTTCATTTAGGCAATATCTCCTTGGGCATTTTTAAGTACTCAACCTTATGTGGAAAATAATCTGTGTCATGTTTTGTAACTTGTTAATGACATGAATGGGTTAAAACAAGGTTTGGCAGAAATGTTTTCCACTTTACACTTTAATAATTTGACAATTGTCTCAGGGATGGCGGCCTTATTGATCAATAGTACTAAATTTCTGTTGGCCAATAATGACAAGGATGCCAATATTTTTGAATTTCTTCTTAGTCTTTGCCTGTGACCATTGACCCATTTGTAAATGGTATTTTTTATGTGCCCCCCTATTAGCCAATGGAGCTTGCTCTGGTGGCCAGTAGTGTCAGGCATACACATACTGTTTTTCGTGCACAAATTTCCATATTTCCAGCCCATTTGTTTTCCAGGGACCCTTGACCAATTGATCATTAACATCAGTTACGCTCTTCCTCATTGATAGCTGCTTCTTGTCCCATCGGTCCACACTTGATTTGTTTGGCATTAGTGTCAGAGATGATTGTCTCATTTGTCAGTAATGCCAAGAAGCCTTGCCCCATTTGTCCATGCCATCAGTTACACTTGTCACATTGACCAATGGTGCTTTATACATTGGTCAGTTATGTCTGTAACACTTGCCTCATTGGTCAATTTATGCTCTTGTTGTTGGTCTGTGGCATTAGTTATGCTTATCCTTTTGGTAACTTGTTTCACCGATACTTGACTCATTGTTCAGTAAGGCTCAGGACCATCGTTCCATTTGCCAGTAGCATCAGTTACACTTGCCCCATTGACAAAATCTCTTGTCCCATCATTTAATAGTGTCAGTGACACTTGCGGTGTTTGTCAGATGTAACTGTTAAGGATGATTGCCTCATTGGTAAATAATGATAAGGACAACTGTCCCATTGGTCTATGGCAACAGTTATGCTTTCCTGATCGACCAATGATACTTGTTGTACATTAATTAATGTAAGTATACATGTTTGCAATTCCTCATCAGCTAGATGAGCACTATGACTCTTGCACCATTTATTTTATAATACATTTATATATTTATTTTAATTTTGTCATTAGATTATTTCCTATGCTAATTGAACAAACATATACTGTATATATTGATACTGTAAATACTTTATTTCAATCCTGTGTTCATGTGGTGTTAGAGATTTCCATGATGAATGAAGCCATAAGAAAGAGTCCTTAACCTATTAACACTCATATCAGCTAAAAACAGCTTCTGCAGTTGGTCCATTTGCAGACCAAGAGAAGACTATTTTTGAAAATTTACCACTGGAATGACTGGCTCGATAACTGAGCCAGTCATTCCACTGGTAAATTTTCAAAAATAGTGTTATTTTGGACAGCAAATGGACATTTACTGAGCAAAAATTGTATCATTAAACGGTAATGTACCTGTATAGAGCTGGCGATTTAACACTGTTCTTAAGCGTTTAATCCTTTCATCGCAAAGCCAGGCAAACCCAGCCTCTGCAGTGGTTTTAAGGAATGCCCGTTTGCAGGCCAAAGGAATAGTTTGGGTTTTTTAATTTACCACTAAATGACAGACTCGATAACTGAGCCAGTCATTCCAGTGGTAAATTTGCAAAAATACACCCCTTGACCTGTAAATGGACATTCAATAAACAATTTTTTTTAATTTTCTTGACTAATTTTAGCCATTAAATGGTTAAAAGTCATATATGGAGATGTGTTTTAAGACATTATAATATATATATATATATATATATATATATATATATATATATATATATATATATATATATATATATATATATATTCACTCCTCCCAACTCGCATAGCTCTCATCATCGGTTCTGTCCTGCTTCACCGTGAAAAAGTCATATATGGAAATTATATTTTAAGACATACTATATTCAGTCCTTGCAAATCATATAGCTGTTTATCAACTTTCTAATACAAAGCATATTTTTATATTTATTACTGGCAAATTACATAGCTTTAGAAAACCGTGTCGTGAATTGCCTCCCTTGAATTCCAAGCAGCTGTAGCGTCATAGTGGAACAACGTCTAAGCAAAGCTATACAGGCAACACTGTTGAACCATGGTTACATTTTCGTTCTATTGTATTTAACACTGTATTTTAAAATAGGCAATGATCTCAATGATATTCCCCGACGTAGAATTTAGACCAAAGTTTATATTAGTGCCGATGGCATATTTATATGAATATCTCGTGCATGAAAAAAACTATGTCAGATAGTTTCTGATAAAATATCTCAATGTGATCTTATAAATATCCACTCAGTATCTATCTGATCCAGTATTGGCAGGAGGTATGTCATGGATGGATCCAATCCAATCCGAGTGGGGGGCGAGTGATGGTATGTCCCCTCCCTCCAAATGAAATGGTCACGTGGGGATGGGTGAGGGTCTGCGGCCTGGCATATAACCTAACAATTCTGATGCTACTTCCTTTATTCCGTTTGATAAACAGCATATATATTTTGCATCCAAACTGCACCTATAATTCAGCAGTATCTGTTAGGATTTTAAAATTGTAGGCCTACATGTCCTGCTCGCTTCTCCCTCTTTAGGTAAAACCTAAAAACAGCCGGTCTTGAAAATAGTGATTGTAGGCTAATCCTAAACATAGACGCCTGTGCATGTATATCTTGTTATTAACAGGTTAATTTTGTTCCTGCATATTCCTATCAGCCCAATCTCTCCATTGAAGCAAACTTGTTTTCAAACATGTTTCAAAACATAAAAAGGGGGTGGGGTGGAAATCTGCAATCGTCTGCACTGATATTTCATAACATTGGCCATTTTTTGTGCGCTTCTAACTAAACACCCACCCTCTAGGCCTAAAACATGTAGCCTACATATCCTGCCTTGGCAGGTTTTTGCAAGTGTCAGAATAAATAAAATGCATTGTGATCTCAAACAATTTTTGTTTTAAAAAGATTCTTAAAAATCTAGCTGCATGTACCTCTTATAAGTAAGACCGAAATTCTTAGTTCGAAATTCTACGGGAGCAGGCATTATAGGGTAAATATTAGATGCTGCAGATTAAGCTATAGGCGGCATATCTAACGCTCGCGTGTGTGTACATAAATAGGATGCAGGCCTACCTATAAAGTGAATAATGAACTACATTCTAGCCATAAGATGCAATCCGAATTACGGTCTGGACTGTAATTTAAACGGAATAAAATTCCAGAAGGGGTGCACACATGTCGTGAAAATTGTGCATGCCGATCTATAGACTGAATAACGACTTAGTTCTAGCAATAAGATGCAAACCGAATTACGGTCTGGACAGTGATTCAAACTGAATAACGGTCTAGAAGGAAATTCAATCTTCATCCAAATTACTGTCTGGATCGTGATTCAAACTGAATTATGTTCTATCATGTGATGTCTTCCGAATTGTGGTCTGGACCATGGTTCAAAACTTAATTATGTTCATGCATGTGATGTCATCCGACATACAGTCTAGACCGTGATTCAAACTGAATTACGTTCTAGCACAGTCCAGACCATAATTCGGATGACACCACATGTTAGAACATAATTCAGTTTGAATCACGGTCCAGACCGCAATTTTTAATGGAGTTTTTAACTGTCAATCTCTAAATATTTATATCACTAGGTAGGGGACATGTGTTACAAAGCAATACTTACAGAATGCTTGTTTTTTTTGGCCTAAAATAGGTAGTTTTTATCTGTTCCTGACCCCGGATTGCAAACAAGATGTAATTATTTCCTGCTGGAGTTGAATGAAACTGCATATATTCAACGTTACAGTATAATAGCTTGTTCCACTATTATGTCATTCTTGATGTTGAAGAGCTCAGAATCAAGGGAGGTAAGCTTAATGTTAGCTATTTGGTGAAAGTTAGATACACAAAGATGGGTTTTTAATTACCATACAATAATGCCTTAAATACGTACAAACTTGTACATTAATTGAATTTCTCTAAGTGTGACCTTTAAAGGAATAGATATTGTTTGGACATTGCTTGGAATGACTGGAGGAATCCAGTTTTAGCTCCACCCATACTTTGCCCATGTTGGGATCGATCGATCCCTGAACTCCCCGACTATCAATTTCCAGAAAAGTGTACAGGTATTTAGAAACTAATTTGACTTGGCGCTATTGATGCCTATCAAAATATTCAGCAGGAACGTGATTGACTGTTAAGCATTTAAGATGAACTAAATCAAGTCATTCATGATGTAATTAATTATGACACCAGCCTACATGTCACGTAGTTGATTATGATGTCATATGATTGACTGAGAAACTGGAATCCTCCATTAGCTTCAAAATGTTCAAAAGCTGATCTCTATGAATATCTTAACCCTTTCATTGTCAAATTTGGTCAAGAAAATTTAAATTTTCTCTTAGAAAATGTCCATTTCCAGGGTAAGAGAAGCCTATTTTTGAAATTTTACCACTGGAATGACTGGCTCGATAATCGAGCCAGTCATTCCAGTGGTAAAATTTCAAAAATAGGCTTCTTTTGGCCAGCAAATGGTCATTTCCCAGGACCGCTACAGATTCCCGGCTTGACCATTAAAGGGTTAAGATTCTAGGATTTCAGGCTTAACACTGTTTTCTGCCATTATTACTTTTAAAGTTATCAAAATTAATTCATTTAATAAAGAATTAGTCATTTTAATCAACTTGGGATTTAATAACGGAGTTACAGAAATAAATTATAAAATTTATGCACAATTTGTGTATGTATTATATTGTCATAAACCAGGATATCCGTTGTGTTGGCTTTGTCAGAGCTCTGATTCATCCTTGATTAGTCTGTAGTGCTCTACAAGGTCTGTCAGATTATCTCACTTAATTAGTCACTAGTTATTTAACTACAAAACCTGTCCTGTTTATCTCCCTTAATTATTGGTTAGTTTACTATGTCTGTCCTGGTTATCTCCCTTGATTAGTCAGTAGTTATCTACAGTCTCTTGATTATTTCCATTGATTAGCCACTAGTTATCTACAAAGTTTTTCCTGATTATCTCCTTGATTAGTCAATAGTTATCTACAGTCTGTCCTGATTATCTCCCTTAATTAGTCAGTAGTTATCAACAAAGTGTATCATGATTGTGTCCCTTGATGAGTCAGTAGTTATCTACAAAGTATGCCTTGGTTATCTCCCTTGATTAGGTAGTGGTTAACTACAAAATATGTCCTGATTATCTCCCTTGATTACTGTGTAGTTATCTGCAAAGTGTGTCCTTATTATCTGCCTTGATTAGTCAGTTATCTGCAATGTGTTTCCTGATTATCTCCCTTGATTAGTCAGTAGTTATCTCCAAAGTGTGTCCTCATTATCTGCCTTGATTTGTCAGTAGTTATCTACAAAGTGTGTCCTCATTAATGCCTTGGTTAGTCAGTAGTTATCGACAAGTATGTCCTGATTATCTCCCTTGATTACCATGTAGTCACAACAATGTGTGTCCTCATTATCTGCCTTGATTAGTGAGTAGTTATCTACAAAGTATGTCCTGATTATCTCCCTTGATTAGTCAGGAGTTATCTGCAAAGCGTGTCCTGATTATCTGCCTTGCTTTGTCGGTAGTTATCTGCAAAGCGTGTCCTAATTATCTCCCTTGATTAGTCAGTAGTTATCTCCAAAGTGTGTCCTCATTATCTGCCTTGATTAGTCAGTAGTTATCTCCAAAGGGTACCCTGATTATCTCCCTTGATTAGTCAGTAGTCTGCAAAGTGTGTCCTGATTATCTCCCTTGATTAGTCAGTAGTTATCTACAAAGTATGTGATTATCTCCATTGATTAGCAAGTAGTTGTCTACAAAGTGTGTCCTCATTATCTCCCTTGATTATTCAGGAGTTATCTACGGAGTGTGTCCTCATCTACCTTGATTAGTCAGTAATTATCTGCACAGTATGTGCTGATTATCTCCCTTGATTAGCCAGTAGTTATCTACAAAGTGTGGCCTGATTATCTCGCTTGATTAGTCAGTAGTTATCTACAAAGTATGTGCTGATATGATTATCTCCATTGATTAGCCAGTAGTTGTCTACAAAGTGTGTCCTGATTATCTCCCTTGAAAAGTCAGTAGTTATCTCCAAAGTGTGTCCTGGTTATCTCCATTGTTTAGTCAGTAGTTATCTACAAAGTATTTGCTGATCTGATTATCTCCATTGATTAGCCAGTAGTTGTCTACAAAGTGTGTCCTGATTATCTCCCTTGATTATTCAGGAGTTATCTTCAGTGTGTCCTCATTATCTGCCTTGATTAGTCAGTAGTTATCTACACAGTATGTGCTGATTATCTCCCTTGATTAGCCAGTAGTCTGCAAAGTGTATCCTGATTATCTCCCTTGATTAGTCAGAATTTAGCGACAAAGTATGGTCTGGTTATCTGCTTTGATCAGTCAGTGGTTATCTACAAAGTATGTCCTGTTTATCTTTCCTTGATTAGCCAGTCTGTTCTGGTTATCGGCTTTGATTAGTCAGTATGAGAACATACCCAAGCTCATCACCAGCACCCAAATGTCATACAAAAAGGCCCTTGGGGAGCAGATAGCCAACATCGGCATCAGCTCAGATCCAAACGAATCCCTAGCCAAAATACTCGTGTATGGAATCATCAGCCACCAGCACCATCAGAGTTCTCAGAAGCAACAATCGAACTAGGTATACTGATGACTGTAGTGGTATACTGATGACCCTGTAGTAGTAAAACTCGGCAGAGCAGAAAGCATTACGTATGCACATCTATCAAAGTGGCCAAAGTGAAGACCACATGAAACTATGCAGGGAATGCTATTCAACAAGCGGACTCCATAGGAGACGAAATTGCTGCGACGGATGACTGTCACAATGTTTCTGGGAGCCCGAGCCCTGAGAGTTACTGACTACACACCACCACTCACTCTACACAACTCGGAAGGATACTATCGGGACTGACCAGGGAAAAGGGGACACAATTTGAGAATGATTCAAGGGGCACTTCACCGACCAGGATTATGAGCTCTTGCACCCATTTTCAGGTGACTCCATGCCATCACTAACACCATTTAAAATAACTATATTATTTACAAAGTGTAAACCATTAAAGGAAACAGCTCTCCCAAAACATTGCATCGACAACCAGATAATACATGAAGCCCAATATGCCACGTTTTCAGGAGTCTATTTGGATAATAATTTGGCACGAGAGAAGCATATTGAAGTTGTAGCATCCAAGGTAGCAAAATGCATTGGTATCATACAGAGACTAAAACCCTACCTAACACCTAATATTATAAAAAATCTGTCCTGCTCAGTGATACTTCCTGACATCGCTTACTGTAATGCTATCTAGACAAGCACATCTGAAGCTAAACTTAAAAAAGAAGTAAAATCACTACACAAGCTATCTAATAAATTATTTGCACAAACTGCAGGTGGCCAGGATATCTTTAAAGTAGAGCAAATTCTAAAACTCGAGGACATTGCATGGCTCCAATTATACACAATCTTAAGAGACTTCCAGGATGGCAACGCACCCTCTTCTTTAACCAGTATTTTTACGGTCAATGCACAGTCAGAGATATTGGATCTACACAAGACAACAACATGTACGCTTACAGTGGAGTTTGCGAGAGGCTGAAAGATACATTCGTTGATAGATCTATAATGTTTATCTATGGAATTGTGTGTATAAAATACGTTTAATAGGTCAGTACTAGCATTTGTTCTTCGATTTTTATGTTTGCAGTCTATCAATAGCCAAGGGCATGCAAATTCGAAATTCCAAAAAATATTAATATGGTACAAACAAATTGGGCCACAGAATTCACCACTGTCACAGAAAATACCAGCGTCTTCACTTACAATTCACCTTTCCAGAGTATCCATCCATCATCTGACCTCGTATGATGTCAATAATCAGCTCAGCGCGTGTATGATGACGTCACAATAATTACGTCACAAATGGTTCATCAAGTCAGTCATCAAATCTCAAATACTCCGACACGTTGTATGAATTGTGTCTTTGTAATTCTTTGCTATTTAATAAACATGCTGTTGAATATTTTGGAAACTAATTTCACTGGGCGCTGTTGCTGCCTTGGGCAGCAACAGCTCCCAGTCAAATTAGTTTCAAAATATTCAACAGCTTACCTTTATAGTTTTTTGGAAACTCATAGCCAGGGTGTTCAGAGATCGATTGATCCCAACACGAGTGAGGTGTGGGTGTAGCTTAGCTAGAGATGTGCGGGGCATAGCTAAAACCGGAAAGGTCCATTGGCGTCATGATTCATTGATCTAGCATATGTGCACAATAAATGAGTCGTGGCTGCGTCAGTAGCTGTTTTCTTTAGTGTTCCTATAATTCTTTACGGTTGCCGTCCTCTATGCTGAGACTCATGAAATTTTGTGATTGTAGAAGTTGTGGCGCCATTCGTCTAGATATTTTATTATTATATTATTTGTTATGGAATTCAGGTAAACCTTAGTTTTAAAATAGCCAGGAACATGGCCTGGAACAAAGTTATACCAGGAGAAGTTATTTCCCCTGATCGAAGTCCAACAGTCATTTTTGGCACATGGCAGAGATGAAAAGAGCAGAGAATTTAAATTTAAAAGACATGAGAATTAAATAAAAAATGATTGGAGAATTGCTAAAAGTGACTGGGATTAATGAAAAATGAGCAAAATATTTTCTGTTTACCTTGATCTTGTAGAGTTATCTCCCATAAATGTCATTGATTTTGCCAGCATTTCTTGATTGGATGTGTACGTGTACACAAATTTCTTGCATGTTATTTGATAATCGCAATGTGTACCAGCAAACTTAAATCTGGACGATGCAAAACTGATTGTTTGTTATAATGAATATCTGAACAAAATTGGAGTACAGAATTATTTGTGTGGAAAAATTGTCATGGCGATCGCAACCGCCATCATCACTACATGACATAAGAAACTAAATTGAAACTTGGATGAATTTATAGTGTAAAGATGAATTTTAGTTTTACAAGATAAGCACACCTCTCTATGTACCTGTAAATATGTTGTCTATCTTTCCCATGCCACCTGTCTTTTGTCTATGTCTTAAAGGAATAACAAAAATTTGAAGCTTATGTCTTCTTATAATTTATGGTATCTGTTTCAGTCCTACATGTATAATTTATTTTTGTTCTATGGGTCCACCATCTATATAGGTTCTGCCTTTGGTAGACCACCTGTTGTGTTATTGCGATTTGTACATTATAGATCACAATAAATGAACTTGAACTTGAAACATGTATTTCATACCAAGGGGGAAGTTTACCCCTGGTGAACCGAGACCAATTATCTAGCTTTAAAATAAACGTTAATACTGATTAAAGTTACGCATATTTTATTAACAATTAAGCATAACATGTATTCCTAAATGGTGAATGCCAGACAACTGATAGCTAGATTGTCAAACACAGCTGCCTGGTCTAGCAGAGTATTATTAATAAACCATTTCTGACTTGATAATAACCTACCACTATAGGCTAACCAGTACCTAGTTGAGTGAGCGACTGACTGTGAATAAGTAATTTACAGGTCAGACATTGATGTTTGAGTTCATTCACAAAATGCAGTTAAAAGTGTTGATTATTGTGTGTCAGTAGTGTTCGCTATCTACACGGTCTGGCCTTCGTCTTGTGCAATCTGTATGTAGATTCAAGTGTTTTTTGCTATTCGAGGTGACGTGTCTTCTTGTCCAGATTGTATGTCGATTCAGAGTATGCAGCAGGACACGGGATATATACAGCACCTTCCAGGACAGGAATGGACAAACACCCACGCCAATTGATGAGCACACAAGAGGATCCCAGGCATGCACTCATAGGACAGTCACATCATATGTATGAAGGAATGAACAAGCCACGACCACGAATAGACACACAAATAAACTCGCATACATCAACAGAGACACACACCACCATTGACTTACACACACTACTAAGAATTATATCAGACACGATATATGTGTGTGTGTGCGTGCATGCGTTGGGCACGGTCACTTGTAGTTTTGAATAGTTGTTCCCAATCCATGACGTGAATATCAAACTGGATTGTGATCAACTGTGCAAACGAATCATAGTGATAGTGTCCCAGCGTAAGTTATATCTTAGTAAATTAATATTGTAACTACTAAGATCAGTAAGATGCATATCAAGAGAACATTTACCAACATTGACTCATCTACTTTCACGCTCTTGTACAAGTCTCTAGTGAGACCTATTCTCGAATACTGCAACTCGACATGGTCACAGATTGATCACAGCTATTAGAAAGAGTTCAACGCCAAGCAACAAATCTCGTCCCGCAAATAAAACAGGATAGCTACACGGAAAGACTTGGAAGTCCTAAATTTAATGTCACTGAAATATAAACGATTTTGAGATTTAATTGAAGCATTCAAGCTCATCAGGGATCAATATAATATTGATAAGGACTACTTAGTCGAGCCATCTAGGAGTACACATACCAGAGGCCATAGGTTCACGCTCAACATAAAGCGCAGCAACAAAGATATTCGCAAGCACTTTTTCGCTAACAGAGTGGTACCATAATGGAATTAACTGCCAGCTACAATAGTCGAAGCAACAACAGTTGAATTATTCAAGAGCAAACTATAGATACCTATTTCAAAGAAAGATCATTTGAATTCGACTGAACAGGCATACGTATACCAGCCCAACACAAAGTCATACTGCAATTCTTCCAATACAGTGGGCATATTTTGGAGTAGCCTATGTATCGACAAAAACATGCTCTGTAGCGATTTCAGTATCAGTAGATAGGTCTCTGCTTTCCACGTCCGCATGTTGTGGTAGCATGAAGAGACACTAGCATAGAGAAGGAGATTCGGATAGCGACAAACAGAGAAACGGAAAACAACAGCAATAAGACCAACCACAGTCTCCACAAGTCGGCATGCAAATAAATGCTAGGTCCAGCAGGGCGTAACCATGAGTGTAGGCAGCACACCGCAGCATTTCCACAAATCAGTGTTAACCCTTGTCAATCCGATGTCAATATTTTAAATCTTCATATTAAATTAAAAGATGATCTGGTGTTCATGTTCGGCAAATGTGGTGGAGGGTGTTGCTGTCGTAGACATCAACATCATCAACCAAACTGTTGAGAAATGTACACCGGTTTCTTTGTTATTTACACAGCAAAAGATAGAATATTGACATCGGAGTGGTAAGGGTTAAACTCTTAAATCTAATGGTTTCGAGGAGACTTAATTAATCAACAACAGACAAATCGTCCAAGAACAAATATGTTATCAAACCAGCCAAATGAAAAGATCCTGGTGCATAGGACAACTAAACGGTACAAAACCTATCACAAATATAAAGTTCTCGCATAAGTCAAGCAATCTGGAATGACCACTTTGGACCATTATAATGTTAGATAAGACTCTAATATAAGTTACTTTATTATCAAGTAGGGCATATTTCTACTAAAGTTATGATAGAATCGAGTGGAATTCTAGATCAACGACATGAGGCTGAAAGTGTACAATTGTGTAGTTGATTGGTTTTGGCCTCTTCCAAAACCATTGCTAAAGCAGAAGGAAGATATTCTGAGTATTATATTCCGCTCACACTAAGGAACATGTCCGGAGATTTTAGCCGGCCATCTATAGGCTTGCTAAGTGATGACATGCTTCTGGGTTCACCTTGATGGTTAAATGAAAAAACTGTTGTTAGTCGACAACAATTGATTACATCATAAACGCACAATTCTTATGTAATAAAGCAAGATACGCACTCCAGAAAGCTGTGTATGGCTTAATACTTAATACGCCTACAGGGCCGGGCAGGTCTTTGTTGAACGTTGTGCTCTAAAGAAACCAATATTGAGAAATCTCTATTTTTGATATTGGGTCAATAAGATTCTCTCTGCTCTCTAGCCCTATTGAGAATCTAATTGGCATAGTAAAAACATAGAACTTGTAACCAGAAGAAATTAAAATATGATTTTAGTATAAAGACTCAGGAAACCATGTATGTACATTTTGGAAACACGAGAGGCGTCAGCTATGCACCACTCTGTTCAAGTAACTGTAGAGCGGAGAGAACCCCTTCTGATTTATATCTTTATTCAACACCTGTTGTCTGGAGTGAAACTTTTGTAATCAACTGACTGCTAGGATCTTCGTGTCATGAATCTCTTGCAAGCAACCACAGAAATCGGTCAAAGTTCATACAATTTCGGCAAACGAGATTGGTGTGTACAAGATTACTTAGTGACACACATCCATGGCAAACGGTCACATTGTGAGGCATGTTTTGGTGATCACACTGTCAAAAGCAATACACGTGAAACAGCAGAACTGCACGCAAATACTTTATTACCATATTTAACGTATACGCGAGAAAACTCCCACAACACTTTAGCAACCAAGCAACAGACTTGATAATTTTCTCATTGACCTGGACAACTTTCAGTATCTAAATCACAATGCTCAAATGAGCTACATCCACGAGTTTTTAAAAGATTAGCCAATTTATTTCCAACCCTCTTCTGTTCAACAGATCCATCCAAGAGTGTCTTTCCCAGGTACGGGATAAAGGAACAAGACTAGTACTGGAAAAAGGAACAAGTCGCACAACTATCAAGAAAGGCAGCAAGTCATAAGCATGCAACTATCGACCAGTCCATTTAACATCAGTACTATCTAAGACAATGTAGCAATTCATGAGACACACTCTTTTCAAGTACATGTCAAGAGGAATATCACATTGCCAGCCTGGTTTCCTAACCTGCATGCAATATACAACGCTGCGAGAGTGGAAAATGTTGCAGATCAGATGGAACAAAGACATGACTACGCCAGCCATTGACAGCCAATGCACAGCCGCAATATGTTAACACAACATCATAAACATAATGACACCAGTAATGCACGAGTAACAGCAATATACAAGACAAAAACACCATCCAACTTCACAAAGTATAGGCTTATGTCTATACTTCACAGGGCCAAACATAGGACTCGGGGATCATGTGCAAAGTTTACGAAATGCATACCCGTGGCGGGTCAGAATTAAGGTTAGGATTGCGAGAAAGCTACTTGAGTCCCATTTCATCCGTAATGCTGTTAGGTTCAACTGAGGTAGGAGGGCTGCACGATTTGGCCACGTTGGGGACCTAGAAATTAAGACAAATTGTTTTGTCTCAGTTTTTGAAAGGCCTAGAAATTTGGAAACCCCTGCGCAAAATGCATTTGTTACACTGCGTTATATTCAGCTCTGATAGTTCTCTCCAAACTGATGCATAATCGCTCATCAATTACTTATATAGAAAGTCAATTCTCTACTCATCACAATATCGGTTCTGTAAAACACACCCAACAATGCTAACACGAATTAAAATGGCAGAAAAATATTGAATTAATTGAAAAGCTGAATCATCAAATCTGCATTCTTGGGCCTTTCAATAGCTTTTGACACCATCTATCGCAAAATTCTACGAGAAAAATGCCTATTATGAAATAAAAGGAAGTGTACTAGACTAGACTAGTGGCAGATCCAAGGATTTCAGTTCTTCTTCTTTTCGTTCGCTGATCATACCGCCAGTCCTGTAAGTGACTATCGACATGATCATATGCGTTAAGTGCGTGGATCCATGGTTTATTAGAGTGCGCCGTGCGGCCTGGAACCTCCGTCTTCAGCACTCGAGGTTTCTGTCAGGGTTACCTCCTTTAGTCGCCTCTTACGACACGCAGAGGATACAGAAGGTGTATTCTAAGCCCCACCTACAGGGCACAGGATTTCAGTTAGACGGGATGGGGTTTGGGTGCGTAAGGGAGTAAATGAAGAGTCTGAGAGTGGCTATCATTAGCGGGGGTGGGTAGTGGTCTGGGGTCCTCGCATGGGAAATTTGCGAATTTCATGCTCTGTGAAGCCTGCATTTTGAGTGACAAAATTCGTTTTATATTTCTTTCAAAAATATCTTAATATTTAGGACAAATCCAGAAAATATTGAGGTCGTTGTCCCATGATTCTGATCTAGGTGTCATCCCCCAGAAAAATTGGAAATATGGGTTTTCTCAGACGCCACCTGCTACATTTCTGTGGGTAAAATGGCCCTTCAGTTCGCTATGAAAGTATTCATTTTTGTCTCGCCTGCGAAGCAGAAAGGGAGACATATGTGTCACTTTTTCGACGACGACAGCATCAACAATGTTAGGTTTTTGCCTTTAGCAAAACTTATCAGCTTATATTTCAGGATTGGTTAGTCCTATTGGAACTAAACTTAGATACATTGTTACCTAGAATGTTACGAAGCAGCATGTTGATACTGAGGTCATAAGGTCAAAGGTCGTGGTCAGTGTGACCTTGATACAAAACTTAAGTTTTTGTGTTTAGCAAAGCTTCTCTGCTTATCTTTCAGGATTGGTTAATCTTATTGAAACTAAACTTAAATACATTGTTACCTATAATGTTAGGAAGCAGCATGTTGACAACGGAGTCACAACGTCGAAGGGCAAGGTCATTCTGACCTCTACAAAACTTTGTTATTTTTCAATGCTAAGTTCTTAGCAAATCTTTTTCATGTTATATTTCGGGATTGCTTAGCTCTAATGGAACACAACTTGGGTACATCGTTGCTTATACCAAGAGGATACAAGATGGTGACATGGATGTCACCATGTCAAAGGTCAAGGCCATTCTAATATTGCTAACTTAAGGTTGCATATGTGTCACTTTTCCGACAGTGATGGTGATAGCGTCAACAACGTTAAGTTTTTGCGTTTAGCAAAACTTATCAGCTAATATTTCAGGATTGGGTAATCCTATTGAAACTAAACTTTGATACATTATTACCTATAATGTTAGGAAGCAGCATGTTTATACTAAAGTCACAAGGTCAAAGGTCAATGTCACCGTGACCGTGATACAAAACTGTTTTTCCAATGTTAAGTTTTTGCATTTAGAAAAACTTCTCAGCTTATCTTTCAGGATTGGTTAATCTTATTGAAACCAAACATAGATGCATTGTTACCTATAATATTAGAAAGCAACGTGTTGACATTGAAGTCACGATGTCGACGGTCAAGGTCATTCTAACCTCTATAAAACTGTTATTTATCAATGTTAGGTATTTAGGCTTAGCAAATCTTATCATGTTATATTTCGAGATTGCTTAACCCTAATGGAACACAACTTGGGTACATGGTTGCTTATACCAAGAGGATATAGGATGGTGACATGGAGGTCACCAGGTCAAAGGTCAAGGTCATTCTAATATTGCTATTCGACCTCTGCTTTTTCAACCTTGGGTTTTTTACATTCAGCAAATCATTTATATTTCAGGATTGGTTAATCCTATTGGAACTAAAATTGAATACATGGTTACCTATAATGTTTGGAAGCGGCATAATAACATGGATGTCACAAGGCCAAAGGTCAATTCTAATGTGACAAACAAAAGACAGGCGAGACATTTAATTCCACAGAATTCTTGTTACTAATATTCGTCTGACGAAACATATTGACCTACAAGTACATGCATGTAGGCCTATATGTACACATAAGAAATGAACAGAGGTCCTCACCGAAATATCGGGATAATTATCTTAAATTATAATTTTACCACACATTTTATGCCCCTGGAGTGGTCACGGGTGGTCGCTTAGCATCACCAAAATAATTCTTAGCCTTGTAAGGGGGATGTGGAGCCTAACTAGCGATTAATGACAGACCGTCACCCAAACGATGATTGGTCCAAAGTGATGCGCATGCGTAATCCATGATTATCCAACTTTGAAAAAAATTCATCTAGACTCCATGATAGCGGGCAGATCACGGAAACTGGTGCATTTACCTCATGCTACCTCGTGATGACTACATTCAATTAAAATTTCTTTATTTGAATTATGTAGAATTAAATTGAATTTCATTTTTTCTAAGTCCGATAGTTGCGCTATTACGCATGCGCGTCATAGAGTATTTGACCAATCAGCGTTTGGGTGACGGTCTGTCATTAATCGCTAGTTGGAGTAAAATAGGAGTTGTTGTTGTTGAGTGAGGATACTCCTCCAAATATTTGGAGCACTGACAACAGTGGTAAAAAGGTTTTTTTACTAAGTAGCGTATACGGTTAAAGGATCAAAACTAAAGTACACAACATATGTGTATGAGGATTATGTACACATACACACAGATGTATTAAAATCAAACAAGCATTATACATGAGCCAGAAACATATAAACAGAGTATGTGAAACTATGACTGCCGGTTAGAAATGTGTTCTGCCACAGGCTATACTGTAGCATAGTGTTCTACTGTGGTTTTCAATGTTGCAGAGCAAAGTGCATCTTTCGATATCTTTATTGTTGTTTGAGACTGTTTGAACTCTACCGATAACCAGTCTGACGAGATTAAGAGACTCCAGAGTACTTTCTTGCTACACTCATCCTGAAGGCTAGCATTCCAGTAGTCGTCAATCGCAGATGCTACCATGGATTTCTATGCCTCTTTACCGGGCTGAGTAGTTGAGCTATGGGAATAACTTAACCAGCTTCTGGATGCACTGAAACCATATCTACCTGACGTAGCATGATATCATATAAGGAGTTGTTTTGACACCTTATAATGGTACCAAGAAATGCTACCTGTCGGTGATGTAGCTCAGCTGTGATAGGCCTGATCCAGAGAAAAAGGAAAACTGCGCATTTCGCTGTACATTATAGGTAGAGACTGCATTATATGCACAATTTACAGTTGAAAACTCTCTAGACATTTCAGATGTTCTTGCTGGAGAATAAATATCTCTAGGCCATAGAAAAGGCATGATAATACATGCATGTTAAATATTTTCAGGTTTACTCTTGGTGCAAGATCATCGGAGACATGAAACCAGGTCCCAGAGAGTCTATGAAAAAGGTCCTTCTCACCAAGAATATTCTATTCTCAATATTGAGAGATCCTTCATCATTAGATCTACGAATTAAACCGATGCGAGTAGCCTGCGGTGAAAGTGAGACATCAGTCAGAGATCACTTCATTGTAGTATTTGGTTGAATACAAATGCATTACAGACGTTTTCTCAGGGTGTATAAGAAAGCATTCTCTAGCTGAGTAAGTAGATGTGTAGGTCAACATACATTGCAATTCACTAGCTGAGTTGCTGACGAGAGTTAAATCATCAGCAATGGTAGGACACCCGATGTAGTTGGTGGTGATGAATGAACCAATTTGTGCCTTTTCTAGTTGCACAAGTAGGCCATTAATACAGGTCTTGTAAAGGCTATGAGACCATGCAGATACCACCTTGGCGAACCACTTGTAAGATGGGAAATGGTGGACTTAAGCAGTTTCGCCACTTGATTTTGGAAGTAAGCCCAGTGGACAGGCGATCAACAATTTGTATGCTATGCAGGTAAATATCCTGATCGCATATGATGGCATTTCAGGGGCATATGGTCCACAACATCGAAAGCTCATTGTGTGTCTATGAAAGCCATGTAAATCGGGACCTTTTTCTAATGAGTGCTGAGTAATCTCTGACAGAATAACCCTTGCCATTAATCGTGACAAACCTTTAGTGAACCATACTGTCTCTGATGCAGCTGATTTATTATAAAGTTTAAAATATTGTGCTCGAACACCTTTTCGATAATGGAGACAACTGTAATGGCATGGTAGTTACTGGGAGTTGTTGAGTCCTTGTCCTTCTTAAGAACCGAGGTAATCCCACCCATCTTGAACAACTTAGGTATTTGCTTAGCGGTCATAATGAGATTGAATTAGTACGTCAGACAGGGAGTAATCCATCCACTGCGTAGATCAGATGTTCTGCACTTAGACAACATTCACCAGCGGATTTGGATGTGTGCAAATTACGTATTGATGACCTAACATCATTTTCAGTAATAGTTTGGCATAGCTGTTCATTGGAATAATCCAATTCCTGTATTAACTGGCGGTCTGAATCCAATGTAAATTATGGGTTTATTAGGGTCACAGTGTGGGTAATTTGAAGGAGTAGCAAGGTCTTTATATAAGTTGACCAGAGACTGATCCATGGGGTCATAGATAGCCGTACCCCTAATGATAGATGGCCAGAGCTTCTAGTATGTTAACCACATCTTCTTCAGCTGGCTCCCAATTAACTGTATGTCTGACTGCCGGTCATCACGGGCACTTTGTAATTAAACAATACATCTTGATTACCCCAAGCCTTATCCAATCTATTCTTAAAAGCATTTAAACTTGGTGAATTAACTACATTGGTTGGTAGACTATTCCAAGTATTTACTATTCTAGAAGACAACGCCTTAAGTCTTATGTTCATATTAGATCTTTGTTTGCTTAGTTTATGTTTATGTCCGCTTAACAAGCTGGATTTTACACTTGATAACTTTAACTTAGGTGCTACTTCTGGATCAATAGACTTCAATCATTCCTGCCCCATGTCTCAGTTACGTTAATGTTGGCACATTTAAAACTCGAAGTCTATTTTCTATGACATGTCCTTTAGTCCCATGCTTTGTTGCTCGCCATTGCACTCTCTATGGTAAAACTGCCATTTTGTCTATGTAGGCTCCAGACTGAAGTTTCATAGTCGAAATACACTCTGACAAGTGATTTATACAGAGGTATGAATCTCAGCATGTAGAAATTTATATGATCTTCGAAATAAGATATAGCATATATGATCGTCTAACTTGCTGACTGACTGGCTTACTGACTGATTAACTAACCAACCAGCCAAGCAAGCAACCACCCAACCAATTATTGAACAACTGAATGACCAATCTAGTGCCAATGCGCCGTCAATGGCAGGGTTCATGGAACTAACGCCTGAGCAGCCTAACAATAATATAATAAATGGCATTTATCAGTAAACTTAAAGAACACTAAATGCATGCTACGTCAAAGGAGCCGAGCCAAACAGGAAAGGTTTTGTCTTGGAAATGAAGAAATTGAGCTTGCTAGCGAATATGTATACATGGGATGCACGATTAACAAACATGGCCACCTTACAAAAACAAAAGCAGACCTGGCCACGAAAAGTTTAAAAGATATGTTTAAACTACAAAAAAAATCATTTGTAGACTCTCCCCAACACCCAACATATACAGCAAATTATTTAATATATTGACCAAACCTATACTACTCTATAATTGCGGAATATGGGGAGTAGAACTTAACAATAGAATATAGTTACATAACACATATACATTTTCAAATACATTGGAAAATGAACCAGTTGAAAAAATCCACAACAAATTTTGCAAATACACCCTCCAGGTACGACGAAACACAAATAATATTGTTTGCAAAAGCGAGCTAGGGAAATACTCCATAATCAAAGAAATTAACATCAGAATAATTAACTATTGGTCACACTGAGAAAATATAACACAACATCGTAATATATTATATGATGCCATATTATATAGCAAATTGTTGAACAATGAAAAGAAAAATTACTTCCATAAGTATCTAACCAACATGTTAAAAAGTATGAAATAGAAATACAATCGCTTAACTCAACACGACATAGAAAAGAGAAATGAAAAAAAAAAATTCTGAAAAGTTGGAGGAAAACTATCAGCAATATTATAAGCAGAAATTGACAAAAGTCCAAAAAGCTGTCATACTATAAACAAATTGAACGTCCTTATGAAACTGCCCTTACTTAGTAGATATTAGAAAATTCCAACCATAGAAAAATATTAACAAAATACAGAATTTCCGCACATAGATTAGAAATCGAAACCGGTAGATACCACAATATACCAAGACCAGAGGGAAAATGCAAACTGTGCAATAATGAGGTAGAAGATGGGCTAATTTCCTCCTTACATACGAAAACCTCTCATTACCCAGACAGAAGGTATTCAAACATCTTGCAGATATAAACCCAGCCTTCCAATTTTTAAACAAACAGGAAAAGATCCATTATATTCTTAACTGCCTATCGCTGCTAACCGCAGTAGCAGGACACTCTTGGAGGGAGATGCACACAGCCAGAACAAAACTACTAACAGACTGAAATAGCATAACAACCATTTAACTATTATTCACATAAAACGAGAGATATGGTTATATAAACAGTGAGTACGTACATATTCTGAACAAATAAACAGGGGTGTGTGAGTGTGTGCCTATGTGTATGCGCGCAAATGCTTGTCTGATTGTTGTATGTTTGTTATTCATTATAGCTTTATTATTGCTGGTACACCAGACTATATATTGTACAAACACATGTACAGATATGGAAATAATTTGCAGCCAAAGCCTGGAACATGGACCTAGCAACGAAAGGTTAGTTTAGGGAATTAACAGAAGGACCGCATAAGTAAATCAGAAACTATCAATACAGTATCTTTAATCTACATAAGATGACGGTGTCTGAATTCTCAGGAAGTCACTCACCCCATCTTCACGTAATTCAGTGTGCATCACAATTGCATACGGTTTCACTAGGTTAACTCGCACTACACACTTAGCATATGTTTGAATAAGAGAGTGGCCCTTTTTGCGAGCTTTCCTCCTCCGCTTCGGCATTGAAGGCATTTTCCTGTGACGGAGGCTCGCGTGAGGCACTTTCCTATCGCAACAATAATATTTTGCTAGGGCATAACGGTTTATATTAAACCACCCAAGTGACCACGCTTGGACTCTTCCTTGCAGGGCTACCCCGTGGATTTCGAGATCAGAAAGGTACCTCTGACAAGCCCACGTTAAACAAGACACCAACTTAGTACCATGTACTATATTTTCTCTCTTGTTCTAGCAAACTAGTAGTATTGTTTGTTTTAATTATATCATTTTTATTAATTATGTCTAACTCCCAAATTGAGTAATCGACCATCATACCAGTAACACGAACATCCGGGATGAGACGGTGTGATTCAATCTTGGCGCCAATGGTCGCACGTTATCATTCCACCGGCTCTAGAAGTCGGTCTTTGTACATTACGGAAAGTCGTGAAATGCGCTGCATCACCCCGAGAACAGATGCTAACCAGCTCATCTGCACACCGTGCACATGCGGTGCAGCAGAGCAAAATATTCGAATGGACTACCACGTACCCACCCTGGAGGCTACAATATTTAGCAGATTTTACAGCCTCTAGTTGATGATTGTGCAATATGTACTGGTGTCTGAATGGATGTTGTTTTCTGCTGATATTTAACATGTTGCATTTGTCAGGATAAAATTTCATCAGCCAGTGTTCTTCCCATTTTGCTAGCTTGTTGAGCTCTGCTTGGAGCTCTCTTGCATCTGAGTCTGAGGATATTGTCAGGTATACGATTGTGTCATCAGCGAACAGTCGCACTTTGGATTTTAGGCCTTCTGGTATGTCATTGATGTAGAAGAGGAAGAGGTTTGGTCCTAGTACTGATCCTTGTGGGACTATAGAATCAACGTCAATGTAGCTTGATTTTTCCCGATCAACAATGACTGACTGCGATCGTCCAGAAAGGAAGCTGTGTATCCACCTGGTTTTTGCTTCGGATACCATAGTGATCAAGCTTGCAGCCTAGGAGACTGTGGCTAACCTTATCGAATGCTTTGGAGCAGTCCATTATGCTACAATCTGTCTGTTTGCCATTGTTCATGTTTTGTGACATCATCAATGCATTGCATGAGTTGTGTGTCACATGAGACTCCTCAGCGAAATCCATATTGTAGTGGGTAGTGGATGTTATGTGGGTCTGCATGTTTCATTATATGACTGGTTACAATATGTTCCATATGTTTGCTCCTCACACAGGTCAGAGATAGTGGTCTGTAGTGTTCTGATTTGTATCTTTGGCCCTTCTTGTAGATGGGGCTCACATTTGCAGTACCTCACTCATTTAGTAGCTCTCCGGAGATAAATGATATTTTGAAGATGATTGTCAATATCGGTGCTATCGCTTGGGCTAATTCCGTGAGGATGTGTGGTCTTGTGTTGTCTGGCCCTGCTACTTTGTTGGCATTTAGGTTACTGAGCAGCTTCTCATTTCCATTCTGAGTGATTTCCAATTCACTTACGGTTGGGTACATTCCCTTCATACTGCAGCGTGACTGGAATTCCTCTTTGCTGAAGTGACCATTGCTTGAGAAGGATGATCGGAACTGTCTGTTTCGAATATCAGCTTTGTTGATAGGTTCTTGATATAACAAGGCATCGTGCTTAGGAGGTGAGGTGCCACTGTTGTCAGATTTTTTGTGTTTAATGTATGACCAGAACCATTTCATACTGTATGCTGTGGCTCGATTCTTCAACTTTTGGTGTTATAATGTCTCCAATGTGTTTCCAGTAGGCTCGGCGGAGTTCCCTTTGGACTAGCCATTTTAGCTTTTTGTATTTTGTGATATCCTTGTCATTGGCAGATTTTTTCTTGGTCTTGTAAGCTCGATCTCTTTTCTTGACCAGCTTTCTGAGATCCGGTGATACCCATGGCAGACCATCTCTCTTTCTTGCCTCTTTGTGTTGTATATTGGTAGTTACACTCTTTTCTAGGCTTGTCTTGAAGTGAGTCCACAGCTCGGCTATGCTGTTGTTGTCTTTTTCAATTTGTAGGATTTCTTGACTTATTTTGTTGATATCAGCCTTTAGGTTATCCATCTGGCTTTCTTACATAGAGGTATTTTGTGGGGTTTTGTCTAAGAACAATCGAGGTGGTGTCGATTTCTGTAAAACACAATGTCATGATCTGATACTCCGGGAATGATCTCTGTTCTTGGGAACTTAGATGGGAGGTTTGTGATGATCAGATCAAGTGTACTGTCCCCACGAGTCGCACCATCTACAATTTGTACTAGACCATTGTCGTATAGCATTACACCAAATTTGTGGTGGAGATTTACATAAGCTGTGCCATGTTTTAGGCACTTGGACTTCCAGTCCCATCCTGGTAGATTGAAGTCACCAACTACTATCACAAATGCATTGTTAGTTTTACATGCTCGCCTGAGGCTTTTCTCTAGTTCGAGGAGGCCATATGTTCATTGGGTGCTTTGGGATTGTATTACGAGAACAGGCAGATGGACTTTTGTTCAACTATTTCCAGCTTACACCATACAATCTCGCTGTTGATTTGCAGTTCGGTTACTGGTGTGGTCAGGTAATCTGTGCTTACCGCTATAAGGACTCCTCCCCCATTAAAGTTTCCGCCATTACGGAAAAGGTTATAGGTATCTGGAAAGATTTCACTATTTGTTATGCTGCTATCAACGTGTGTTTCAGTGGCGAACACGATATCTGGTTTAGTACTTTTGATCAGGTTTTGTAGACGGCATTGTTTGTTCTTTATGGATTGGATGTTGACATTTAATAGGCGTAGAAGCTTGTTTGGCTTGCATATGGATTTGGCATGCCATGTTGGACGTGAGGAGTGAACTCGTTTTATGTAAAAAAACTAAACCCAAATAAAAGTCATGGACCAGACGGCATACCCATACAAATTTCGATTGAACTAGCAAAAGAGATCAGTGTACCCCTTAGCATCCTATTTAACAATACTTTAGAGGAAGCTGTAATACCTGAGATTTTGAAAATGGCTAATGTCTGTCTGATTTATAAGAAAGGCCCAAAAGTAATCCAAACAACTACAGACCCATCAGTCTAACTTGCTCACTTCGCAAACTTTTAGAAACATTTGTACGTGATGCAATAATGAACCACATGGAAACAAACAACCTTTTCACCAGCTGTCAACATGGCTTCAGCCATAGCAGATCATGCAAAACACAGTTACTGGAGTACATGGAAACCATAATATCCAATCTAGATGAAAGCAAACCCATAGACGCAATGTACTTAGATTTTTCCAAAGCTTTCGATACAGTACCACACAAAAAACTTTTAAAGAAAATGATAAGATAATATAGATAATGTATGTAAGTGGTCTCAGATTTGGCAGCTACACTTTAATACAGACAAAACACATGTAATACATTTTGGTTCAAATAATCCTAGGACCCAGTATTATATGACGGACACCACACACCAGCCACAAACCATTGAAATCATACCGTCCACAAGTGAAAAAGATCTTGGCGTACACATAGATGAAAACCTCTCCTTCGATACCCATATAAATGCAACTGTATCAAAGGCTAACAGCATAGTTGGTCTAATTAACAGAACCGTTAATTATATAGATGAAAACACGTGTACCCTGTTCTTCAAGTCACTAGTCCGACCAATTTTGGAATACTGTAACTGCATACGGTCTCCTAGTTTTAAAAGACAATCTTGTATAATCGAAAGGGTCAAGCGCAGAGCCACTAAACTTGTTCCCCATTTGAGAAACTACTGCTACACAGACAGGTTAAAGGCTTTGAATCTCATGTCACTAAAATACAGAAGGCTTAGAGGAGACTTAATTGAAGCATACAAATTTATCAATGATGCTTACAACATTGACAAAAACACATTCTTTGACCGATCAAGTAAACACGTCCTAGAGGTCACACATTCAAGCTCAACACTAAACGCAGCAGAAAGGAAATTCGTAGGCATTTTCCCCAAACCCAATTATTAACACATGGAACTCACTCCCTTTTGTTGTAGTCGAGGCACCCACGCTCAGCGTGTTTAAATCAAAACTAGATATGCACCGAAATGACTTATTATACGATCGTGACATAACCAACTAATAGATATATAATAATAAGACAATCTAGAAATATACCCAAATGCTAGGCGCAGAAGGGTGTAACCATGAGCTAGGTGGCACACCGCAGCTGACGCGGGGATAACCCATCTGACCCACAGCACCTCCCAAAGTCAACTAGGGCCCTGATTAATGTCAATGAATAATGCCAACCAAACAAATAAACAATTGTAACTAAACAAAGTACAAGCACTAGTAATACAACACCAACACAACTCCAGAGGCAATAACAGGCCAAGGGCGTATGCCTCGTAAAATAATAATAATGATGATGATGTTTAATATTGTTGATGTTGTATTTTCCATTGAGATGTCTGACAGGATCATATACCGATTAGATGGGCTAAGTACGAGGTCATAAAATAGAGTGGTGTAGTTAGGACAATCACAGACCAGGCAGTCCCATGCAACTGCAGAATCTGCTCCTAGTTCGTCATAGTTTCTATATAGTGTGCACGTCTTGGCAATTTGTGTGGTGCCACTGATTGCAGCTATCACACACAATACCTTTGTCATCCCATGTGACGGGTTTGTCACATGTACCGCATGGTTAGATTGTCTCATCTACTGGCCCTTGTTTAAGCTGGATAGCATTATAGATTGCTAGTAGGATTGCTGCAAGGTAAATCACGAAATCTGTAAATATCTTTAAAGAGGAAATTGATTCTGGCTTAGTCATCCATTGCGTTATTCAATAGACTTTATTGAACCAGTCGCACGCATGCACTTAAAAACGTTCTGACAAGCCCAAGAACTCATGTAGAACCGAGATAAGTTGAAAAAGATCTTGAATCGCTTTTTTCGGCCATCCTCGCATTTTGTACTGCACCGGAAGGAGATAAAATTAAATTTATAAAAATTTCTTTGTTTTTCATTTGAAAACAATTATATTAATTAAGCTGTATGCGACGATCGGAAGGGTGTACTTAAAACCGCAGTATTTCCTACATACCTACTGTAAACACCAATAACAGTGCGTGGTGATTTGTTGTATTAATGCAATTGTTTGCACGACTCGTATCTGGATGTGTTTCCGTGATCCATAATGATATTCACACAATTTTAACCCCTTAATCCTCGAATTTGTTCGGGAAAATTTAAATTATCTCATAGAAAATGCCCATTCGCAGGCTATATATGTATTCTTGCCCCTCAGGAAAGTGGTAATTCAAGTATATTTCTATATCGTCAATCTCTCCCCCTTCTATTGTTGGTGTATGACGATAACAGCCGCCGTCGAAAACAGCCGCCGGTAGAAGAGGAAAGAAAATATTATTTTTGAAAATTTATCATTGGATATGGCTGGCTTACTTGATCGAGACACTCAGTCCAGTGATAAAATTTCAGTGAACAAATTTAGATCAATACCGGTTTCTAACTTAACTTCCTGTTTCTAACTTATCGTTCCTATTCTTTTTCAGATGACTAAGAGATGGTGGCATTGCTAAAGATCAAACCCCGTTTCTGTTATTTTATTCCTGTAATCCGAATGTTTGATATCAAAAATATGTTTGAAACGTATGAATAGATTCAATAAAATCTGCTTAGTAATTTTGTATACTATCATGATTCGGATTCCTTTTTATATGCGGAAATGAGCAAAATTTACTGCCGTATGTTTGAATAAAAATAATTTTGAATGTAAGTGTAAATTTAAGACATACAAATATTTGATTAAAAGTTAAATAGACATACTACGGAAAATGTGAATCTACAATATTTGAAAAAGATCCGTTAAAGAATTGAATCGATTTCGTCAAAAACACTGCCCAGTCAACTTAGTTTCAAAATAGTAAACAGCTTACCTGCAGTTTTCAGGAAATTGAAATAGGGGGGGGAGGAGTGCATGGATCGATCGATCCCAATACTGGCAAAGTGTGGGTGGAGCTTAAGCTGCTTAACTAGAGATTGGCGGGGCAAAACAAAAAAACAGTATTCATCCATTCCTAAAACTTTGCAATTTACAAACCTATATGTCTATGGATTACATATCCATGGTAGTAGGCCCTACCAGAGTGGTACGCAGGCATCGAATTAACCACCGCCTGAAAAAAAGAAACAAATATTATTGACGGTAATAAATTATCAAATAATATAATTCTCACAGTAAAACCATAATTATAATCTTAGATGATAAAATAACTAGACACGAGATACAACACGCAGCGGCGGCTGTTATCGCTATACCGGCGGCTGTTTTGGGTCTACTGGCGGCTGTTTTCGACCGCAGCTGTTATCGACTGTATTCCTATTGTTAACGCCATACGGAAAAAGCCTGGTAGCGGGAGAGATTGACGATAATGCCAAGTTTATTTATTTTATTTAGTATTACCGCTTTATTCGTATTTCATAAAAAAGCATCATGATAGATGATTATGATAGAATCATAGCATTACCTATTAAACATGTACCTGCCAGCCTATTGTCATTTCAGGTGTGCATTATATCTGTTTCATATATTTTCAAAATCTGACACGTGAACGCAAAAATTAATTATTTGATTTTCATGTCATTGCTTCTATTTTTATTTTTATTTTTTTTAAATTATTTTGCTTTCTGTCTGATTTTTGCCTAATTATTGTCTTTTGTAATGTGTTACTCGGGTAATATGTGTGCTATTTTAAATTTGCTTTAAAATCCGATGTCACGCTTGTGAATGAATGTAAGATGAACTTGTTTAATCTTCCTGCTCCCTGATTTATTCTATCTACCCTGCTCTTTGCTAAAATAGTGTCTCCCATTTCTCTGCCAACACCAAGCATGGACATTTTGCTCAATAAATGTGTGTCCACTTGCTTGATGATTTTTCTTGGAGGTGTGTTACTGGAATGACTGGCTCCGGGAATTCCAGTGATACATTTTCGGGGATACTATAGTCTTCTCTTGGTTTGCGAATAGATTTTCTCTAAACGCTGTTACAGCTTTCACTCATACCAGCAGCTTCTGTAGACGTCTTGAGAAATGTCGTTTTGCGGACCAGGGGAGGACTATTTTTGAGGATGTGCAAATGGAATGACAGGCTCGATAACGGAGCCTGTCACTCGTGGCAATTGTCGGAAGTCATCTTCTCACGGTCTGCAAATGGACATTTTCTATGAGAAAATTTAGACTTTCTTGAACAAATTCAAGGCTTAAAGGGTTAATTATCATTACCTACCCCAACCAATGATCAGCTCTCATCATTTCAATTTTCAGTTGTGTACTTGTAACAGCAATGTAGAATTTTTTTGCCTGATTGAAACTAAGCCGTGTGTAATCTTGCCAAAGCCAAGGCAAGGAAATATCTTTGGCAGCTCCCTCCCCTAAACTCTTTCCAACCATACTTGTTTTGGCTTCTTTCTTCCCAAATCCCTAGCATGCCAACCAAATTCCCCGGCTCATCGTGTACAGGGTTCATACTGGTCATGGAATTTGAAAATTTAAATTCCAGGCCTGGAACGTCATGGAAAATATGCATTTTTTATCATAGGTCATGGAAAAGTCATGGTAAATGGTAATCATGAAAAATAACAGATATATGTTGGCATAAATTACCACCATCGCCTAGATGTAGAATAAAAATTATGCCGACAACTTATCGAAACAATGCTTTGGCATGGTTGTTACAAGACTTAATGTTCAGGCATTTGCAGAATAACTCATGTAATTTATGTATCTATAAACACAAATCTACTAGATATTAAATCTTGGAAGTAATGGAATTTGTTAATTTTGGTCATGAAAAGTCATGGAATTTCAAAGAGAAAGGCGTACACACCCTGCCTGTAAGAGACCTGTTAGAACTAATCAAAAAGCCTTATTATGTGACTTGTGTTCGGAGAGGGTTCACTTAAGATGTTCTAGACTCACCGCTTCTGATTATCTCCATCTTGAGTCAGATGACCAACCATGGTGGTGTCTAAACTGCAACAAATCTCTATTCCTTTTCAATCACATTAATGATGACACTGACTACACACTTGCAATCATGAATCCACATGTTGAATATAACTACACAGAGCACATACAAGACCTAGTTCTAAATCCCTTCAAACTTAACACCACACATATAGAGACATCAACTCAAAAGATGCTAGAACTGACTTATCCATACCTCCACAAACCTGTAACTACACGCTTCTAAGCAAATTTAATGACTTTATAATAAATAGTAAAGAAAGCATTGCACTTTCCCTCATGCACACAAACACTTGATCGATACTCAAGAACAATGACAAATTAAATAATTTCCTAGATATGAGTGCACATGAGTTTGGGATTATTGAAATTACGGAGACTTGGATAAAAATAAACTCACCTACTACTCTAGTTAACAAGAATAACTATACATTTATCGAAAAGCACAGATCTGACAAAATTAACAAGGACGGTGGAGGTGGTGTAGGCATGTACATAAAAGACAATATTCAATTCATTGTGCGTGAAAACCGTTCCATGATCGAAGAATACATTGAAACAATATTTATTGAAATTCCGATTCAAAAAGGTAGAAATAAAATTGTTGGTACAATCTACAGGCCTCCTGACAGTGACAACAAACAATTCATTGAAGCATTGAGCAGAATTCTAAGGAAAGTAAAACAGCCTACCTTATGGGTGATTTCAATATTGATCTGCAACAACAGAAATGTTGTCATACCAAAGACAGGAATAGGAAAACGACGAATTACAATAACAGCCACAAAACTATGGAAAAGCACCAGTACAAAAAATAAATAGTATATTAAACCAGAAATCCTTTAAGAAGATTGCCGGGGAATCTATGATCGGCAAATACTAAATTAATATAATTATACCTGATGGTCACAGATTCTCTGCTAATTAATGATAATACAAACCTAAGGCATTCCACCATCGCCACCTGACACCAACACCACTACTATAGATAATACATGTCAAAACTCCAGTAAAAATGGCTGAAACTTGTTCTTGATCTGTAGCTTCCCATAGCAAAGCAATGTACCAAGTTTCAGTTGAGTATGTTGAAGGAGAACGAAAAAAGTCTGGAAAACTGATATTTTTTGTGTTTCATAAGTTGAAAGGGGGGCGTATCCGGACATGGGGTTAATTGTAATTGGCTGTAATTTAATTACATTTTTCATGTAATTGATTGTAATTGTAATTGAGTAGCTGAAAAGTAATTGTAATTTAAGTGTAATTAAATACATTTGAAAATTTAGCGATTGGTAATTTCAGTTACTTTATCAATTACATACAAAAATTAAATGTATGTTTGATGCTGACACTATAAATTAATATCTCTTCTTAATTGTTCACAACAAACCCTGATGCATTAGGACAGTACACAATCTATAACAAATCATGTTATCATATCTACTCATTTAATTTGTTTATAGTAATTTGATAGGAAGTTGTTGCTGCCTTCCTGCTCCAGTAAAATTAGTTTCAAAATATTAAACAGAAATATTTGTTAAATGTGCACACATGATTTTTTGTACGTGTTCTTTGGACTCAAACTCGGACATATTAACATTAATTTGAATGGAAGTGATTGCTGCATGACACATTTGCCTGGAAGCATTTGCTATCTACGGCAGCAACTGTGTCATGCAGCAAGCACGTCACAGTATTAAACAGGATATATCGGAAAATGTATGTTCTTTTTCATATTTGCTCTTTCAGGTTCAAATGCTTAAGAAAAATTAATTGGGAGCTGTAGCTGTCTTAGTGCTCCAGTCAAATTAGCTTCAAAATATTAAACACATACTTGTTAAGAATGTGCATGTGATTTATGGTATTTGAGCTAAATGGGATATTAACCTTAATTTGACTGGAAGTATTTGCTGCGTTACTCTCTTGTTGCCTTAGTCAGCAACGGCTTCCAGTCAAATTAGTTTCAAAATATTAAACAGGATATTTGCTAAAAATGCATGTGCTTTTTCATATTTGCTCTTCCGCGGTCAAATGGTTACGTAAAATTTGATTTTATTAAAAATTTTATTATTAGCCTTGTTTCGCATGCGTGTAAATATGGAAACAACTGTCAAGAAAGCTAATGAAATTTGAAAATAATTTTACTGGAAATCAAAGGTGCCTTAGAGAGCAACAGCTTTCAGTCAAATTACTATCAAAATAGGCAACCCAATTTTTCAGACGTCTCATTGAAAGGTTTAATTCCTAAATGACAATTATGACACCTGTGTATAAAGGACAGTGCTGTTTATGTGGTCACCAGGGTGTCCTTTATAAACATGCTTAAATGCATACAAGAATGTCCTCATGGCCTGTATTTTTCTAGATCAGCATACTCTTTTTAACTCTAAATTTCAGGAAAGTACTCTGACATGTCTGAGGAGAATTGCACATGATTTTGAAAATAAGTTAGAAATGGTATCCTTTTAACGCATCATCAACGTGCAATCAAATTATTCTAAGCAACTTAGTTCAAGTATTACTAACTTATTATGCCTTACTTACTTTACCACCGGGGATGAGTATTATTGATAGGGGTAACTCCACTGGTGATCAGGTGTGATTTTATCCATTCACAAAAGTCTTGATGATTTCATTGATGGGTTTGTAGACACCCTTTCAACTATACAGATCAGATAGAATACACACCCGCACGCACGCACACAACACACACACTGCATATAAATATAAAATTTACATAATTACATAGCACTGCATGAAGTCATTACATTAGTTGTTAGGGAGCGACATGAATAGATGGCATATATTGTCTATCTATATATTTAGAAAAGTTCAGGGGGATAGACCATATGGGCACCCGCAACCCCCCTTCATATATCTTTATCTGCATCACAGAATCACTGAGTGTAAGTCATAGCCCGCAAATCGTGAAATCCATGATGCAGTCTCAGATATTGGAAGTACCGGCTGCTAGTCACTGAGTACTGGACTAACCTGAAAGGGATGCTAGTTTCCCATTTTTCATTACAGGCACTGACGTAGTCTATAACTAGTCTGCACACCTCAGTGTCTCCATTATTATATGACATTGCAAAAATAAATTTCTCATTTTCAGTTAGCCATCAAAATGAGTAAAATCGGCAAAGGACTGGAATAATAATTAGCTTTATTCATTGTACAAGGGTCAAGGGGCAATATAAAACAAAGTGTTTCTCATCCTCAACATACAAATTATTACATAATTTACAAATTCTCGCCTCAACTTCTGTCTTAGGGGTTGTATGCCTATCAAGTTCTATTTGAAGATTGTGAACACTGACTCTTAAGTTTCGCAAACTGTTTGATTTTACTGTGATTTTTGTTTGTGAGCAAATAATTTTCCAATGTGATTGTATGTTTAAATTGTCGGTACATTCACAATTTAGAGCCATTTTGAGGTGATTGATTTGAGCCTGGTTGAATTATATCTCTGTTAATGCATGTATATGTATGCCAATTGCATTGGTACCTGGCTTCCATAGCATTTTTAAATGATTTGACAGAGTTGATCTTATTGGTTGTTCCTCGGTTGTCCCAAATTTCTTTGAGGTCGAACTGACACCACAGTTGCTTCATACATGAAGCCCAGTTTGCTTTCTCATCAGAATTAGAGGAATGCATGGAGGCTTGATAAACTATTTCCTCAGAGGCAAGTGCACACAATCTCGGCCAGAACTTGGCTGCAGATGAAAGGAGTGTGATCAGTAATGCATATTGACCTAATTCTCCTCTCACAGCAGCGTGGGTCTCTTATTGACACCCAGCAAATACTTGCAAAAGTTAATTAACACTTTCTCCAGGTAATTTATCTCCCAGGTCCATGAAATTATGATCATTTACACCTTACAGGTAGAAAGGACTCCAGGCCTCCCTGCAGTATGTTATAATAGGTAGGATCAGTGAGTTGAACAACTTGAATGGCGGTAAAGTATTAGTCCTGACATTAATTCCTTTAAGTTTAAATAAGGCTTTATGTGCCTGTTCTGCAAGTCTATCGCATGCAAAGCTAAATTTTCCAGATAATGTAAATATAATACCTACGTAACAATATGAGCGCACAATTTCAACAATCGAGTTCATAAATGTAAACTTATATTTCTGTAATAGGTGACCCCTTATTAAATATAATTATTTTGTCTTATCTAAATTATATAACTTATAAATGATAATACAAATTCCGCTCACATTGTAAGAATTATTCGGTTGTATATATTGAAAATAGCTTAACTAGATGTCGTTGGTTGCATACATAGCCAGCGCTCCCAGTCAAATTATTTTCAAAACATTAAACTGAATATGTCAGACATCAGTGATTGTCCACATGTAAGCCAAGAGAACACTATTTTTAAAAATTCAACACTGGAATGAGTGGTTAGGTTAGGGAACCAGTCATTCCTTTGGTAAATTTAAGAAAATAGTCTTCATACCCTACAAAAAGACTGCTTAAAACCACTGCTCGAGACAGTTTTGGCAGACTTGACCATTTAACCCTCCTCCGGTGTCAACATATATGTCATTAGCAAAGAAATTGGTGTAGATTTTTCTACAGCAACATCTTCCACCAAATTTGTTCATAAATGAACAACAGTTCATCTTTTAATTTAATTTAAAAATTTAAAATTCTGACAGTGATAAAGTTTAGGGGTTAATGAAAGAGTACATGTAGACCTGAGACAGATTACTTTCTCACAAAATATGAACATTTGCATACCAAGAGAGGATTATTTTTGAAAATTTACCACTGGAATGACTGGCCACACACTCGAGTTAGTCAATTAAGACTTGGTAAACTTTAAAAAATAGTCTTATCTTGATCTGCAAATGGACGTTGAGGCCATTATGCTAGTATGTATATGTGTGCATTAAAAATAAAGATGTTGGTTTATTTAAAAGTAAAATAATGTCACAGGCCTCTATTTCAATATCGCAACTTAAAAAATTATATTAATTTATATGGAATGGAATCATCATATGTTAAGATTTATTTCGTTTCATTACACATAGGCACATAATTTAAGCTTATAAAAGTATGCAATTTTAACAATTTTATTTTCAATTATTCTGGTGTGAATATGCACCATAAAGGATTCCTTATATCTCGATACTGCCACATATGATGTGTGTGATATGCTGAAACTAGTGCTCAACACATGGAACACAGTCCATCTAGTTAATTTGGTCTTCTTTTATCCTTAGGTTCATTGTATTGAATACAGCGTGCTTTAAATCCTGGACATCACTACAGCCAGTGTAAAACATCTTCACTTCAAAATTCAAACTCAATGTAGGGAGAGCCGATTACAGCAGAATTCCGCCAGGTAAGTACTGTAATAGTTCAGCGTAGTGTTGTTCCAATTAATCGATTTGATCGATGATTGATTGGTTTGCATGTTCAACCACCCGATCGATCATGATTTCAGAAATCGATTTGGGTTGTTTATAAGTTGACTTTATTAATATATTTTAACTGGTCAAGCTAGAGAACGAATACTTTTTGGAAAAGAATTTAAATTTAATTGTTGCATACAACTATATAGTATTACTCCTTAGTCTAAGACAATAATTCTTTCAGCATTGAAATAGTATATTAATTTCAAAGCAACCATACCAATAACATGTTGAATGTTTTGAAACTTATTTGACTGGGAGCTGTTGCTGCCTAAGGTAGAAACAGCTTCCAGTCAAATTAGTTTCAAAATATTCAACAGATTATTTCTTTAATTATCAAGAATCTGTCAATCCTGCGACTGTTTGAAAGGGGTAGTTATCCTTGAACATGCTATAATTACTGCATTCAAAATGGGTAAAAAATGAGAGCCTGTTATGATCAATCATTAATTGATCATAGGTTAGTATATAAAACCAATCATCGATCACAAACATAGTACCAATTCCCAACACTAGTTCAGGGCTCAATCTTAACCAGGGTCATGAGGGTTCGTACTGGTTATGCAAATCCTGGGAGGTAATGGCATTTGAAAACTTAAATTCCAGGCCAGGAAAATCAGTTGTTTTTTTATCATAGGTCATGGAAAATGTAATCATGTAAAATAAAAATAAATCTGTGGGATAAATCACCTCTATGCAAATCCAAATTATGATAACGGCTTATCAAAATAAGTCTGTGGTTTGGTTGTTGCGAGAGGCAATATTCAGACATGGTGCAGAATAACTCAAATCTTATTTTTGGAGCTACGTGATAAACACAAATCTAAATATTAATTCTTGGCGGTCATGGAATGTGTTAATTTTGATCATGAAAAAGTCATGTAATTTCAACCACACAAAGATGTACAAACCCTGTTTAACACTAATCCGTTAACCTGAGGATAGTAGAATTTCAAACAGGTTAGTAAAACTACACCTGCGCTAACCCGTCTTGGTTAATAATGCTCTCAAAAGAGGACATTAAAAACACTGTTATGATGACAATATGTTCAGTACCCAACAAAAATTGACAAAAGCCCAGTTTTTCTGCTACCTTCAATGCTTTATAGTTTATCCTCAGTATTTCTAGCCCAGCACTCGGCTATAACACTACTCACTTTATTAACCCTCCAACAATACAAACCAGATGAAGCACATTTTTACAATGTACATGGAACAAATTTTCTGTTGAATATTTTGAAATTAATTTGTCTGGAAGCCCAGTCAAATTATTTTCAAAATATTGAACAGCTTTCCTGTATTGTTGCCTAGCTTGCCTTGGAATGGAGGGATCCATCTATGAATCGATTAAAGGAGTGATCAGGTTTGAGGTTATAAACATCGAGTTAGTGAGATTTTCTGCAGGTTAGTAAAATCAATGATGCACTATCCCATCTGGTTTAGTAGAAAAATCCTAATCTACCCCTGATAATTCTACATGTGTGAAACTCTCACATATTCATGCTGCCTGAATTATCAGAGCTTGAAATGAAGGATTGTCAGAGGTCAATAGTAGTTGGCCAGAGGTCAGTAGCAGTTGACCAGTGCTAGTTGTATTTCTGGATTGACCACCCAGACATGCCAGATGGGATAGTAGCAGTGCATGTCCTAAATCTTTTATGGACAATATATAATTAATAATTACGTCAATAGCCTTTATGATGTTAATATGTACCAAACAAAGAAGTTGAGGAGACGGAGCTCGGGCAGTAATGTGCTGAGCCGCAAAACCAGCTTCCTGAGGTGTGTGTTTTGGATCGGGTCATCTGAAACTCCTTCCTCCTTACTGCTTCTACTTAGGAGTATAAATCTTTGTGTACTGGTCAGTACAAAACCTGTGGTCGTTACGGGGTGGGGGGGGGGGGGGGGGGGGGGGGGGGGGGGGGGGTTTAGTAGAAATACTCTGAGCTGCTTAGTTTCACTGGAAACTGGGTATATATCCTGATAGGCTTGCACGATTATCTGATATCAAAAATCATTTTTTTCCAAACATGATTTTTATGTGATTTTGAAAAAATCGAAATATCACAGAAATTTTATTGTCACGTCATATTCTGCCTATTTGTCATGTGTTTATAGCGTATCCTTCTATTACGGCAAGCTGTTCAATTTATTTCCAAACCAACATCTTTGCGAGGGGTGGGCTTATATTAGGAATAGGTCAAGAAAAAGTTGAAGTTCATTCTTTAAAATTGTTTTAAAAGATGGACAATAATACAAAAATTGAACACAATTTACTGGTACAATTTCTTGCCACCCTACTGCATACCTCAAAACCATGATCGTGTGAGTGAAATTACCTGGGATGGTATAAATATTGTATATTTCTTAATAAGCATGGTTTATAAAATCAAAATTATTCCTAAATTTGACAAAAAATGGTGGCCCGGAAATACATAAATCACATGATATTGCTTGCTGGACTGTTTTTGGAGGCGAGAGGTGGTGCGTTCACAAATGTGATGGCTAAATGAGACGGTATACACACTTTAGCCTGCAAGGTGAACTGTCCGAGATGTTTCTGAATACTAACTATTATTAGTAAATGGGTACTCGGTAAATGCGGATCAGATCTAAACATTAGATATCTATTTATCTAAAGTGCTTTACTAATATCACATGATTTTACATGTTCACAAAGACGACATGAAATGTCAAATTTAATTTTGATGTAATAAACGATGATTATAACAATTGGTAACCTTTATCTACCTTTCGTAGTAAAACTTTTTTTTAGATGACTGTAACAGAGTACGTAATATTTAGGTTGTCCGATATAATAATTTCACTCCCGCAATGATGGACCGGGTATACATTACGCCAAGGTATAAGGCGTAAAAAATTGTGTCCTATTTTCGTGTTATTAACGATCGTTCTTTAAGCATCTTGGCGACTGGATTTAAAGTTTTTGTTGAAATTTACCAATTAGAAGTCATATTCGCTTAAAACTGATATGAAAACTGATAGCGAAGCCAACATGTCTACATAAGCCAAACCATGAAGTCCAACTCAACCCAAGACCAATTCACCCTGCGAATTCATATAGCATAAAATAGGCTATATGATATATCAAAATATCACGATTTTCTCACCACGATATATCGTGATGCCTCCTAGGACAATATCGTGCAAGCCTATTCCCTGGCTCATATGCTCCATCACAGAGAGCGTACAATGTCTGCGCCTGACGAGACTATTAACCAGGGTTTTAATGGTCTAGCTGACCAAAACATGCCTCTGCAGTGGTCTTGAGGAATGTCCATTGTCAGGCCAAGAGAAGACTATTTTTGATAATTTACAACGATAACCGAGCCAGTCATTCTAGTGGTAAATTTTTTAAAAAAATAGTCCTTTTGACCTGCAAATGAACATTCATAAGCAAATTTGACCAATAAAGGGTTAAAGAAGTAATGGATGTATCCAAACTGTCACTTAAACATCTTGAAATTTAACTTTGACATGTTACCATTGGCAGCTGTTCCCCAGTCAAAATAGTTTCAAAATAGTCAGCAGCTGACTTGTGTTGTTACCATAAAATTTTTATTCTCAGAATTCAGGTTTTAAACTCAACTCCATTCCAACACACGTGAAATGTGGGTGAGGCATAGCTAGAAATGGATCCCTCTATTTTCTGCGTGATAGCAAACAAAGATACATGTAGTGATGCAGGTATGACAGGTATAAATTTACATACCATAGTCAAATACATTTTTTACAATGGACTATATGTAATAAGACAAACAGTTAAGCTATATATTGATTGTACATTCTAAGGTACTACTAGTAGTTCGGGGATGAAATAAGACCCTTTTACATGCACAATGCTGCGGGTAAAAATGGCTTGTGCATGTAAATTTCTAATACTGGGAGCACAGGGTATATGCACATTTCTGGCTGATAAGCTATAATGCTAACCCTCTCCGATAAATCCCTGAAAAAAGGAGATTCTTTACGATATAAAACCTTTAGTTTGAATATTTTGAAATTAATTTGACTGGAAGACGTTGCTGCCTAAGGCAGCAACGGCTTCCGTTCAAATTAATTTCACAATATTCAACAGTTTTCCTGTATGGTTGTGTTGAACCTGAGATATAGGTAATTCATAGGTGTCAGGTGAAAGAATTAATTTACGTGCATGTAGATTTTTTGCTGTGCAGACTAAATCCAGATGTTAGACGCACTTTGTGCATGTAGAACAAAATTCTTATTTCTACCGCTGGGTAGTGACTGGAGCCAATGCTGAATGATTAAAAATACTTTAATCCTATAGTTAGTCCTCTTGTGTCAACTTAACCATTTAATTGGCACGGCGTGAGTCTAACAATGGCTTTTGCAGTGGTCTTGAGGAATATCCATTTGCAAGCCAAGAGAAGACTGTCTTTGAAAATTTATCACTGAATTTGCTGGCTCAATAACTGAGCCAGTCATTCCAGTAGTACTTTTTCAAAGATTGTTTTCTCTTGGCTTGCAAATGGATATTCCTCAAGACCACTGCAAAAGCCATTGTTAGACTCACGCCGTGCCAATTAAATGGTTAAGTTGACACAAGAGGACTAACTATAAATTTGGTTGAACAGGTTTTCGGGTGAAAGAGTTTAAAGTATTTTAATTTATTCATAGCAAACTCATGGTTAAAATGTTCAAAGTTAGTCAACTAGTATTAAATTTCAACTTTCATAATAGATGGATGATCAGGGATTCATTGTTAGCCGACCCGTCCCCTAGGCTTGCGCAATTGGATGATTAGATCGAAAATCACGATTTTTCCAATCGTGAATTTATATGATTAAAAATTAAATAATCTTCATAAAATATTGCAAAACCTATAATTTAGTTACTCATTAATGTGATAGGTCACAAAATTTGACATCTTGCTCAGCGAATGTGTGTCTGTTTGCAGGCCAAGAGAAGACTATTCTTTGAAAATGTATCGCTGGAATGACTGGCTCGGCCATCGAGCCAGTCATTCAAGTGATACATTTTCAAAAATAGGTTTCTCATGGCCTGCAAATGAATGTTTCTTAACATAATTGTAGGTTTCATCATTGATATGCCTTTGTTGTTATGCCTTGGTAGTCAATAATTTGTACCCAGCCGCATTAATCGAGCAATCACGATTATTCTTAAATAATCGATCGTGATTATTCACAGTAATAATCGCACTAGCCTTCCCCACCCATTTCAAAATTGATACATTTTCAAAAACACAAACAGTTCAATTTTCTTAACAATCTTGATCATTAACAGAGTTTACATGAATGTCTATTTACAGACCAAGCATGCCAAGAAAAAGTTTGTTGAATATCTACCACTGGGATGACTGCCGCAGTTATTGAGCCAGTCATTCCCTTGGTAAAATTTCAAAAATAGTCTTCCTCTTTGCCTGTTAATGGAGATTGAATTTTAATTAAATCGCAAGATATCAAACTATGTAATAATTGAACAATATTGTGATTAAGAACCTTTCAGTGAGTTGCTAATCTGTGATGTAATTCTCAGAGTATTATTTTTTCTCAGGATCTTTCTTTTTGCCGAGCCCTACGCGACATGGCTATTCAAATGGCGTACAGGAAAATGTTAAAGTTTATACATTTAATTCATCTTATCTGATCTCAATTAAACTTTACAGATTTTGTTCTATACCATCATTGCATCCAGTCTACATCATAATTAAAATAATTTTCCAAATTTCCCCATATTTTAGGGGGTCTGGACTTAACCTAGTCTGCACCAACAATTAGGTAAATGTTAAAGTTCATCAAGAGCTTAACCGATCACAATATAACTATACAGATTTGTTCTATGCCAGCATTGCATCCTGACTCCCTCATAAGGAAACTAATTGTCAAATTGTTTCCATATTTCACATGGTTTGGCCATAGTTTATTGTGAGCCAGGACTTAGAAGAATGTTAAAGTTGTTCAATGTTCTTTTAATTTATCAAGGGGTATGCTATTTTAAGAAATCCTTATTTTGCGATACTGCTACACATGTGTGATATGCGGAAAAACTAATGGGCTCGACACTTGGGACGCAGTCCATCTAGTTATTAGTCCCCTACCGGTAAAACCGGAGGGGGGGGGGGGGGTGGAACTATAGGTTTGCACTCCGTCTGTCCATCTGTCACAGTTGGTTTTCTCCTTCGATCAATACTCACCATTCTGTTACTTCTGATATACAGCTGGCTCTGACAGCGGCTCTAGGACTATAGACTTAGAAAGCTTTACCGACTCCTGGGAACCGGGTACTCGGCTCCCAACTGCCGAGCACCCGTTTACCATAGAGCTCATTCTTGTTTGCATAGCGACAAGAGCAATACATGCTTTTTGCATTAAGGATTTTAGTGTTTTAAAATAATCTAAGTCTTTAATCAGTGATAGTTTGTGTGTTCTGAAAGGATTAACTAAGGACTATGGAGAATACCGCCCAAGAAAACCAGGTTGTATTGTTCTTTATTATCCATAGTTAAAAGACTTAGGTCTCTAAATTTCGTTGTGTCGCATGTTCCAATTTCTGTCCCCATAGAATCTGGGACGTGTGCTAACAACGATATATGCCAGACGATCGCCTTCTTTAAACCCCAACAGGCGATCGACAGATATGAAAATAGGTGTTTGCTACGGTATTTCTAACACGAATATCGGCTGACGTCGTTCTCCGTAGAATCCGAGCGGGTGACGTCACACCCGGTCGCTCGGATGTTTATGTGAAGAAAAATTTTTCATTAATTCGCGCATCTTATTCTGGGTGCTGCGTACTAAAAATGGTACCGGAAACTTTAGAATGATCAAGTTTACGTGTGATCACGATCGGTTTGCAATGATCGGTGGTTTCAAAATTCTTGAGTAGATGTGTGGTCTGCGGTTTTACCGTGTGAGACAGCAGTTTTGTTATACATTTTGTTGTTTTCTTCACATATCGTGCTGCGTTCGTTAGGAGTATAATTTATATTGATTAGTAAATATACCCTGAATGCTATGCGATATGATTCCTGGAGCCGTTACACATCCTGGAGGATCTATTATGGGTGTGTTGTGCCCGCCGCGTACTTGTCGTCATAATCAATGCGATCGTTGTTGTAACGTGGCGGGGTGGGGTGCGGTTCGGCCGGTGCGGGTGCTCCACGTCCCCAGCTGGAGGTGGCGGAGATGGCACCGCCGGCGTGGTTTGGTCCGGCTCTGCAGGGTTTTTCTGCATAGCGTTCTGACCACGCTGGTGTCGTCCCTGCTACCAAAGGTTGGGGGGCAGTTTCTCCCCATGCCTGGTACGGATCCTGTCCTCGGACAGGATTCTGGACTGGTTACCGAGGGGGCCGTCTCGTACGGCCCCCTGGCAGTCCCGTCTGGCTTCGGCCAGACGGGTTTCTGTTTCTCTGCGGCCACCTCCGGGTGGTCCAGTAGCGGTGGTCGGTCCGTCAGGTGTGGGAGCCGTCCGCCAGGACGGTTCCACGGTTGACTCGTCTAGTGACGACTTCGGAGTCTGAAGACGAGGAGGCCGAGGAGGAGAGGTTGCTGCGGCCCGTGAAGCCGCAGGTGGAGAATATGGAGGTTGATTCCGTCCTAGACGGAACCGGCCTCCATTTGTCTGGTTTGGCGCAAGCCAGGTCAGCGGCTCCGCCTGTGGCTGAGGCAAATCCGTTACCGTGCACCGGTTCCGTGCGGCTTGGTTTGGCACCAGCCGTCACGGGAACGGGTGTGCCGGGCCGGGCGTGGTACTCACCTATCTCGCCTGGTCCAGCAGTCGGACGTGGGGTGCCGTGGGCGCCCGTGTCCGGCTATGGTTCCGCGACTGCTACGGGTCCGTACGGTTTTCCGTGCGGACCTACCCCATGGACCGGAGTGTTTCATGGGGTGGCGGCGGAACCGTGTGGTACCGGAGTGCCTGGCGTGTCAGCCGTGGCTCCTTGCTGGGAGGCCGTGGCTGGCAGACCCGTGAGCACGTCAACGGGTGACGTGTTTGCGGGGGTGTCTTCATCGGAGGTAGATTGGTCAGATGCTCTGGCGTGGCTAGCCAGGGTTGACCCGTCTGTGGTTTCGGCCACGGCCGATGAAGATGCGCCCCGTCCGTCGGTTGCGTCGATCGGGACGGGGATTTTGCCCGCGGCCCGGATCCAGTCAGTGGGACTGGATCCACGGTTCATAGAATGGTTGGATGCTATTTATAGCAAACAACTGATGACCAAGGGTCAGCTCCCTGCGGCCTCCAGGGAGGTGCGGGCAAGATGTCGTATTCCGCGGGGGGAATACGACAGGTATGGTGTAGTCCCGTCGGTCACGGAGTGACCGATGGGTACTGGGCGTCCAGAGTGCCGTGCCGGGTCACCCCGGTCCGGCACTTGTGGACAAGTCTCAGGTACACCAGGAAGAAGTCCTGTCCCTAGCGATGAGGGTGTGAGGGCAGCGATGAGCGCTGTCAACCACTCTTATCGTCTCCTTCAGTCGGTGTGGGCTGAAGCGGGGCAGGCCACCCTGTGCCACCTGTGGCGCTTTCATGTGTCAATGACGGCCTGGTGCTGTCGATGGACGCATTGGCAAGGGTGCAAGCGCGTGTGACGAAATCCAGGAGGCAAATGGTCATTGACCATATGCGTCCGGCTACGGCAGTCAGGGAGCGTCTCCTTGGGACACCCCTGACAGGGCCTAGCATCTTCGGTGGCCAAGCGTATCGCGCAGAATCGGTTAGCGGTAAACCTACAGCTAGAGCTAGAGCTAGTGCGACAAGCGCATGCACTAGGGCCTGTGGGGAAACCGCTAACGGGACAACCTTCAAAGGAGCAGAAGCATAAGGGCAAGGCGAAAGCTAGGCCTGTTGCGACTTCTGCTTCAGCTGGGATTTCAGAGCCGCCGCCGGCGAAGAAGCCCAGGAAGGTTGTAGAGGCGCCTACCCTCCCCAATGTTGCTCCTGACCGCCCTAGAGGTGGGAAGGGCAAGGGGAAGGGTAAGGGTAAGGCCTCAAAGGGCGGACAGAAGGGGCCGAAGCGTACCTGAGGGTACGAAAGCTCCCTTCATATCCGCCTGGACCGCGCCTGTGTGACAGGAACAGCGGTGCCAGTTATACCCGTCGTGCCTAGAACGAAATGGTTCTCTCTCTCTCTCGTTAAGAAAGAGTGGGGGGGCGGACTGCGAGCCGGACAACCCCGTTAGACGTCGAGGCGTCTATGGTGGGTGGAAGGCTCATGCGTTTCGTCGAGGCCTGGCAAGGTGTGACGTCAGACAGTCTGGTCCTGGGATGGTTATCCCAGGGTTACATGCCGGAGTGGTGGGACTTTCCACCACAAAATCTGTCTTTGGCACCTGTCTGGACACCCGTACCAAGGGAGCCAGACAAGTTAGAAGCCGTTCAAAAGGAAGTGTCGGGTTTGCTTCTGAAGGGAGCAATAAATCCAGCAAATCGAAACACTCCAGGCTTCTATTCAAACATGTTCCTTGTCCCCAAGAGCACAGGGGGATGGAGACCCATACTCAATCTCAGGCCATTAAATTGGTTTAGCCATACGCCTCGGTTCCAGATGGAAATGCCGAGGTCGGTAATGCGGGATTGAGGAAAGGAATGTGGTGTGTATCGATCGATCTGAAAAATGCATATTTCCACATTCCTATGAATCGGAGTTGGCACAGGTTTCTGAGATTTGCGTTTCAGAGTCAACTATGGGAGTTTACAGTCTCCCGTTTGGCCTGTCGACAGCTCCGAGGGTTTTCACAAGAGTGGTCCTTGCGGTGACAGCGTTTCTCAGAAAAGAGAACGTGGCGCTACACACCTACATAGACGACTGGCTGCTTAAGGCAGACTCGGCAGCCAGGTTGAACGTGGATACTGCTCTGACTCTGAAGTTACTTTCAGATCTAAGCTGCATAGTCAACGAGGAGAAATCCGAGTTGACGCCCACTCAACGTTTCGTTTATTTGGGGATGCGATTCGACCTTGAGGAGGGCAGGGTTTACCCATCAGAGCCCAGAGTGGTGTCTCTGTTAGCCATCCTCAAGAGTTTTCGAGTGGGAAACCACATTCAAGGCGAGGCGGTTCCTTCAGATGCTGGGCATAATGGTCTCCATGGAGCAGGTTATCCCGTACGATGCTCTAATGCGAAGACCTATCCAGTTGTATCTGATGTCTCTGTGGAAACAGAGAACAGAACCCCTGTCAAAACTGGTGCCAGTTTTGGAGCCGATAATATCGCATCTGCTATGGTGGAAACAGCGTCAGAATCTCCTAATAGGGGTTTCGCTGCACCTACCCCAACCCCAGCTGTCCGTTTACACGGATGCATCGCTGGAAGGGTGGGGTGCCTGCCTGGGAGAACCAGGTCTCGGGCACATGGACTCTCCCGGAGAGTCAGCTGCATATCAATCTGTTGGAAATGATGGCAGTGGAACTGGCGTTGGAAGAGTTCCTTCCGATGATCAGGGGCAAGGTGATATTGATACGGTCGGTCAATTCGACAGTAGTATCATATATAAATCGCCAAGGCGGGACCAGGTCGCCCACTCTGTGTATCAGGGTGTGGCACTTGATTCAATGGTGCAGGAATTATTCGGTTGTTTTGAAAGCAGCTCGTATTCCTGGCCGATTGAACATTCTGGCGGATGCTTTGTCTCGCAGACAGAGAATCCTGCCAACAGAATGGTCCCTCAACCCTCCAGTTCTGCGACGGATCTTCGAGCATTGGGGCAAACCCAACGTGGACTTGTTCGCCACAAAGGAAAATGCTCAAATCATGACATATGTCTCGCCGATTACAGATCCAAATGCCGTCGATACAGACGCTCTGGCGATAAGCTGGAGAGGGATGCACGCTTACGCGTACCCACCCACCATTCTTCTACCGAAGGTTTTGGTGAAGGTCAGGGAGGAACCGTGTCTGGTCCTGCTAATAGCGCCGTATTGGCCGAGCAGGGCGTGGTTCACGGATCTTCTAGATCTGCTGGTGGAAAATCCTGTGCAGTTGCCCGAGATTCCGAACATAATCTCCCAGGCCAAGGGACGCTTCCTACACGAGCGTCCCGAGATGTTCAATGACTGCGTGGATGTTATCAAACAACGTTCCACGTCGGAAGGCTTTTCTCGACAGGCTGCTGATTTCATCGCGGCTGCGAGAAGTAGGTCAACCTTCAAGTCATATAACAACAAGGTTAACAGATTTGCAGACTGGTGTGAAGAAAAGGGTATTGATACCTTTCAATCCACTATCAGCAAATAGCAGACTTTCTCTGTGAGCTGTTCTTTTGAGGACTAGCTCCCGTCACAGTTGCTGGATACAAGTCAGCTTTGGCATCATTTATCCCTTGTCTAGCCAACAGGGATAGTCCAGAGGTGGCCCAGTTAAATGTGATGTTGAGGGAATGAGCAATCTCCGACCGAGACAACCGGTAGTCATTCCAGCCTGGAGTCTATCTTTAGTGCTTAATGTACTGGCCAAGCACCCTTTCGAACCGTTGCGTTCGGCTAGTCTAAAGCATTTGACTCTAAAGGCGGTTTTTTCTATTGGCAGCTTCCTCAGCTAGAAGGCGCAGTGAGATCCATGCGCTTTCGGCAGAGAGGAACCGATTTATTGTTTCTGGAGAAGGTCTGCGTCTTCTGCCAAGAGCAGAGGTTATGTCAAAGAACCAATCTTTGAGATATCCCGGCAAACCGATCATTATACCGAAGTTAACTAGGTTTGATCGTGATGCCAGTGTCTGGTGCCCGGTCCGTGCTTTGACTAAGTACAAGAAACGGACTGACTCGTTACGGTCGAACGATAGACATCTGTGGATCTGCCATAAAAAGTCTTATGGCGCCGCATCCATGGATACTATCTCTCGTTGGGTGGTCGAATGCATTCAGACTACTCACGAGATGGCGACTGGGCACCAGGTGCAAGGCGTAAGGGCAGACAATGTCAGAGGAATAGCCGCCTCGACCGCCCTTTACAATGGTGTTCCGTTATAGGACATCATGGCCGTTGCACAATGGCACTGTGAGTCCTCATTCACGGATTACTATATGAGGGATGTGTCAGACTCAGCCAATCCACTCACTTTAGCTGTTTTGAAACGATAGTTAGTGACCACACTGCTTTTCCCCTTTTCTCACTTCGGTAAGAAAAGAACCTAAAGCAGGCATGGTCAGGCGAGAGGATGTCAACCAGATTGTGTCACTGATGGCCGAACCGGTGAATGGTTGTAGGCGGTACGTCTGAAGTCCTGTTATCATAAGGTAATTCAACAAGTGAGAGTTTTTTGTATTATGTATATGTATCATGTTCATTCATCGTATATATTCATGCTCATTCCCAGGCTAATACAAGCGATATGCAGGGAGTAGTTAACCCTCTTGGCATATTGGTGTTTTCAGGCGAGATACATGTTCGTTAGTTCTCTCCCTTTTCTTAGGAGGAAAAAGGGGGGGGGAGCTGTGACGCGAATGTGATTCGGTTCCCTAAACTTGACGGTCCTTTTTAGGTCTCTGTTAGTCAAGTTTGAAGTCTAAAATCTTTCTCCAAGGGGCAAAATTAGCATGTATGGCTTGCCCCTTCCCACCAGGTTACTGATCAAATCTGGTGTATATCAGAAGTAACAGAATGGTGAGTATTGATCGAAGGAGAATGCAGGAAATGTCAATTTCCCTTTCTCCGAGATCTAACAATACTCACCATTCTGTTACGGACCCAGCCTCCCAGCCCCACGGAGGCAAGCCATAGTTTTCTCTTGTTTGGTGGCTATGCAAACAATATGAGCTCTATGGTAAACGGGTGCTCGGCAGTTGGGAGCCGAGTACCCGGTTCCCAGGAGTCGGTAAAGCTTTCTAAGTCTATAGTCCTAGAGCCGCTGTCAGAGCCAGCTGTATATCAGAAGTAACAGAATGGTGAGTATTGTTAGATCTCGGAGAAAGGGAAATTGACATTTCCTGCATTCCACACTTTTTTTCGCAGTCCTTCAAGGTTTTCAACTGAGAATTGGTCTATTGCTTTGTTATCAGAAGATACAGACCAAGTTCGAGTTTCAGGCGTATGCATCAATCTTTGATGGAGTTATGCCCCCTTTCGACTTAAGAAATATGAAAAATATCAGCTTTCCGCACTTTTTTTCGCACTCCAAGATATTTAAGCAAAAATCTGTGCATCGCTTTAGTATAAGGAGTTACTGAGCAAGTTCGAGTTTCCGTCATTTTCATCAATTTTTCATGGTGTTATATGCCCCCTTTCGACTTATGAAATACGAAAAATATTAGATTTCCGCACTTTTTTTGCAGTCTTTCAAGATATTATACTGAGAATTGCTACATTGCTTTGTTATGAGAAGTTACAGACCAACTTCGAGTTTCAGGCGTATGTGTAAATCTTTGATGGAGTTATGCCCCCCTTTCGACTTAAGAAATAAAAAAAATATCGTCTTTCCACACTTATTTTCGCACTCCTTCAAGATATTTAAACAAAAATCGGTGCATCGCTTTAGTATAAGGAGTTACTGAGCAAGTTCGAGTTTCCGACATTTTTGTCAATTTTTCATGGGAGTTATGCCCCCTTTCGACTTTATTAGTTTTTCACACTTTTTTCCACAGCCTTTCAAGATATTGTACTGAGAATTGCTACATTGCTTTGTTATAAGATGTTACAGACCAAGTTCGAGTTTCAGGCGTATGCGTAAATATTTGATGGAGTTATGCCCCCTTTTGACCTATGAAATACGAAAAATATTAGTCTTCCGCCATTTTTCTCTCAGTCTTTCAAGATATTCAACTGAGAATTGGTACATTACTTTATTATTAGAAATTACAGACCAAGTTGGCGTTTCAGGCGTTTACATAATTTTTGGGAGTTATGTCCCCTTTCGAACAAACAAAAATACAAACATATCAGCTTTCAAGACTCCTTCTTCACCATATATAACTGAGACTTGGTTTATTGCTATGTTATGAGACGTTACAGATCAAGTTCAAGTTTCAGCTGCTTTTGACAATTTTTAATGACATTTTTGACTGTCAATCTCTAAAGATTTATATCACCAGGTAGGGGACATGTATTGCAAAGCAATACTTACAGAATGCTTGTTATTATTATTATTCACGATTTTCACACCCTATCTCCTATAGTATCCAGTCAATCAACCCCATATTTGGTCAACTTGTAGAACCGTTTATAGCTATTACTTTTATTTTGTATCTGCTAGAGCTGGGCGGTATTGACATTTACATGACGGTATCGGTACCATGAAAAAATACCGTGGTACCACGGTATACCGTCATCTGAGCTTGAGGCATGCCACGAAATTAGAACAATTTTTTTCATTTCTTTTTCATTTCCATCTCCAATCAACGGTAAATGTAGGTAAAATAAATAAATTGGCTTTCTGATTTAGAGAAGAAGAACATTATGGCTATTGCGACTGTTTAGTTTCACGACTTTATTAGGTCACTATTTTTATTGACATAATATCATTCGCGGGAATATCGGTCAAAGTGTGTGGTCGACTCGCTAACTATAATTCGCTGTTCGAGACATTGGAGCGCGCTATTTTCAATCTGGATTGTTCTTGCTATTAATGCGTGCGACCAGCAAACGGTAAATTTAATTTTGGCAGTCGAGCGCGTTGATAAACAGAGTCCAGACAAAATCTTTTACTTCTGTTGGAGTCGTATATTCGGTTACTCGCGAAAACAGGCGTATGCACATGCATATAACACGACATTGAATATAGCCGATTCCAAAGCTGATAATTACCGAGTACCCAATGTGCAGACTCGTTACTCGCCATGCTTCACGTGAACAATGCGTGTAAAAGGCTATTTCCGCGAACTTCCGACGTGTAGCCAGTTGAAAAATGAATTACAAAACTAAAACACTATAATTTTTAGGTGTCATTACTTAAACTAGATTTAATCCTTAAAGAAATTTCTTAGAACAAGCCAGAAAAATAAAAAATAACGACTTCAAAGCTGCTCGTTGTTAATAAATTAGCACGTGATCAAAATGGCGCGAACAAATACTACGTTTTAGTAAATTTTCATTGATAAATTCAGCATAGTAATGCACTTTCCCACGGTCTAGTTCATGAACAACCAATCAGATACGTCTTTGCGAGATTGCTGTTGTGTTTGAATAGCACGCGGTTTGTATGTTATTTTGTTATTCTAGCGTGTTTGTTCGGTGACAAAATGCTTGGAGTAATAAATTACAAATAACAGAAACGGGAATAGGGAATATATTATAGTGTAATTACTACCGGCGGATGGCCAGAGAATGAGTCTAGATGCTTTAAATAAAGCAATTTTACCGTGAGACTTTCAAGACGTACGTTTGACATACAAACATACAATTGCCTGTCATTATTTTGTAATTGACGTCTTGTTGTTTGTTTTTACAACGACCCTTTCACCTCGACTCGGCTAATAGTTAGGGATGCCTATATTTTTGGCACTATTAGCACCTATTTACCCTTGGTTAAGTCAGATTTTATGGATCTATTTCTCAAATATTGCTCAAACATTATGGACGGTATTCACGGTATTTGGAAATGTCAACGGTCCCGGTATCGGTTCACGGTATACTGCGGTCCTCACGGTACTACCGTCAGACCGCCCAGCTCTAGTATCTGCCCAATATTTTCGAGCTACATATACCCACATTTTCATGGGCAAAAAATTCCCATAGGAAATGTATCCACTGGGACTTTCAATATTGATCTTTGAAGGGTGATTACACCTAGAGTTTTGATCGGATCAGTACCATACTTGGATAGGATGTTACCCTTGGGGTCCTGAAGATGTGTGCCCACGTAAAAGGAGACCATGACCATTGACCGTCATTACATTGAACGTGACTCCATAGGGAATGAATGGTGATTTCAGGATGGATCTTTGAAGTATGATTACACCTTGGGTTTTGATCGGATCACTATCATAGTTGGTCAGAATGTTGCCATTGGGCATGGGTTTTTTGGGGGGAAATGTTCAAAATGGCAACCAGGTGGCACATTTGGTAAAAAAATACCAGTTTTTATTTCTTACAGAAATTAAAATAGTTCTCAGATTGAAACATGCTGGAGAATTTTTCCTTTTCAAAATGGCTGCCAGGTGCACGTTTGGTCAGAAATACTACCAAGTAGTTCCCGTTTTTTAAGAAATGAACTCGGAATGACAAAAGGTTTTTTCAAAATGGCCACAAAATTAGTTTTTCTCCGATTCACTTGAAATTTGGTGATCTTATAGGTTTTGTATAAACTTGACTTCATATCAATTTTGAAGAGGCTCGATCAAAAATCTTTTGAGAAATTTTAGCTTTTGCATGCAACATATCCATAAAGTAAGCCTATGGGAGCAATATTTGAACTGTTTTCTCCTACAGTTTTATTCCTATTCTCTTCAAACCTGGTCAGATTCTAGAACATTGAGAGATCTAAATAATTACCAATGAAAATTTGAATATCTCCCTTCAGGTCAAGGTCATTGACGGGTCAAAATTTCCAATTTTGATGTTTGCCATACGTAACCACCCTTTCATCATACAACCAGGGTTAGAATTTTACAAAATCCTATACTAGTCCACAAGACTGGTAACCATATGAAACTACTAGTCCGCAAATAATTTTACAAGTCCGTTTATCAATTCTAGTTAAGATTAAATGGCAGGCAGGCATATTTTATAGTTCAAACTGTTCCAGGTTGGATGTCGCTGCTCAAATAGTAATAAGCTGGACAGAAATAGTTTCTCAACTCCTTTTCAAAGATTTGTTTTGTTTGGGTTTGATTTTAGAGATAAGAAAAAAATACTATACTAAGCTGTACAATAATTTCACTAGTCTTTCGGACTGGTTTAGTCATGATGAGCACATGTCCGTACAGTTATTCACTAGTCTCGGACTAGTATGACTAGTGGGAAATTCGAACCCTGGCAACTTCAAAGGGCATGTTAGAAAACACCTTATTTTACCCTTTTGGGTCAAGGTGACCTTTAAGTGGTCAACTCTATCAGTTTTTTAGAAATCGTCTTTTCCATGCCCAATGTAAACTTATGGGAATTTGAACTATGGATCTTAGAACTGCGACTAGACCTAGACTTTTTATCGGATTAGCGCCAGACATGTTCAATGTTATATAAAAAGAGGCCTTATACTATTCCCTAATGGCCAGACATTGCAGATTTACAGTTATCTTTTGTTTCTCTTTTGTCAATGTCATGTAAATATTTTGAATTTACTCAGGTGTATGCTAATGTACAAAATAGCACGTAGTCAACATCAAGAAATCTCAGGCATCATCACATCACCGACTGCAGTTTATACCACTTCAAAATCACTGGTGATTAGACAGCTAATTAGAGCACAGTCCTACGCACGGTGAGTAGAACTTCTATAAACCGTTAACTGGGTGACTGCTGCAAGCCGCCATATAATAATGTCAGTTGGCAAAAACTGGAGCTGCTGATTATTTTGAAAACAATTTGACTGAAAGTTGTTGGTGGCTTAGCCACCAACAACTTTCAGTCAAATTGTTTCCAAAATATTTAGCAGCTCCAGAGTTAAACCCTGTGGAAAATATCGTCTGCAGAAATTCAGCAGGCAGACAGTTAATCATTAAATTAGTTCAAGAAAATTTCAATTTTCTCGTAGAAAATGTTCATTTGCAGAGCAAGAGAAAATTCTTTTTGAAGATTTAGCACTGGAGTGACTGGCTTGTCTAAAATAAATTTATTGAAAAATTATGACTAGTCTGCCGTGCCTAGCTCAATAGTCATTCCAGAGGTAAATTTTCAAAAATTGAACTGTATATACCCTGAGCAAATATTTTAATCACTTTCTTGATAAAAATTTAACCATTAAGTGATTAACTCTATATAGTTGGTTATATGTCGGGATTGTTTCACCATATTCACCATATTGGAATTAGACTTGGACACATGCTTCCTTCAAGATTTGTACATGTTATGGACAGTCAATGAATGTGAAAATTAGCCTCAAGACCTCGACATCTTGAAAAATGGAGGGATCTGAGCTGTCAGTCAAGTATCTGATGTCATAATCAATTATACCATTACCGGTGCAATCATATTGACGTATTATGCCTCTGTTATGAAAATCAAAAATCTGCCAAGTGTACAAATTATTTGTCTTTGTTGAATTTACAATTTATTAAACATACTTTTGAATATTTTGAAACTAATTTGACTGGGAGCTTACCAGCACAGTTACCTTGAAATTTAGATTCTAGGAATCTGAGTTTTCAAAGTTTTAAATGGTTTCCAACATGAGTAATAATGGGCGGAGCTTAGCTAGAAATTGCAGGTGGAAATGGATCCGTCTCCCACCTTGTTCTCTGATACGTCAGAAAAGTCTAGGGAAGTTTTAAGTTTTTGAAACATGAAGTGTTACCAAATTTCAGACAATCAATCATTTATAAGTGGTTGGATATTTCAGAATTATTTAACTGGACATGCTAGAAGCTGTTGCTGCCATAGTTGTTGAACCAGTTAGTCTTACACGATTATATGATTAAATAAAAAATTGTGATTATTTTTTTTTAAATCATGGATTTAGAGGTTAAAAATTAAATAATCGAATAATCGTGAATGATTTATTTTGTGTAAATATTTCAAAATCTTTCTTTAAACTAGTCTTTATTGCGATATGTTAAGAAAATTGACAACATGTTCAGCGAATGTGTGTCCATCTGGAGGCCAAGGGAGGACTGTTTTTGAAAATGTATCACTGGAATGACTGGCTTGAGACTCGAGCCAGACATTCCAGTGATACATTAAAAAAAAGTTTCTCTTGGCCTGCAAATGGACATTTCTAAACACCGTTGAACCTTTCGTCATTGATATACTTTTGTTGTTATGTCTGGATAAATTGTACTCTGTCTCGTTAATCTAGTAATCAGGATTATTCTTAAATAATCGTTCATGATCACTCAAATCAGTAATCGCACAAGTCTAGAACCAGTCATTCAAGGAGTAAGATTTCAAACCTCGTCCTGCTCTGCAAATGGAGATTTCTCTAGACATGCGAGACAACTACATTGGCTGCTCTTGATTGTCTCTTGGGATGTTTGTTCATACTTATGACCCATGTGTATTTATCTGCAGCTATGAAGACGTGTATCTGATTTAGAAATGCAGAATAATAACAAGATCATCGCGGCTTCACTGATTTTCCGGTAAGAAAATTAATTTTCTAACTACAGTACAACCCAGAAATAAATTTACATTAAACTAGCTAAAAAGCGATTTAAAAAAGATGTGATTAGGAACGAGCATGTTTCATCTCCGCTTGATCATAAAATATATATACATAGTCTATGAAACTGTCGAATTGCACTGAAAAAATGTAGACAAATAAAAGTGAAAACTAACCATTTTAATGGTCAAATTTGGTCAAGAAAATTTAAATAGCTGCCTATTGAATGTCCATTTACGGGCCAAGACAATACAATTTTTGAAAACTTATCACTGGAATTATTCTCTTGGTCTGTAAATGGACATTGCACAAGACCATTACAGAAGATGGTTTTGGTCAGCTTGACAATTAAAGGATTCATTGAAATGCCAGATAAAAAATACATGTTATGATGCTTAGGGAAGCATTGTCGCTCTTTTTCCGTTGGTCTTTCCATTTTAAACCATAACCCTTACCACACTGATGCCAATATTCTCTTACTGTGTCAATAGAAGAGAAATGGGTGTACATTTTCAACATTTTGGTGGACGATGTTGCTGTCTACGACAGCACCATCTTCCACCAAATTTGTAGGAAAAATGAACACCAGTTCATCTTTTAATTTAATTTGAAAATTAAAAATCTTGACATCGGAGTGCTAAGGGTTAATTGGAAAGCAGTCTAGAACAACTGCTTAGGCCAGTTGTTGAACTGGTAGATTTTCAAAAAACTTCTTTGTGCGTGCAAATGGCCATTCCCAAAGATCTCAGCAGAAGCCAGTTTGGCCAGAATTAACAGTGAATATGATGGTATGTAGGTTTCGGCTGCTGAATAGAAATTTCACACTTTAGAAACGGACAGAACAAGAAAACCAGATCAGTAAAAATGTCAAATTTCACAAACATTATTTATCTTGTCAGTAGAGAGACAAATAATGCTCTTTTAACCAAACAACTTTTCCATTGCATCTGGACAGGCTTGAGCGGGTGCTTGAGCGTGTGCATAAACACTCCCGTCATGCATATTTTGTGTGCCATTTTCACGATACATGCTAATTTATTTTGTGGTTGTATTGTATGCATTACTGTATCAGTTGTTTTGACTATAATGTCGGGTGAGCGATACAGGTCTGTAGCACTGAAGAATGAAATTAAGGGGTCCGATCTGTCACTCACGTCTATGATGTCATAATCAATTACATGGCATGTACATGTAAGTTGACGTCACAATCATAATCACGAATTATAGCTGTCTTGAAGCTTGAAAACTGTCAAATTTATGAATTGTAGTATGTCTTTGAAGGATTTACAATTTATTAAACATTCATTAGCTCACCTGACCAGAATGGTCAAGTGAGCTTATGCCATGGCGACCGTCCGGCGTACATCCATCAACTTTTGCTTTAAAAATGCTACTCAGTAACCGGATGGCGGATTTCAACCTAATTTTGCTGGAAGGACCCTATGGGGGTAGGCTTCAGAACTTATATACAGAATTTTTCTTGGGGAAAATCTGAGATTTTATGAATAATTTATCAGAATTTGTTAAAGCGCTGCTCCTCATTAACTGCTTGGCAGATTTCAACATAATTTGACTAGAATGACCTTTTGGCTCTAGGCTTCAGAACTTCTATACAGAATCCTGATTGGTCCATTTTTTCGGTGGCCATCTTGAATTGTCCGAAAAATTATGGGAAATTGTTTAAAGCGCTACTCCTCATTAACTGCTTGATCAATTTCAACCAGACTTGGCTGGAAGGATACTTCAGAGATTGAATACAGAAGTTTGATTGGTCAATTTGGTCGGCGGCCATCTTAAATTTTCCGCAAAATGGGTTGAATGTTTAAAACAATTTCAACTAGACTGGCTGGAATAAGCCTATGGCCGGTACGCTTTAGAACTTATATACAGAATTTTGATTGGTAAATTTTTCTGACTGCCGTCTTGGATTTTCTGAACATTTTGGGAAATCAATTAAAACGCTACTCCTCATTTACCATTTGGCTGGATGGATCCTATTGTGGTAGCCTCTAGAAAATCTATTCTGAATTTTGATAGGTCAATTTTTTGGCAGTTTTTGGTACTCCTTAATCAATGACCTGATTTCAACAAAACTTGGGTCGAATGATCCTATGATGGTAGGCTTCAACATATTAAACAAAAATCTTAATTGGTCTGAAAATTATCCATCATGTGTATTTAAATGCAAATCGTTCAAATGCTAATGGTCCAGGTGAGCATCACAGACCCTTGGGCCTCTTTTTTTCTGTTAAATGTTTTGAAACTAACTTGCCTCGGAGCCGTTGCAAATATTCAACAGCTTACCGTGTACAGTTAGTTGTAAAGTGAGATTCTGGTATGTAAGTGTTCAGAGTATATAAATCGATTCTAACACACCTGCCTCGGTGGACGGAGCTTAGCTAGAGATGGACAGGGCGGGGCATGCATGTAGCCTATTAGACTATTTTAAGATATTTAACCCTTTAATGGTCAAGAAAATTTCATAGAAAATGTCTAGTTGCAGACCAACTAAAGATTATTTTAGAAAATTTAACACTGGAATGACTGGCTCGATAACCGAGCTGGCTGGATGACTCAGCCAATCATTACAATGGTAAAATTTCTAAAATAAGTTCTGCAAATCAACTTTTTTTCAAGAGGCCGCTGCAAAATCTGGTTTTGTGCAGCTTGATCATTACTGTAAATCATGAGTATAAATATTCACAATTCTTTAACCCTTTAATGCTCAAATTTTCTCAAGAAATTCAAAATATTTACTTATTGAATGCCCATTTGCAGGACAAGAGTAGACTATTTGTGAAAATTTACCACTGGAATGACTGGCTCGGTTAGCAGGGGTAAATTTCCAAAAATTGTCTTCTCTTGTCCTGCATATGGACATTTCTCACGATCACTGCAGAAGCTGTTTTTGCCTAATATGAGTGTTAAAGGGTTAATAAAATACTACAGTACAGCTCATAAAACAGTTACAACTTCCACCGACAAATCCCTGAAAATGTAGATTCTTAATGATATAATAAAGCTTATTCTGATTAGAGCTGTTAAGTATACCGAAACTACCGTGCTATCAATACCACAACAATATCGAAATACCGTACCGAACAAATCTCAAATTACCAAAATTTCAATACTGAAAATAATTGCGTCAAATTGCACAAAAGAGAGAATTCAGTCAAATTTGCACATGCAATCCTCATTATTCCGCGTCACAATAGGGCTACCCATCATAATGTTGCACTGTCTGACAATTATTATATAAGTCAAAATGTCTAGTGCGTGGACGTTATTTCAAACGAATCGATAGTAAAACGGAATGTAATGGCGAATCATGACAATACAATACATTTGAAAAAGCACTTGCAATGTAACCACAAAAAGAGATTGCAGAAGTATCAATGTGATACCGTACTAGTGCCGAGGTAATCGGGACCAAAAATACGGATATCGGTACCGAACATAAAATATCAATACCGAACAGCTCTAATTCTGATGAAACTTTTGAAATTAATTTAATTTAAATAATTTGAAAATAATCATGTGTCTTGCTGCATGGTTGCTATGGGGAATTCATCGGTGAGAAGGATTAACATGTTTCCAAAACCTCACAGAAACATGTTGCTTAGGCGTTAGTATAATTGTGTAAGCAATGTAAAAAATGTTATTTTGAATATTTTTTACTTAATGCCTTCAAATTAAGTTCAAAATATAGTGCTTTTTATGTGAATTTATTTCTGAGCTGTACTGTAATTCACTGTAAATTCAACATATTTACGGTCTTAGTCTAATGGACCTTTCCAGTTTATCCATCCATCATATGACATCATAATCAACTACATGATGGGTAGGATGATGTCATAATCAATGACATTGTGGATGAAGCAAAATTGATGATGGTCTAAGCATTGTTGTACGAATTGTCAGTCTATTATTTAATAAACATGTTGAATATTTTGAAAGTAATTTGACAGGGCGCTGTTGCTGCCATAGGCAGCAACAGCACCCAGTCAAATTAGTTTCAAAATATTCAACAGCTTACCTGCATAGTTTTCCGGAATTGATAGTCCGAGAGTTCAGGGATCGATTAATTCCAACTATTGTTGGGAATTGGTACTATTTTTGTGATTGATGATTGGTTTTATCTACTAACCAATGATCAATTAATGATTGATCATAACAGGCTCTCATTCTTTACCAATTAATGATTGATCATAACAAGGTTCTCATTTTTTATCCATTTTGAATGCAGTAATTATAGCATGTTTAAGAATAATTACCCCTTTCAAACCAAGTCGCAGGTACATTGTATGACAGATTCTTAATGATTTAAGAAATAATCTGTTGAATATTTTAAAACTAATTTGACAGCTTCCAGTCAAATAAGTTTCAAAATATTCAACGTGTTATTGGTATGGTTTGTTTTGAAATTAACATAATATTTCAGTGCTGAGAGAATTAATGTTTTATACTAAGGAGTAATACTATATAGTTGTAACAATAAAATTTAAATTCTTTTCCAAAAAGTATTCATTTTGTGGCTTGACCAGTTAAAATATATTAATAAAGTCAATTTATAAACAACCAAAATCGATCTCTGAAATCATGATCGATCGGTTGGTTGAACATGCAAACCAATCGATTATCGATCAAATCGATTAATCGAAACAACACTAATTCCAACAACGGCGACAAGTGGGTGGGGCTTAACTAGTGAGGGGCGGGGCATAGATTAAACTGGAAAGGTCCATTGTGGCGTTATCCATGTACTTACCGATAATTTCTTAGTCATTATTTATTCAGAAATTTTCTAAAATATACTTGGCCTGCAAATGGACATTCCAAAAAGCATATTTTTATTTTCTTAAGCAATTTTGAATATTAACGGATTATCCCTTTCAACTATACAGATTCATTGTAAGAAAGATTTAGTTGAATATTTTGAATGTAATTCGACTACCCGCCCATAATTTGATCATTTAATGCTTATTGACCATGTGAATATATCATCCAATAAGATAGCAGTATTGAAAAGCCAGGATGTAGAATGGGTAGCCATCTTCATCGCCTAGAAAGTTTTTCTTGCATCCATAAGTCTATCCATGAAGATTTGGGTTTTGGTTCAGTAAGTAAATCTCCTCTGTTTTATTTGTCTATTTGTAGTTTGTGAAACCTTGTTGATGAGTTTGTTTAATTGTCCACGAAGAAGTTTAGTGTCAACTTTCAATTTGCTTATTGATTTATGTGTCTTGTTGACCATCCCAGGCCTCCATGTAGATTTAGATTTTCAATTAATAACCATTTACTTCCACTTTGAGTTAGGGCACAGTATACCAAAATAATATTGAATACTGGTACTGTAAGGTTGCTGGTTCCCATACCGATAGGACTTTTTGAAAACCCACATATCAATAGCGTATTACTGGTCATGCTGGTATGATGTTTTTTACTTTATAAACATGTCATAGAATTAAAATAAACTGCAGAGAATTTTCTGACAAACACATTGTGGGTAAAAATATTGGTTATTAGCTCACCTGGCCAGAATGGCCAAGTGAGCTTACGGCATGGCAACCATCCATCTGTCCGTCATCCGTCTGTCAACTTTTGATTAAAAATGCTACTCCTCATTGACCGCCTGTTGGATTTCAACCTAATTTGGCTGGAAGGTCCCTATGCGGGTAGGCTTCAGAACTTGTATACAGAATTTTGATCGGTCAGTATTTTTGGTGGCCATCTTGAATTTTCCAAAAATTGCGGGAAATCGTTACTCCTCATTAACTGCTTGGACAATTTCAACCAGGCTTTGTTGAGAGTTTAGTACACTGGGATGTTTCAGAACTTGTGTACAGAATTTTGATTGGTCAATTCTTTCGGCGTCCATCTTGAATTTTCCAAAAAAATGGCAGCTAATCCTTTAAAATGCTACTCCTCATTAACTGCTTGAGCAATTTCAACCAGACTTGGCTGGAAGGATCTAGGCTGGTAGCTTTAAAAGCTTGTATACAGAATTTTGATTGGTCAATTTTTCCAGCACAATTTTGGATTTTCTGAAAATTTCTGGAAATCACTTAAAAGCCTACTCCTCGATAACCACATGGCCAATTTCAATCAAACTTGGATGGAAGAATGCTAGCCTAGTATGCTTCAAAACAAATTTACAAAATTTTGATTGGTTGATTTTTCCGGCAACCATCTTGGATTTTCTGCAAAATGGCGGGAAATCGTTTAAAACGCCACTCCTCATTAACTGCTTGAGCAATTTCAACTAGACTTGGCTGGTAGATTTCAGAACTTGTATACAGAATTTGATTGGTCCATTTTTTCCTGTGGCCATCTTGGATTTTCTGGAAATTTTGGGAAATCAGTGAAAAGGCTACTCCTTATTAACGGCTTTAACGAGTTCGAGCAAGCTCGGCTGGAAGGACGCTAAAGTGCTATGCTTCAGAGCTTTTATATAGAATTTTGATTGGTCAATTTATTCGGTGGCCATCTTGAATTTTCCGAAAAATGTCTAAAAATCATCTATTCATTAACTACTTGTGCGATTTCAACCAGACTGGCTGGAACGAGCTTAGGACGGTAGGCGTTATAAGTTGCATATAGACTTTTAATTGGTCAATTTTTCTGGCGGCCATTTTGGATTTTCTGAATATTATGGGAAATCAGTTAAATGGCTACTCCTCATTAACCGCTTGGCCGATTTCAACTGAACTCGGCTGTAAGAACCATAGGCCCATTTTTCGGAAATCAGTTAATGAGGCTACTCTTCATTAACCACTTAGCCAATTTCAACCAAACTCAGCTGGCAGAACCCTAGGCCCGTATGCTTCAGAACTTGTATACAGACTTTTGACAGCTTTTTTTTTTATGTTGGCCACTTGGGTTTTCCGATAAATGGGAATTCGTATAAGATGCTAATCCTCATTAATCGCTTGGACAATTTCAACCGATTTTGGCTGGAAGGATTCTGTTGTCGTAGCCTCTAGAAATTCTATTCAGAATTTCGATAGGTCAATGTTTTCACAGCAATCTCTGATTTTCTGAAAGTTTTCCGGAACCATTTAAAAAGGGTACCGTACTCCTTCAAGCAATAACCCAATTTCAACAAAAGTTGGGTGGAATGATCCTATGACGGTAGGGTTCAACATATTAAACGAGAGTCTTGATTGGTACATTTTTTGGTGACCGTCTTGGATTTTCCGAAAATCATCCATGTCTATTTAAATGCAAATGGTTTAAATGCCAATGATCCAGGTGGGTGCCACAGGCCCTTGGGCCTCTTGTTTACTTTGGTGATGAACTTTTCCAGTTTCGTAGCAAATCTACATTATGTCATTTTGATTTTCGCATCGGCTAACAAGTGCCGTAATTATGGCATAAGATATTTGAGTGACAATTAGGATCCTCCGTGATCAGAGCTGGAATTTGTGGGCAAAGTAAGAAAGAATGTAAATATCTGCCAAATTATAGCCACATTGCTCAACACCTGCACAGATTAGATGTTTAATAAAAATATACATCCATATCGGCGCCTCCCATACGTAGAGCCAATTCAATAAATATTCTGTTGAATTTTCTGAAAAGTAATTTGACTGGGAACTGTTGCTGCCATATTACATGTAGTTTCAAAGAATTTAGCAACTTGCCTACAGGTTTAGTTACCTTAAAATTGATATTCAGGGTTCAAAGTATTAAAATCGATTAAAACATAAGTGTAAAGTTGGCGGGCCTTAGCTAGACATGGATCCCAGTATTGTGGTGAGTAATGCATGACCAACATAAGACAAAGAATTGACAACAGTACATAGGCTAATAGAAATGTATTGTGTATGGTGAGTACAATGTGTATTATAATATAGAAGTTATCTTTAGAATGGAGGCATCCAGTTTTCGATTTCGCCCAGTCAAATTAGTTTCAAAATATTCAACAGCATACTTATTAAATAGTAAAGACATACAATTCATACAACCTGACAGACTATTAAGTGCTTATGGCAGACTATATCCAGTTATTCATGACGTAGTTGATTATGATGTCGTCCTACACGTTAAATGGTTGATTATGACGTCATTTGATTGATGAATGAACTGGATTCCTCGATTGGTAGTTTATTGGATTGTTTAGCAAGCCATAAAGAAGAATATTTTTCGACGCTAAATCCACTGAAGTGATTAGATTACTTATCCAGTTATTTCAGTGTTCTCAAATGTTCTCTTGATTGGAAACTGTTTCTCAAGACTATGCAGATTCTACCTTTTGGCTGGCTTGACTATTATAAGATTAAGATTGAATTTGGGTACCATCAAAATACATGTAGCTAACGAGCATGACTCGGCTTGCATGATTACTTGACTAAACCGAAAATCAAGGGTTTTTTTAAGTTGTGAATTTATATTATAAAAATTAATTAATCGAATAATCATGAATTATTTTTACTGCAAAAAGTTTTTCAAAACCTATCTGTTAATTACTGTTTAGTGCGATCGGTCACGAAAATTTGCATTTTTGGTCGGAGAATGTATGCCCATTTGCAGATCAAGAGAAGACTATTTTTCAAAATGTATCAATGTAATGACTGGCTGGAGTATTGAGCTAGGCAGTCCAGTGATACATTTTCAAAAAATAGTCTTCCCTTGGCTTGCAAATGGACATTTCTAAAAAGCATTGCAGCTTTCCTCCTTGATATGCCTTTGTTGTTGTCTGGATAATTTGTAAAGCAGGCTGATTAATAAATGGAACTCCACAGTTTGACCAAAGACAAATACGATTCAGGAAGGAGTTTGATTGTTATTTTAACCTGAAACATGTGAAAAAGTGAAAGAAATTTATGTCATGATGTGTGTGCGCTGATCCACTGTCCATTAACTTTTTTTTGTTTATATCTTGGCCATGTAGGGTTATGCCATGACGACCATCCATCGTTTGTCAGTCCTGTCTCTGTCATCTGTCTGACTGACTGTCAGCATTTTCTTTAAAAGAGTATTCATTAACCCCTTGACTGATTTTTATCAAACTTGCAATGGTAGGCCTCAGAGCTCATATACACAAATTTGATTGGTAAAATTTTTGGTGTCTATCTTGTTCTCCTTCAAGGTGTATCTTCTTAACCAATGAACCGATTATTACCAACTTTGGCTTGAAATGGTAGGTTTCTGAACATCTAATGGGAAAGTAGATTGGTAAATTTTTTTAGGAAGCCATCTTGGATTTCGTGAAAATGTACAGGAAATCACTTAAAAGATTAATGCTTATTAACCGCTGGAATAATCCTATGCTGCGAGGGTAAAGAAGGGCAATTTGTTGGATTTCTGAAAATGTCCAGTAAATTCCGAAAATCTTTCAAAGTTATCTTCTTGAAAAAATTACTTAAGTTTAGCCACCCATGTCTTGAAGCATCAGGTGGTACCACAGCACATGTCATATACAAGCTAACCTTTTCCAAAACAAAAACAGAAACGTGTTAATTGGTACAATTTTGAACGCAATGTAAGAAATGTTCTGTTGAATATTTTGAACTTAATTTGATTGGACTTCCAGTCAAATTAAGTTAAAAGTATTCAACATTTTATTTTGTTTGGAAACATTAGTTATTTCTATAATTTATAACATGGAAAAGTTTGCACTTTTAATACTTAGATTTCTCTATTCCTGACCAACATTGTCGTAATCCTGTCCAAAATCTTTAGGGCCCGGCTTGTAAGCCATAACCTTTCTAAGTTCGTCTTATTGGCTAGAATTAGTCCGTGAGTTTGTTTACTGAACATGCGCATTTGATATGCCTAGAAGAATGCTGGACATGCTGGATAGTTAACTGCAGTTAGTTAGTCTGAAAAGTCTCAGATTCCAGATTGAATTTCTATAGCAGAAAATTTTGAGAACAGGTACCAGTCTAGCTTTTAAACCCTTTCCTTAGAAGTAGAATCTGGTGTCTTGCTGGGCTGCAAAAATGGTTATGTTTATCTGCTAAAATCCTAAAAATTGTTTGAGGTACATGTAAGGTGTGAAGCGAATGGACCTGAGGAACATTGACATACAGTATGGGAAAGTACCGGTATACTTTCTTCAAACCTAAATTAGTTAGTGAAATATTTTTCTGTCATTTGAACTTAGAGACAATTTTAGGGCTACGTGTAAACATTTTTGTTGTGGTTAAGCTTTTTAAAATGACAATGAATGACTCCAGCGTATCCATCAATCATATGACATCACAATCAACTATGTGACATATAGGCTGACATCATAATCAATTACCTCATTAATGACTCGATTTAGTCTGTCTTAAATGCTTAATAATCCATCAGGTTATACGAATTGTATGTCTGCTATGTATTAAACATGCAGTTGAATATTTTGAAACTAATTCGACTGAGCGCTGTTGCTGCCATAGGCAGAAACAGCATCCAGTCAAATTAGTTTCAAAATATTCAACAGCTTACCTGTATAGTTTTCTGGAAATTGATAGTCAGGGAGTTCAGGGATCAGTCAGTCCCAACACGGGTGATGTGTGGGTGGAGTTTAGCTAAAGATCGACGGGGCATGGCTATAACTGGATTCCACCATAACAACAATATATTAAGTTATTTCTGAGCGTCACTGTGCATGAATTTACTGATATGTTCTTATTTTGTATTTTCTGAGAATTCCAGTAAATCTTATAAACCCTTCAACCCTTTAGCACTTGAATTTGTTCAAGAAAATTTCAATTTTACCAGAGAAAATTTCCATTTGCAGACCAAGAGAAGACTATTTTTGACAATTTGCCACATTCCAGTGGTAAATTTTCAAAAATGGTCTTCTGGTGGTCTGTAGATGGACATTTCACAAGACCACTGAAGCCATTTTTGGCCAGGATGACCATTAAAGGGTTAATGGTTAAGATTTTTCAAGACAATGTCAGTTTGTTCTTACATGTAGTTACTATCCATTTACAGTCCAAGTGAAGACTATTTTTTAAAGTTCAACACTGGAATTTAATCCAGGCACTCCAGTTGAAAATTTTCAAAAATAATCTTTTTGACCTCCAAATGGCACTTTCACAAGATGACTGCAGAGTCCAGTTTTGGCGAGCTTGATCCTTAAAGTGTTAATTAAAAGTCTGCTCTTGAACTACTTGAAAGATCTTATTCAGCTTTATGATGGCCAATCTTTGCTTAAATACTTCATCCAATTCATCTCCACACACAGCCTGTTGGGCCTCTAGTGTTTAATTTACTTCTGTGGCTAGAAATGGTTGGGTGCATAGCTAGAAATGGTTGGGTGCATAGCTAGAAATGGTTGGGTGCATAGCTGGAAATGGATGGGTGCATAGCTAGAAATGGTTGGGTGCATAGCTGGAAATGGATGGGTGCATAGCTGGAAATGGTTGGGTGCATAGCTGGAAATGGATGGGTGCATAGCTAGAAATGGATGGGTGCATAGCTAGAAATGGTTGGGTGCATAGCTGGAAATGGATGGGTGCATAGCTAGAAATGGTTGGGTGCAAAGCTGGAAATGGATGGGTGCATAGCTAGAAATGGGTGGGTGCATAGCTAGAAATGGATCTCTATTTGTTAGAAGTTTGATTAAGATTAAAAATATCTGTTTTCAGATTTGGTTTGTGCAATATAAAAAAAGAAACCCAAATATACATGTATATGAATTTTAAAGAGAAATGATAGAAAATGCAATCTAAAAAAATAAAAAGAGAAAGTTCTATAAACTCTGCAAATTCCGCTTGTAAATTTCTAAAATCATCTTATCTTGGTCTGCAAAGGCACATTTCTCAAGATCACTACAGAGGCCATTTTTGGGTGCGTTAATCATTAAATGGTTGACATATGGGATTGTTATCCCCCTTGTGGGTCAGTCACAAATAGTACTAGACATGGCTAATTTTAGTTTCAACCCCTGCTGCTAATTGTACACCCTCTGGCTGATAGTGTCAACAGTATACAAGGAACCCAACTATGAGTGGCCATGGAATGGTGGTAAAAACTTAATCATGATTCTTGATTTCTTTGCTGATACTGAACCTGAGTGCATTGTTTGACATGTTTGAATTGTGTGTGAGGTTGCCTGATTGTTCAAACACCATCATTGAGGCACAACTGATTGACATGAAACTTGATCTTAGTCTGGAGCTCACAATTTCTGGTGTCAACTTTGATGGCCAATTTTTCAGAAATTATGGATGAAACCTATTGTCACTAGGTAATATTTCTGTTGAGTATTTTGAAAATTATCAATCAAGTTAGTTTCAAAATATTCAACAGCTTAGTTGTTAGAAGGATGTGTTATATCTGCACCCACGTGACAGATTCATGATCGCTTAACCCTTTAACACTTATATCAGCCAAAAACGGCTTCTGCAGTGGTCATGAGAAATATCCATTTGCAGACCAAGAGAAGTGACATTCGAGTGATACATTTTCAAAAACAGTTCTCTTCGTCTGCAAATGGACATTTTGTATGAGAAAATTGAAATTTTCTTGAATAAATTCTAAGGTTAACGGGTTAAGAAGTCAGAATGGCTGCATCCCCAAACCAACATTGTGATATTAAACCACAAATTATTGCTAGATATGAATAATTAAATATAGGGCCGCATGTGGTAACATCTATCAATAGAGCTATCCATTTCTAGCTATACTACACTCTAACTAAGCTCTGCCCACTTTCTGTGTGTTGTAATCGATTTGAGACTTTGAAACACAAATTCCCATAATTTATACAGGTAAGGCTCAACCGCTGCTCATGTCATGTCCAAACACTGGGGATTTCCACAAGATGGGCATTGACATGTCACGAGCCTTCGACACAATTAAACGTTCAAAGATCCTAGATGTACTACACAGTCTAAACCAGGCCAGTTGCAATGAAGATGAGCTGCAACTAGTGAGACTACTGCTTGCAAGACACCAAACTCAGAGTCTGAGACATCCATCGGCTCCACACAGGGAGATGATATATCCCCTGTGCATTTCAGTTGTTAACTTGCTGCATCCATAGAGTTGGAAGATGCTGATGATATGGACTCAATAGATGAGGAAAATAAACATCTTGACGAACTACTCATTAGCTAAATGCAAACTAAAGAATGAGAATTTCTTTATGAATGAATCCAAAACAGACTACCCACATATACATTGTATATGGCAACAAAGCTGGAAGCTAAAGAAAATAACCATTCCCTTCACAGTGCCAAACGATGGAAGAAAAGCTAAATCTGGGACTCACTGTTATGACTGCTCTGCAGTATGGCTGACATGGCTACACGCGGCATTATGCGAAACATAGCTTTAGTCTTTCTGGAAGCTGTTGATTCATAAGACTACGTTTGTACAACACAACTTATGTATCCTTGATGCAGTACAACTGTAGCAGCTGGGCCGCGATAAAGGCAACTCTAACAAACATGATGCCTGCCACTGCAGCCGCCTGTGCACCATCACTGGATCACAGATGGTCAGACAGTTTAGTTTTCAATGAAGCACTATGCAACAAAGATGGTCAATGGTTGACCGTGTGCTAAGGATGCCAAACGACACGTTCACGCACCCGTACAGAGAGCCTTGGAATTCGGCCTACTGACATGACTGGGAGGCAGTAAATATAAAGGCCAGGAGAGGACGTCATTGCATAAATATGCTAAACATGCTACGAGGTGACTTCAAGAAAGCAAGAGTCATTACATTCAGATCAAGATTTTGCCTAATGATAAGACACAGTGGGAAAAGCTGAAGAAGGGCTGATTGCAGTTGTAGGATGTTTCTACTAGTACAGCCGCAGAATGCAGTAGATCATGATCATACAGGCACTGTACGCTGGTAAATATTTGGAAACTACATGTAATTTAACTGCATAAGGCAGCAACAGTTCCCAGTTAGAATTAGTTTAAAGATATTCACCATAATTATGAAATTATGAATTTATCAAAGACCTACAATTGATACACTTTTTCGATTATTGTGACACAGCTACGTCATTTTCATTGGGATGTGAGCTCTAACATGTGACGTATTTGATTATGACGTCAAATACATGAGTGACAGTGTCGCTTTAAGGGGAAACAAATGTATGCAGAACAGCTCAGCAATGACTTAGAATATTTCCAAAATAAAATGTATTGTTGAATATTTTGGACTTGATTATGCCAGCGCTTACCAATTTATAGATGTTGTCACGGGACCTCGCAAGAACTGACCAGAGTGACATAGCCAGTGACCAGTTAGTGCTGAAGAAGTGAGCTAGATCATCATTAACCCTTTAATGGTCAACCAGGCCTCTGTTGTTGTGGAATGTCCATTTACAGGCAAAGAGAATGCAATTTTAGAAAATTTATCACTGGAATGACTGGCTCGGTTATTGAGTTAGTCATTCCAGTGATAAATTTTCAAAAATTGTGTTCTCTTGGCCTGTAAATGGACATTCAAGAGACAGATATTTAAATTTTCTTGACAAAATTTGACCGTTAGAAAGTTAAAGCTACACAATAGAATGCCACGTCCCGGAGGGATCACACATTTTTAGTTCAGCTGGGTAGAAAGGCCAAGTGAGCTTATGCCATTGCCCGTCCATCCATCGTCCGTCAACTTTTCCTTTAAATAACTAATCAAGAACCAGTGGTCAGATTTCAAGCAGATTTGGCAGGAAGTATCTTTAGGGCAAGTGTTTTCAAATGAAGTTGATTGATTGATTTTGGTGGTGGCCATTCTTGGATTATGCGCTATTTTTAGAAACGCTTTTAAAAATCTCCGAAAACGCTAAGCCAATCGATGTGAAACTCGGAAAACTACATCCACGGCAATATCTGAAGGGAGTTCGTTCAAGAGAAAGCTGATTGTCGAAAATTTGGGAAGTATGATTATAAGAGCTATTAAAGTTTGTACAAGGGAAGTTGATACGTAAAAATCATGGTCACAGTGGACCAATCAATGTGTGGTATTTTGGCGCCCACATTGGATTCTTTTATTTGATCGATTTTGATGGGGAAAATTGATACATATATATATATTTGTTACTAGTATCGCGATGTCGAATTTTTCACTCAAAATTGTTGGATAGGCCGTTTGATGACCATCTTGGAATTTTTTTCTGCCACAAGACCTGTAAGAAAACACTGGGAAATTTTAAATGTCTTTAAGGAACCTCTTGATAGATTTCAACCAAACTAGGCAGGAAGCATCATTGGGGCATAGAGATGCAAAATTGCAAAAAGGAATCTGATTGCTAAATTTAGCTCGTAGCCATCTTGGATTATTTTCCTGCCAAAACTCTGAGGAAAAGAATGACAAGCTTCAAACGACCAAGAACACCTGGGTTGATTTCAACCATATTTGTCAGTAAGCATCCTTGGGTCCTAGAAATTAGGCGTGCACAATTATTCGATTAATCACGATTATTCTTTAAAATATGATCGTTAATATAATATAATGTACTAAATAATCGAATAATCGAAGATGTTCAATCTCAAAGATAGTGTTTTTTCAAAATGTAAATAACGTAATCGCCTATTAGTAGCCTAGGTTTCTGTTAGAACAAGTTCTCATCAATTTTGAAAGAAGCATCTCTGAGAAAGGGGGTTGGCTTATTTTAGGTATATTTCAAGAAAAAGTTGAAATCCATTCTTTAATATGGTTAAACTGAGAAATTACCATGAAAATTTAACAATTTCCTGCTACAAATTGTTGGAGCCTTACGACTATGTTTAATGTACACCTCAAATACATTATCGCGGAAGTCAAATTATTAAATGGGGCCACCTAAAACTGTGTATCCTTTAATAAAGTCTGTTTATTGCATCAAAAATTAATACAAAATGTAATGATCCGCTCAGATTAAATCAAATTAAGAAGTATCAACAATTTTTAGAGCGAGTACTCAGGTACCCGTTTGATAACAAGAAGGGTTATAGATCAATGCGATCTAACTTCTGTGTCTCAAACTCACGTTAGCCTATGATCTCATGTCATGCGCCTCAAATCACTGGCTCGCCAACACAAGAAGTGATGTACTGAATTTTAATTCTCCCACCCAAATTTCGTTGCAACTTTGGATAATTTTATGTTGGTTGGTTACATTGGAATGTTTGGGTCTTGCCAGTTTGTATTGGTATTGTATTCGGGATTAGTACTCTAATTGTTTATAATCACATTTCCGAACGCCTGTTACTATCTGGAAATTGGACTGGAGGTAGTTTTAGTGGTCAGCGATACTAATTTTCATTCGTTTAGCATTATGTTAGCAATTCTCATTCGAAGCAGTTTGTAGGTGATTTCAGATATTATCCATACTAATGGTTGAACTAGTCAAAATATTTACTGTTGCATAGTTATTTGTGTTGAATAACACTTTGTTAAAGTTTCCCCACCCAAACGCACAATGACATGCACGATATAATCGAAAATCGCAATTATTTTTTCAAAATGATCGCAATTATGCAAACTGAATAATCGTGCAAGCCTACTAGAAGTCATGGACTGGTCAAGTGAAGCTGATTTTCTTATTTGTGTGGCAGTCGTCCTGGATTTTGCACTATTTTTAGAAACAATTAAAAATCTATGAAACAACTTGCCAATTGATTCGAAACTCAAAAAACTTCATCTAGGGAAATATCTGAAGCGAGTTTGCATTTAACCTAGTTTTCGCAAAAATAACTTCTCCAGACCTGCTGAACGGGTCAGGACAAAATTTGGTAAATATGATTAGAGACTAATGACCATTAAAGTTTCTTCAAGGGATCTTGGTACGTTAAAAAACATGGCCGCCATGGACCAAACAATACGTAGCATTTGGTAGCCTTTGGATCTTTTTATTTGACAGATTTTGATGGCGAAATTTGGTTTATATAGGTATATCGACATGTTAATTTCAAATTCGGGACATTAAGTGTTTGATGAATTCATCGGCGGCCATCTTGGATTTGTATGCCTTCTGAAAATCCTATAGGAAATGAATGGGAACAGGCTTTAAAAATGACTTGTCAAGAACCGCTAGCCAAACTTCAAACATATTTTCCTAGAAACATGCTTGGGTCATAGAATTCTAAGATCGTTCAATTTGATTTGATTTGATCGGCAGGCATCTTGGTTTATTTGAAGGACATGATGCATATGGATGGCAATAATTGCTTTGTATTCTTAGATATTCCTCCTAAAATGTCCAGCCAGAATTTGTCCTTTTAAAATGTAAATTTCTGTGCCTTTGACCAGAACTTTTGAATGTTCCCAGTGAGCGATACATGCCCCTTGAGCCACTTGTGTTTTTATAGCTGCTTTTTACAAAACATAATTCACCTTTCCAGAGTACCCACCCATCATATGACGTCATAATCAACTACGTGATGTGTAGAATGACAATGAATGACACCATGAATGACGTCGATAAGTACGTCACGAACGCACATTTAAAGACGGTCTATAGGCAGCAACAGCACCAAGTCAAGTTAGTTACAAAATATTCAACAGCTTCCCTGTATAGTTTTCAGGAAATTAATAGTTAGGGCATTTGGGGATCGATCAATCCCAACACAGCGAGGTGCGGGTGGAGCTTAGATAGTGATGGGCGGCGCATAGCTAAAAATGGAAAGGTCCATTAGTAAGCTTCAAAACATCAATAGATAATAATCAAAGCTCCACTGCATGTTTAAATTATCTAATGGTCAACATTTGTCGAGAAAATTAACATTTTTGCTCAGTGAATGTCCATTTGCAGGCCAAGAGAATAGTATTTTTACCTGTGCCGCTAGATAGAAGGTTTAATGTGAGCATGGAGGTCTTCTGGTTTGTGTACTTCAAATTCTTAAGACATTTTTTTTGGTTCTACCGGAGCTATCGTCTCAGTTTTCGAAACTTGGGTGGATTAGCCTGCCTGCGTGGTCACAAATACGTATAATGCCAATTTTGTGGTCAACAGCTGGAATGATACTTTAATGCATCTGCAGCTAGGGACTAGGGATGCGCTCACATGAGCGGAGCTAGCTGCTCACAATATTGGTTGTAATCGATCTGGATATCACGATATCATAATTACTTACAATTGTTACTGTTCGGAAAAAAATTCTTGCAAAATGAATTGTATTGAGTCATGTATGATGCCCATTCGCACGCACAAATTCTCAATACCATCTTCCAAGTCTGTTACTGTGATATAGGAACTATTGAATTCTCCCAATTCACCTGTGAATAGTTCTAACAAATAAATCAGTAACAACTACACATTTTTAGTCACTGAATTAAATTTCCAATTTTAATTGATATATATTGATTTAGAACAACCCCTACAAAGTACATGTAAGAAAAATGACACCTGTCTCTAGTGTTTGGTCATGCTTGATATCAAATTAAAAATTTTTACAATTTTTCGTTATCACGAGCACCGAGTACAACTGTACTTACAGGAACAGCTTCTGGAAACATTGTTTTCAAAATAGACTCTTCTGACCTCACTGCGGCTTGATTGAAAAATGTGTCAAGGAATCTATTAGTGCCTGGGGGCAGACACGCCTTTTGGCACCCCCCTCCAATACCCCAATACTGGTGGTGCAAGGGAGCCAAAACCAGACCCAATCCCCCTTCCCGTACCTTAACACTACACTGAACTTGGCGCCCTGGGGCATCTGTCCCTCTCTGATCCCCCATCACTATGCTACAATGCACTCACACATTGATAATATACAACATTATCTGTGCTGTACGTCATCAATTTTATTCAACCCATCAAAATGTGAACTTTTACTGCAGTGAAAAAGGAATGTGACAGCTTATTAATCCAACAAAATTTATGGAAATTACACCTAACACACATCCAGCTAAAATATAAGGATGTGTCAGCAGCTATTCAGCTATCTAAAGATGAGAGTATTTGTCAGATTCGCTGGTCTTGCATTTCTGTTAATATCTCCGTCATAAATACACTAAATAGATTGATCTTATGCATAACTTTTGTTGATCAACAAAAGTTATGCATAAGATAAATCTATTTAGTGTATTTATGACGGCGATATTAACAGAAATGCAAGACCAGCGAATCTGACTCTCATTGGGCAATATCATCAGGATTTTGCTTTGACAAGTAGTTATTCACTGACTAATCATATTCAATGTGATTTTGCATGATACTCATGGCTTCTAAAGGGTCAATACATCTCATTTTACCCGCTGTGCCCTCAGTTCCCTGCCCTGCCTAGGTATAAGGTACCATACAATGATACCATGACCTATGCAATACTATGCCATGCCATAATAATTAACTAATTATTGCACCACAGCCTCATGTGATGTATAGAAAGATGAAAGGGTTCGGCATGCATGATGCAGTCTTTCTAGATATCTATAAGATCTACATGTCACCAGTGTATATTTGTTCTACTTGTCGCTACCATAAATCAAGCATTTCACAGAAATGATTATTTTCATTAGATTGACCAAAACTAGTCCTAAGTTGCAAGATCAAAGAAGAGAATGTGCGCTTCACAACATGACTGATGAAACTGTCATTATATGCCAATGAAAACATTGGAAATGAATAATTAGATGTCCTCTAAACGTTATAAATATTTTCTGAAGATATACGCGAGTTCTCTTCTATTGTGTGTGAGAAAAACTGTTTATAAATCGATGTTAGATTGCGTGCGCCGGCAACATCTTGCGTTTCTAAATGCATCAATTTATGGATGTCTCTACCTATCTATAGTGCTTTATATCTGTGACGCACAATCTCAGGAATGGCAGATGATGACGATAGATAACGAAATGTTCATACCGTTACATCGTTTTCACAATTCCTCTGGAAGTCTCACTTATCGTGCATCTGATACTTCAAGTGCCACAGCATGCAGCCCAAGAAAACAGCAGAGAGGCAGTTGTATGAGACTGATAATGTGGTAAGATAATGACTTACAACATGTAGAATGACTATCAAGCTTACCGTAAATCGCTGATTTGAAGCCGCATTCTTAACTCTTAACACTATCGATATTTTGACAGGCTGTTAATTTTTCAACAAATTTGGTGGAATATGTTGGTGTCATAGACAGCAACATTGCCCACGAAAATTGTTGAAAAATGTACACCCGTTTCCTCTGCTAGGTCACATCCTTAGCAGCTTTAAAACAGAAAATGTATGTAATAGAATTCGCATCCAAATTTCAGCAGTTTGTGTAAAGAAAAGATTTTGATTGTGAGTTAAATAACTTATAAATGTCAAATAAAAAGAAATTTGAATTTATTTTGAAATATATTTTAACGGGAATATCATCAAAATTACAGCACTTCCTTGTATAAAATGAAAAATGAAGTTATCAAGTGGATTCCCAAGTGCGATGTGTGGTACCCGGGTACAAATATTGGCATTTTTGCGCTAGTCGAGTAACAGATTGATGACCTAAACTCATCTTTAGAGAATCATCCCATGATTTATATGTATATATATATATATATATATATATATATATATGTGTGTGTATATTTTCACAGTAATATTTTATGTTAAATTTAGGGTTCATTTTGATGTAATAAACGATGTTTATCAAAGCATACACAATATTTAGGCAACGTTGGTTATGAGATATACATTAAGGCGGTAAGAATTTGTGCTGGCAAGTTGTGTTGGATTTTTGTACAATTGTATATTTTCTTTAACCACTTTAGAGAGTCGATTTCAACAGTTTCTTGAAATTTAAAAGTACACCGCCCCCCCCCCCCCCCCCTTTTCTCAGCGATTTGGATTTAAAAGAATTTACAGCCCTTGTCCTATTAGACATGTCAGAAGATGTGACTATAAATAGGCGATTTACGGTATGCTAAGTTTAAATAATGTTTCTTCTGTAATGGAGGGATCCTATATGTCACTCAAGTATTTGACATCGTAGTAAGAATACATCACCTGGCTGACGTTACAATGAAATGACATAGATCGTACATGAAAGGGGGCAACGGTCAGACCATCTGAATTAGATATTTTTGATTAATTTACAAATAATAAACATTCTGTTGAATAGTTTGAAACTGATTTGACTGGGGGATATATTCAACAGCTTAAAATTGTAAGTTATCTTGAAAAATAAGATTCTGGAAATAAGCTGTTCACGGTGCTAAAATCTATTCAAACATGTGGACAAGCAGGCAGAGCTTAGCCCTTAACACTCGGGTGTGAACATTCTATATTTTTACGGTGCCAGTAGCAACGAAACTGGTGTACATTTTAAAACAATTTTGGTGGACGATGTTGTCTACGACAGCACCATCTTCCACCAAATTTGTTTTAAAATGAACGCCAGGTCATCTTTTAATTTAATTTGAAAAATTAAAATTTTAGCATCAGAGTGCTAAGAGTTAGCCAGAGAGGGACGGTGATAGTTAGAAATGGATCCCTCTATTTTCAAGCTTATCCTCTTACATTTGCTTCCTTCAGTTAACAATATATAACACAGGGGTTTATATCAAGCGGAGGTCTGAGAAACCAACATGTATAGTATTGTAAAAATTGTAATAATATCAGCTACTAATTTTGCTTAACTTTCATCTGTGTGGCTTATTCTAGACTTGTAATTAGTCAGCAAACTAGGTTAATCCGTCGCCCCTTTGCTTAATTTGGTCAAGAAAGTTGAAATTTTTGCACATTTATTGTCAATTCGTAGGTCAAGAGAGGAATATTCTTGACAATTTATATATTCCACTGAAATGACACAATGATCGAGATTCGAGGCAGTCAAAATTTCAGAAATAATCTCTTGACATGCATCAGGCATTCCGGATGGCCACTTCAAAGGCAGCCAGATTTGGCTGAGTTAATCCATTAAAGGTGCATATTCACAGTAAAATTTCTGAAAAAAAAATTGTTTAAATTATACACTTTTATAAGCTTAAACTGTGAGCCTATATGTAATGAAACGAAATAAATCTTAACATATGATGATTCCATTCCATATAAATTAATATAATTTTTTAAGTTGCAAAATTGAAATACCCTGCGCTACATACTGTGTCATTGAATAAGCATAACAGGCAGGCAGGAATGCAATCCTTCTTTTAGTTTCTAAAAGTTTCTTTTGGGCAACTTGTCTATAGCTCTGAATGGGAGATATTTATTTCAGATTGTTTGAGAAACAAAAATGTTTTAAATATATGATAAATAACTTCTTGATGGGAACATGAATCCTAATTCACAGGCATATATTTCTGATATTACGGTGACCTATAATCTCATCATATGCACCACTACATTTGGTCAAATGTGCATAAAACTGCTTGTTTCACATTAGTTTTATTTGGCATGTTCGAGGTCTTTAGTTCTAACTTAGTTTTCCCTGTGACTTCTGAAAAATTGTAATGTGGACTCAGATGTGCCATTCTAGGCAAGATTGCAAGCATTGTTAGCCCACCTGGCCTGAAAGGCCAAGTGAGCTTATGTCGTGGCATCATCCGTCCGTCAACTTTTCCTTTAAAACGACTTCTCAAGAACGCTGGGATGATTTCAATTATATTTGACAGGAAAGCATCCTTAGGGTATAGGGATCCAACTTTGCTCAAACGAAGCCGATTGGCCAATTTTAGAAACATTTTAAAAATCTTCTCCGAAACCGCTTGAGGGATTGAAGGAAGCCTCATGAAATATGATCCAGTGCAAGAGCTCAACCAAGTTTGTTCAGGGGAACTTGATTAGTCAAATGGTTCGGGCGCCATCTTGGTTGACCTAGTTTTAGCGAAAACGACTTCTCAAGAACTGCTGAAGGGATCAGGCCAAAATTTGGCAGATATGATTAGCGACTAAGGGTCAGTAAAGTTTGTTCAAGAGAAGTTGATCCATCGAAAAACATGGCCACCGTGGGCCAATCAAAATATAGCATGTTTGGCGGCCATATTGGATTTTTTTATTTGATGGACTTTGAGGCTGAAATTGTTTTTATATAAGTTTTGGGGTATTCTGATTTGAAATTTGCAATTTTCGAAACTGTCGGATAAATGGTTTGGCGACCATCTTTGATCATTTTCCCGCCAAAAGCTCCCATACTAAAGCAATGGGAAATTTAAAATGTCTTCTTTTCGAGAACTTCTGGGCCGAGTTCAATTATAATTGGCAGGAAGCATCCTTAAGGCATAGAGATTCAAGTGTGTTCAAACGAACTCAATCGGCCGATTTGGTTGACGGCCATCTTGGATTTTGGCCGATTTTTAGAAATGTCTTTAAAAAGCTTCTCCAAAACCGGTTGAGGGATCGATTCAGAACTCACGAAATATGATCTAGAGTAAGAGCTGATCCACGTTTGTTCAAGGGAACTTGATTGACCAAATGGTTCAGTGGCGATCTTGGATGAGCTAGTGTTCGCAAAAATGACTTCTTTCCCAGAGCCGCTGAAGCGATCAGGCCGAAATTTGTGATATATGATTAGGGACTAAGGGCCATTAATGGTTGTTCAGGAGAAGTTAATCCATGAAAAAACATGGCCGCGGTGGGACAATCAAAATATAGCATGTTGGGCAGCCATTTTGGATTTTTTATTTGATGGATTTTGAGGCCGAAATTGGTTTTATATAGATTTTTGCGTAGTTTGATCTCAAATTTGCAATTTTCGAAACTCGGATAAACGATTTGGTGGTGGGGGGGGGGGGGGGCATCTTGGATCATTTTCCCGCCAAAAGCTCCCATATTAAAGCAATGGGAAATTTAAAATGTCTTCTCGAGAACTGCTGGGCCGATTTCAATTATATTTGGCAGGAAGCATCCTTAGGGCATAGAGATTTCATTTTGTTCAAACGAAGCCGATCGGTCAATTTGGCCTGTGGCCATCTTGGATTTTTGCTGATTTTTAGAAATGTCTTGAAAAATCTCCAAAACTGTTTAAGGGATCAATTCAGACCTCATGAAATATGAGCTATGCTAAGACTGCAGTGCTCCAGATAAGGCCTGTACGCATAGAAATCATCCATGTACGCAAACATTTAAATATTCATGGTACGCCTCATGTAAATACAGTATGCATCAGTGTATTAAACTGCCCATACTGGCCTGTTGCCATTATCAAATATAGCCTACTCAATTACACAAAGGGGAATCAACACACTAATCACATACAATGACATACCGATCTCGTAAAAGCTGTGCCTATACTACCATCACAAACGGTATGATCTCCATCTCAGCAAGACGGTATTCTTTTCTTTATTACAAGACCTTTGCATTACATATGTGCACCTATAGGAGTGTCAATGAAAATATCACGGGAACTTAGTTGTTCAAGACATATTTTAGTTGGAAATAGGATTACAGGCATAACTTTTACAGTAGCCATCATAACCTCATAACTGTGAATAGTGATGAGTTCAACCCAGACCATAATCCACCAACATTATAATCACAAACTCTGAATCTCCAGGAAGGCATATATTATATGGCATTTGTAATTTTAAGGATAACATATGAGTGGAGATGGAAGATTTTTCTATTGTGAATTTTGCATTAGATACAGCAAAATATACAGAAATATCTTTAAAAATATGTTCTTTCACACTTATTTTAATTGGGGAGGTAATTATAGCAATAACTTTTAATATGAAATTTACAAGAATTTCGGGAAAGCATTAAACTGCCAATAAACTGCAAGTTCTCTTGACCTGATTTAGTTTACCAGCAGATATTAAAAGATCTGTTCTCTTATTACAGTAAACAATATATTAGCGCTTCTAACCTGGGATTATATTTTTAGTAAGACACTTGCCAAGATTAAATGAACTTGATCCCATCTTAATCAAATAGGAAGCAAAAAACTGGAATTTCCCTTCTAAATATAGAAATACTCTGAAAATGGGGTGTTCATAACACCTTTCCTTCTATTTTATATGTCCCAATGATACATGTATGTTATAGTTGGAGCTGTGCTAATTATTTTGAAAACAATTGGGCTGTAGCTTCTGTAAGTGATTAATGGCTGTCTGTAATTTCTTTCAGTCAAACTAACTTCTAAATTTACCTCCTTTAAAACAAATTTCAGAATTCAGAATGACAAGTATTATTATAGCAATAATATTTATTCATTTGCCAGTATGCCACAGAGATAGTCTTTACAATGCTAGTACATCTCTATAAGCTGATCGTGTCCCACCACAACGCAGCTAGATTTAAAATAAACACACTTGATATAAAAATATTTTTTTCATTCAGAATTAAAATCTGGTTGGCATGACTGATTAGCTAGTTGATCAATACCAATGAGTCCCAAACACCCTGCCCCAACCATGACATGTAACTGTAATGGCCAATTTTGAAAGTTTGCCAATTATGAAAGTTTGCTGGCCTTAGCCTTAGAAATAACACGGAGGGTGGGTGGTGGCATTGACTAGTTTATCCCTTTAATGCTAAAGCCAGCCAAAAATAGCTTCTACAGTTGTCTTGGGAAATGTCCATTTGTAGACCAAAAAGACAATTTTTTGGAAATTTACCACTGGAAAGACTGGCTCGATAGTCAAGTCAGTCATTCCAGTGATAAATTTTCAAAAATAATTTTCTCTTGTTTTGAAACTGGACATTAAGTCTCTGAGAAAGTAGAAATTTTCTTGAACAAATTTGAGGATTAAAGGATGACACAGTGGTCATAAGAGAAAAAGGCCTGATTGCAGCTGTAGGATATTTCTACTATTACAGCCGCAGAATACAGTAATCATTCATACACACTGTAGCATGATGATCTGATGGTACAATTACAATGCACTGATTGTTACACCTTCATATGGTAAGGATACTGCACCACTTATAATATATATATTGTTGGGGGAGGGGACGAGGATAATTGTTCAGTATTCAGTAACAACGAGTCTTGTACTCATCATGAATTTGCCGTACGCGTCGGTTGAAAAATTAAGGAGTACCGTACTCCCAACTGAAGAAAGTTATCTGGAGCACTGGGTAAGAGCTGACCCAAGTTTGTTCAAGGGAACATGGTTGACTAAATTGTTCAGCAGCCATCTTGGACGACCTCGTTTTCGCAAAAACGACTTCTTCCCCAGAACCGCTGAAGTGATCAGGCCGAAATTTGTGATATATGATTAAGGACTAAGGGCGATTAAAGTTTGTTCAAGAGGAGTTGATCCATCAAAAAAACTGGGCGCTTTAAAATGTCTTTAAAAATCTTCTCCTAAACCGCTTGGGGGATCAATTCAAAATGCATGAAATATCATCTAGGGCAAGAGCTGCACAAAGTTTGTTTCAAGGGAACTTGATTGGCCAAATGGTTTGGTGGCCATCTTGGATAACCAAATTTTTGCCGAAATGACTCCAGATCCACTGAGCGGATTGGGCCTAAATTTGGGAGATAAGTGCCATTAAAGCTTTTTCAAGGGAAGGCGCTACGTCAGAAACATGGCTGCAGTGGACCAATCAAAATGTAGCGTGTTTGTCGGCCATATTGGACTTGCAAAAATGGCCACAAACTCATTTAGAAGACTACTCCTAAACCACCCACCAACAATTGTGACAAAAATGCATAATGCGCCAGGTGAGCGACACAGGCCCCTTGGACCTCTTGTTTAGGTTTTCGGTTTTATTTTCTAGTATCACAGAATACACGTATGTTTTAAATTTTGTTTAGTCTATGATGTATATCTTTTGCCAAAATGTGGATAGATGAAGGCGTACTATATGTATTGTGATGCATAATTCACAGTTACATTGTAAAATGAGCTGAAAACATGCATGTGTGATCTCTTGTGACATTTTTCCTGCTATGATATGGTTATGCTAAGAATTGGTGACAACAGACTTTAATTCTTGGCTAGAAAGTGGCAGGGCATAGATAGACGTGGGTCCCTCTATTGAAATTCATTTCTTGGTTTATTCGGCCAACCTTCATATTTGAACTGAAACATGGTCAAGATCAGGTTAAAGATCAGCCTAGATTTGAATCAAAAGAAGAAAGCTTAATTATATCGAAGTTTAAAACTAAGAAAATACTACCAAACTGATGATCAATTCTGTAACTGCCTGGTACTGTGCCTTCTTAGATCATAAACAAATTGTGATGTTTGGTTTGAGAAAGTTAATCCTTACCACTCTGATGCCAGAATTATTAATTTTCAATTTAAATTAAAAGATAAACTGTTGTTCATTTTTCGACAAATTGGGTGGAATATGATGCTGTAGTAGACAAGCTGTCGTAGAAGCAACATCGCTCACCAAAATGATTTTAAAATGTACACCAGTTTATTTGCTATTAACACTCTAAATGATAGAATAAATAGAAAGTTAAAACAATTAAAGGATCCATTACTTCTGGTCTACTAATGTGAAATGTGAAAAGATTGACTGAAGATGTAAAACACGTACATATGTATGCGGTTTCACCATGTGAGGCTGTGATCACCGTTCACTGGAAGATACCGTCTATGACCTATGAGCATCATGAGCAATGTCACTGCTTGACATGAGTACCCTTCATGAGTGGAAGACTATGTCTGTGGAGTTGATCAAAAGTGAGGAAATGGTGCAAACGTGTTCTCAACATACAGAAATCATGCCAAAATAAGCTCGACATTAAATTAAACTAAAGGAAATATAATGTATAACAGAAGGAAAATTGTGCACCATCGAAATGGTCTTCCAGAGGATCAGGGAGGCTATTAAAGAAGCCACCTTTCTATACAGAAATTTAAAGACTATGACTGTAAGCAAACAATGGCCAAGGAGCTTAGCCCTTACCACTCTGATGTCAAAATTTAAAATTTTCAAATATAATTAAAAGATGAACTGGTGCTCATTCTTCAACAAATTTGGTGGAAGATGGTGCTGTCATAGACAGCAACATTGTCTGCCAAAATTGTTGAAAAATGTGCGCCTGCTTCTTTCCCCATTGACACAGTAAAAGATAGAATATTAACATCAGAGTGCTACGGGTTAAATACTCATTGAAGGCGTCAAAGGATTTCACACAGTGGAAATTCGCTGCTATGGAGACCAGCATACATAAGAGCTTGAGAGCCTAACTTCGCATAATGGCATGGCATTTCCTGTAAGTAGCGAGTGAGTTAAACAGTATATTGGAGATACTAATAAACCTCTTATAAAATACTTATGACAATTTTAATATTGGTACTTCTCCTGCATCTTATAGTGCCTCGATGTATATCTGTGTCATGTTTATAATTGAATTAGTTGCAATGATCATGGTTGGTTGGATAGCCAGTGCAGAGTGTTAACGAAATCAATATTTGGATTATACGTCACTGCTATAAGTACTTTGAGATAGAATCAAATATTAACCCTTTAACATTCATATCAGCCAAAAACAGCTTCTGCGGTCTTGTGAAATGTCCATTTGCAGACCAAGTGAAGGCTATTTTTGAAATTTTACCACTGGAATAACTGGCTCGATAACCGAGCCAATCATTCCAGTGATAAATTTTCAAAAATTGTATTGTCTTGGCCTGTAAATGGACATTCAATAAGCAGATAGTTTAATTTTCTTGATCAAATTTTACCATTAAAAGGTTAAGAGCTGTATTACATTGGCATTTACATATCTGTATCTGTATCATAGAAAAATACTGCTGTATCAATATATGCCATGATCATCACCACATGAGGAGGGTGTGTGGGGATAGAGAGGGGGGTGGGGATGGTAACAAATAGTCTCGTTCGTGTTATATGTGGATAGCAACACCACGACTATTTGAAAAATGTGTGCTTTTACCATTTTTATCAAGTCCATAGCGATGCGTAAGATCTCGACATAGCGTCCAAATGATGTTCGCTATGACAATAATTAGGTAATTGTTAAATTGAAATGATTTTCAGATTTTGTCCGTATTGTTACAGATTTGAACTTATTTTGCAACAAGAATTAGGTAAGTGTTAATGTTTTTCAATAGCCATTTAATTCATCAAGGACTTATTCCATCTTAATAAAACTTTACAAATTTAATTCATCAAGGACTTATTCCATCTTAATAAAACTTTACAAATTTGATCTATGCCATCATTATATCCAGTCTCACTCATAATTGAAATGATTTTCCAATTTTTTCCATATTTTTATGAGTTTTGGACTTATTTTGAAACAAGAATTAAGTAAGTGTTCGTCTTTCAATGCATATTAATTCATCAAGGACTTAACCAATCGATCTTAATAAAACTATTCATATTTGATCTGTACTATATAACTGCATCCACTCTCTATCATAATTGAAAATGATTTTCAAACTTTTTCACTATTTTTACAGTGTTTGAACTTATTGTGGACCAAGAATTATAAGAATTTTAAAGATTTTCAATGGGCTTTAAATTTATCACGGGCTAATCCAATCACAATGATTCTTTACAGATTGTTTTATATCAGCATTGCATTAAGTTTGCATTAAAATTAAAACAATGAAAAAAATTGTCCATACTTTTACATGGCTTGAAAATTTGATTCATCAAGGTGGTATGCTGTCTTAACCATTTAACCCTCATATCAGCAAAAAACGGCTTCTGCAGTGGTCTTGAGAAATGTAAATTTGCAAACCAAGAGAAGACTATTTTTGAAAATTAACCACTGGAATGACTGGCTCGATAACCGACCCAGTCATCATCTTTGAGAAAATTTAAATTTTAATAGAACAAATCCAAGGCTTAAAGGGTTAAGAAATCCTTATCACATGACACTGCCACACCCGAGTGGTATGTGGAAAACTAAAGGGCTTGACACTTTGAACACAGTCCATCTGGTATTATGTCACTACTCTAGCACAGTAAAGAGAACAGTTCCATTTTGGTGTGTTGCTTATGTGTGTGTTTGTATGTGTGTGTGCACGTTTACATGTACCATACTTTCATCTATATTATGCGCTGAGAAATTACTCCTAGCAGAAAATAACATTTAAAGGCAGGTGGCTTGGCTAAATGGTAGAAAAACACAAATGACAAGTTCTGAAACAAATGTTAGAAAATAATATAAGATTCATAGCCGGCTAAGTTCAATTCATGGCCATATTCATAAATCACACTTAGAGCATCTTAGCGATTTAAGAGATTTATCTTGGAGTAAATTCAGAGATTACATGTCTATTAGCCCTTTCACCAACAAATCCCTGAAAAAGTAAATTCTTTATGATATAAAACTTACTCTGTTGAATATTTTGGAATTAATTTGACTGGAAGCTGTTGCTGCCACAGCGTCTAGTCCAATTAATTTCAAAATATGGAACAGTTTTCCTGTTTGGTTTTCCTAAAGTTAGAATTCATCGGTGAAAGGGTTAGCTTACGTATGGTTCACGAACCACACGAATCCCATGCAAGCGAACCGAACTATGGTTTGTCTTCCCTTGGTTTGTGACTTTCCGAACCAATGAATGTTCGTTCCAGCCCTAATAATGTACACCTTTATCATATTTTTCCTCCCAGACATACAATTCAGTCTAAAAATGCAACTAAGGGTACTCACTATTTCCACTTGCCATTTTGTAATAACCAATATTGTGATCTATATTGTTTGCATTAATTGTATTCGATGTAATACATTTGTAAATATTACGTGTATCATTCTTTAATGAAGAAATAAAACACAAAACTGACAAGTCATTGTATTGTTGTATGTCTGACCAACATAAAATGATCCAAAATGGTGCAAAAGAGAAAATGAAGTAGTTCACTTCTTTTATGTTGACAGGCCAATTTAAACCTCATGATTTGGCGGCAGTCCACTGAACTATATAATGACTTGAAGGCGGCCTCCTAAATATGAACTGATTTTGTGATGTCACGAATGTCAATATCGCAAATTAATGTTATTATGTACAGAAGATAATGGTTTTAAAACAATTTGAGCAATACTTTTACTATTTCCTAATCTGCATTCAGCATTATATTTTTTGACAGGATTATTGTTCAGTTGGGGCCGATTTCGTTTGGGACGTTATGATATCATGGCTCTCGTTAGCGTAGATCTCGCAGGAACATAAATGGGGATTCCCCTGTATATTGAATTTATTTCTCTCTCAAAAATGGTTTTGTTCATTCTATTACGGTTAAAGTATTGGATAAACTAGTTAACCCTTAAATGGTCGAGCCAGCCACAACTGGCCTCTGCAGTGGTCTTGAGGAATGTCCATTTTGCAGGCCAAGAGAAGACTATTTTTTTTAATTGACCACTGGAATGCCTGGGTCGATAATCGAGCCAGTCATTCCAGTGATAAATTTTCAAAAATAGTCCTCTTGGCTTGCAAATGAACATTCATTGAGCAAATATTTTGACTCTCTTGACCAAATTTGACCATTAAATGGTTAATATTAATAAAAATAACCACATTTGGCCGATAAGTTGATATTGCTATTTGACATTTAGCGGTAGAGTTAGCAATTTTCATTCCTCGAAAAATTATGGCTTGCGATTTTTCTGAACTACAAATGCATATTATGCACCTGCTGTATACATTTTTGGGGCTCATATTTGGTCAAATTTGGCCTGGGTGTTTTATCTATTAGGGCGTCTAATCTACACGAAAGTAGGGTACATGCATGTGTGAGTTTGTGTGTGCCAAGAGATGTATCTCAAAATTACCCTTCTGATTGGCTCTAAGGATCTTGCCATGAAAGAGAATTTACAGGCTTTGGCCATGAACTGGATGAAAAACACTGAATCTGGATCTGATCAAATTGTGGCTCTGGATCTCTCGGAATGTACTGGTCAAATTGGGCTCAAATCTTACTTAACAAGAAAAGATTAACCTGTTAGCACTCTGATGTAAAAATTTTCATTTTCAAATTAAATTAAACGATGAACTGGTGTTCATTTTTCAACAAATTTAGTGGAAAATAGTGTTGTCTACGACAGCAACATCGTTGAAAAATGCACACCAGTTTCTTTGAAATTACCGTAACACAGTAAAAGATAGTATATTGGCATCAGAGTGGTACAGGTTAAGGATTCCACATCATTGAGGATGAAATAAAGAATCCTAAAAATCCTGACAACATTATTGGAGGGCAAGGATCATCATAATCTCTGCTCTCTGTGTTTGTTAACCCTTTCACTGAGGAATTTACCATATCTCATTTTCAAGGCAACCATACAGAAAAACTTGAATATTTTGAGATTAAATTGACGAAGTGATTGCTGGATTAGGCAAACAAAAGAATAAGTTTTATAGCATAAATAATATAGTTTTAACCAGATTTGTCGGTGAAAGTGTTGATGTAGTATCCATCGGCAGTCCTCACAAGACATGTACGGCTGAATAACTATATAGTCGACTACAATTAGCTACGTATTTGTCATTCGAGTGCGCTAATTTTAAACTAGATTGTTCCGATATAATTGATACCTTTGATCGACAAAGAATCAGTTCTAGCTCACCAGACGAACATATCAGTAGGTGAGCTCGAGTAGTTAATCAAGTTGTATTGTACTCGCATATCTATGTTGGAATCGTATATCTGGCGAGTCGTCTAAACTGGCATGCATATATATATATATATATAATACGACAACGAAACTAACCTGATTCCAAAGCATCTGGCGACTGTGAATGTCTGACTCATCATTTCTCACGTGAACATCATGTTCCCCAAGGTAATTTCCACTAAATTATTATGCTATTTCTAATATGCTTTTCAAATCATTATCAACACAACGCTTTCAATCATTTCACACTCACCGAAGATACTTTGAGCAATTTAATTGAAAGTCATTGCTGACTAAGGCAGAAACAACTTTGTCAAATTCTCAGAATAATTAGTACTTGGCTTTCAATTTGTTAGGACTCTGTTATATACGTTATCGAGATCCTGTGTGAAACGTGTTCCAAACTATTGTTGCAATTTCATTGTCACTCAATAGGTAAGCATGTCACTGCATGTCGAACGATATTGAAATCACTGATTAATCGGAGAAGAATTTGGTGAAGTTGTTGCTGCCTGATGATTCAATCAACTTGCTCGAAATATTCTGCAAGTACTACATTGAAACTTGATTGAAAGTTGTTGTAGCACTGATTTTAAAATTTATTTCAAAATGTTGCCTAGTGAGACTTGTGTTGTTAGCTCACCTGGCCCAAAGGGCCCAAGTGAGCCTATGCTATGGCAGCGGGCTGTCATCCATCCGTCAAATCGCTTCTCCTCAATGGTTTGCACAACTTCAACCACATTTGACAGGAAGGATCATATCCGGGTACCCTCCAAGAACCTCTATTCAGAATTTTGATGGGTCAATTTTGTGGGTGAAAATCTGAGATTTTATGAGAAAGTTACCGGAAATTCTAAAAAATGCTACTCCTTAACTTCTTGACAGATTCCAACAAAATTTGCCTGGAGGGATCATATAGTAGTAGGCTCTAGAACTTCTATTCAGAATTTTTATTGTTCAATTGACTGGTCAAATTTTTGGGTGAACATCTTGGATTTTATGAAAAATGTACCGGAAATTGTCAAAACGCTGCTTCTCATTAACTGCTTGGTGAATTTAAAATTAAATTGGGTGGAAGTAACATGGATGTAGGCCTCGGAACCTCCATACAGAATTTTGATTGGTCAAATTTTTTGGTGAAAATCTTAGATTTTATGAAAAATTTACCTGAAATTTTCAAAACAGTACTCATCACTAACCAATTGATGGATGTGAGCCATAGTTGGCTGAACTATCTGCCTAGGCTCCACAACATATATTCAGAATTTTAATGGTTGACTTTTTGGGTGAAAATCATAAATTTTATGAGAAATTTAATGGGAATTGTCAAAATGCTACTCATTAACCGCTTGGCGGATTTCAACTTTATTTTGGCTGGAATGATTCTGTTGTGTTAAACTATAGAATTTTTTTAATTTTCCAGAATTATTTCAAACGCTACACCTTAATTAATGCCTCGATTTCAACGAAACTTGAAGGGAATGGTCCTAAATGCATAGCAGTAGGATTAAACATCAAATGAGAATTTTAATCAATTGGTCAATTTGTTTGGTAGCCATCTTGGATTTTTCAAAAACTCCCATGTCTATTTAAATGCAAATGGTTCAAATGCTAATGATCCAGGTGAGCGTCACAGGCCTTTGGACCTCTTGTTTACAAATAATTTAAGAACAATTTGAAGGAAAGTTGTTGCTGCTATAGACAGCAACAGTTGTCAGTCAACCTGCTATAAACATCTTTAATCCAGCACCTTTTACCTCTTGAGATACACACAATAACATTGCTATGTGCAATCAAACCAGCTTTGGTCACCTTGTAGGCTAACACACTATAACATTGCTATGTGCAATCAAGGCAGCTTTGCTCACCTTGTAGGCTAACACACTATAACATTGCTATGCGCAATCAAGGCAGCTTTGCTCACCTTGTAGGCTAACACACTATAACATTGCTATGTGCAATCAAGGCAGCTTTGCTCACCTTGTAGGCTAACACACTATAACATTGCTATGCGCAATCAAGGCAGCTTTGCTCACCTTGTAGGCTAACACACTATAACATTGCTATGTGCAATCAAGGCAGCTTTGCTCACCTTGTAGGCTAACACACTATAACATTGCTATGTGCAATCAAGGCAGCTTTGCTCACCTTGTAGGCTAACACACTATAACATTGCTATGCGCAATCAAGGAAGCTTTGCTCACCTTGTAGGCTAACACACTATAACATTGCTATGTGCAATCAAGGCAGCTTTGCTCACCTTGTACGCTAACACTATAACATTGCTATGCGCAATCAAGGCAGCTTTGCTCACCTTGTAGGCTAACACACTATAACATTGCTATGTGCAATCAAGGCAGCTTTGCTCACCTTGTAGGCTAACACACTATAACATTGCTATGTGCAATCAAGGCAGCTTTGCTCACCTTGTAGGCTAACACACTATAACATTGCTATGTGCAATCAAGGCAGCTTTGCTCACCTTGGAGGCTAACAGTACAACGACGACCATTAGTTTTACAAAAATGGTTTCATATCATGTGTTGCGCAACAGCAACGACAAGAAAATCGCAAATAATTTACCTTTCCGATTTTAGCTATGCCCCGCCCATCTCTAGCTAAGCTCCACCCACACCTCGCTCATGTTGGGATCGATCGATCGATCTCTGAAGACCCTGACTATCATTCCAAAAACTACACAGGTAAGCTGTTGAATATTTTGAAACTAATTTGACTGGGTGCTGCAACAGCGCCCAGTCAAATTAGTTTCAAAATATTCAACAGCATACTTATTAAATAGCAAATAATTACAAAAACATACAATTTGAAGACGATTTATATGGAACCCTTTGTGATGTAATGATTGTGGCGTCATCATACACGCGCTGGGCTGATTTTGACGTTATACGAGGTCAGATGATGGATGGATACTCTGGAAAGGTGAATTGTGCTTGCGGATATCAAAGTTGTTGCTACATTACAACCTACCTCCTTGCATTACTATAGCTCTCCTCTGAAGGGAAGCATAGTAGGAATTACAGCCGCCATCTGCTGGTATAGTGGTTATCGAGTAACTGGAGGCATCTCCATACGCTCTCCAATGTTGACTGTAGTAGTAGAAACATCCTACAGCTGCAATCAGTCCTTCGGTTTTGCCCACTGTGTCTTGTCCTCAGCCAAAACCCTTAGTTTCCTCAGGTCCATTCTTGACCTGAGTGTACCTAATCATGCTTTCTTGAGGTCACCTCGTAGCACGCTTAGCAGATTTATGCAATGATGTTCTCTCCTGGCTCTGTATTTGCTGGCTCCCAGTAGGGCGAATTCCAAGGCTCTCTGTGCTGGTGTGTCTTCTGGCATCCTTAGCACATAGCCGAACATGGATCAACTTTGCTGGGTGACTTTTACAGACAGCGGCGGCGTATTACACATCTTGTATAGTGCATCGTTGGAAATCCATAGTAATTCGCTTGAATGTTATATCTTAATATTAAGCATTAATAGGGTTAATATCCTACACACAGCCATTAAGCACAATGACAACCTCATTGGCTGATAGCTATCACATGACCTTTGTTGATAGCAACCGTGACATTCATTCATTTGATGAAATCCAGTCATATAATCCAGCTTTCTGCAGATCCCTGAAGAGGAAGTTGATCCGAGATTGACTTGGCTCTGAATATCTGAATAAAGCTGAAATAAAAGTAACCTAATTTCTATCCACTATATGACTGTAAACGTAACAATTATACCAAAATATGTGCTATACGGACATATCTTGGTATAGATACTTGGCTGAATTGGATACGGTAATATCTCTACTGAATAACCCTATTCTGATGAGATATAGCTATCAAAAATTAATCCTAGCCCCCCCGCCCTGAAATTTGACACACAGGGGAGGCTTGAGGATGGCCATAATGCAAGGAGGTAGGTATAGTAATTAGTAAAACATAGGGGCGTGGGGTCATTGACACTACATTACAACCTACCTCCTTGCATTACTTTAGCTCAAATGCAGATTTCAACATTGAACAACAACCCGGAGAATTTCGAACAAATGTGATGTACAAATGTCCAAAAGGACTGAACACATTGTTAGTAATAACAGCTTGTGAAGAAAAAACTACGAATGACAATAATTGTACAGAATTACTACCATAAGGAACCCAGCTAAGAGGGATTCAAATGTGAGGAAGAAATGAGTGTAAAGAAGGGTGACTAAAAGACCATGAAATACACAAATAGACCAGCATAGATATAAAAATCATGCAAGAAGGGAAACTTAAGAGACAGAGAATGAATAATGATATGAAATGAAGTAAGATAGAGTTCACATGTGAAAAAGGAAATCGAGATAGATTTTCACTCACCCATGAAGGAGATGATCATGAGAGTGAAGTAGATGAATGGGCAGATGAAGAAGAAATGCGAGACATGGAACACGAGGTGACTTTCTGAAGGTTCTTATAGAAGAAGGGCCAGAATACTTCAGATAATAATTGATAACGATATTCTCTGACTTCCAATTAGCCACCTGCATAACCTCTTCTAAAGAAGAACCGTTAAAATGAGCACAAGAAGTAGCATCCTAACATCATGGGTTTTGACACCCATAACCGAACAGGAGCCTTCAGTCACTCAATAACCACAATACCCAGCAGACGACGTCTGTAAAAATTCTTCCTACTATGCTTCCTTTCAGAGAAGAAAAGAGCTATAGTAATGCCAGGAGGTACATGTAGGTATAGTAATTAGTAAAACATAAGACCAGCCCCTTTGGGTTGTCTGGTCGTAAAATGACGTCTTCGTCGAAGAAGACTATCGTCACTGAATTTTTCTAAATAATTCCTAATCTTCTTGCTTCAGGATGACTAATAACTAGCTACTGTTAACCCTTTGCTGATTAACCCAGTGAAAACTGGCCTCTGCATTCAGGAACGATTGTTTACAGGTCGAGATTTTTTTTTTAATTTAGCTACTGGAATGATGCGTAAACCATGACTGACTCGATAAGTGAGTCAGTCATTCCAGTGGTGAATTTAAAAAAATAGTCTCCCCTTGGCCTACAAATGGCCATTTTCTTTCAGACAATAGAACTAGACCAAATCTGGCCATTAACCCTTTAATGGTCAAGCCGGCCAAAACCGGCCACCAGAGTTGCCTTGATAAATGTCCACTTGTAGGGCAAGAAAAGACTATTTTTTTTAATTTACCACTAGAATGACTGGCTCGATAATCGAGGCAGGCATGCCAGTAGTAAATTTTCTAAAACTTTTCCTGCAAATGGACATTCACTAAGCAAAAATTTGAATTTTCTGAACAAATTTCGGCCATTAACCCTTACCACTCTGATGTCAATATTCTATCTTTTACTGTGTCAAAAGAAGAGATACCGGTGTACATTTTTCAACCGAAGACAAGCGTCAGGTATACTTCAGCGATGTGGCTTATCACGTTTTACCAGTTTACATTTTTCAACAGTTTTGGTGGACGATATTGCTGTCTATGGCAGCCCCACCTTCCACCAAATTTGTAGAAAAATTAACACCAGTTCATCTTTTAATTTAATTAGAAAATTTTTGGTATGATTTTATGCTGTTATAACTGGGTAATTTGTACTCAAGCTGATTAATCAAGTAATCACGATTATTATTAAATAATCGATCGTAATTACTGAAAGCAATAATCGCGCAAGCCTACTTGTCTCTTAACGGCACATCCTGTCAAGTATATATTGTCATCAGATTTTCAAGTTTAATACTTATAATTGTCAAATTTTATCGAGAAAATATTATTTGCTGATTGAATGCCCATTTACATGCCAAGTGGGCTATTTTTGACAATTTACCACTGGAATGACTGGCTCGATATCCAAGCCAGTCATTCAAGTGGTAAGGTTTCAAAAATAGGTTTACTTGCCCTGCAAATGGGCATTCCCTAAGGAAAAATGTTTAATTTAAATTTGACTATTAAAGACTTCACAATTACTAAGCTAATACCCTTTAGCCATTTAACCCTCAAGTCGGCCAAAAACGCCTTCTGCAGTGGTCTTGAGAAATGTCCATTTGCAGAGAAAGAGATAACCGATCCAGTCATTCGAGTGGTAAATTTTTTAAATAGTCAAATTTTTGTCTGCAAATGGATATTTTCTATGAGAAAATTTAAATTTTCTTGAATAAATTTGAAGGCTAATTGGTTAAAGAAGACTAATTTCCTTCACCTTTCAAGCACATCAAATCGGCCACAAATGGCTTCTGCAGTGGTCTTGAGAAATGTCTATTTGCAGACCAGGAGAAGAATATTTTTGAAACCTTAGTAGGGGAGTGACTGGCTCGATAACCAAGTCAGTGGTTTCAGTGATAAATTTTCAAAAATAATCTTGGTCTTCAAATTGAAATTTTCTTGAACAAATCCTTCACTGGTAAAGAAAAAAAGATAGAAAATGTAAATTTGCAAAGCGAGAGAAGACTATTTTTTTAAATTTACCACTGGAATTAATGGCTCGGTAATTGAGCCAGTCATTTCAGTGTTAAAATTTCAAAAATAATCTTGTGCTGCAAATTTACATTTCTGAAGACCACTGCAGAAGGCATTTTTGGCTGATGTGAGGGTTATTACACTCTTATCACTCTGGTGTCAGTATTCTATCTTTCACTGCGTCACGAGGAAAGAAACTGGTGTACATTGTTCAACAAATTTGGTGGATGATGTTGCTGTCTAGGCAACATCTTCCACCAAATTTGTTGAAAAATGAACAGCAGTTCATCTCTTAATTTTAATTTGAAATTTTTTAATTTTGACATCAGAGTAGTATGTATAGAGATTGTTAAGTTATGCTCAACTAGACTGTTAGAATTTTCTTTAGACTTGCTTGTTAACTTTTTTTAGGCTACAGTATAGCTTATCAATAAGTTAACATACTGGTAGTTCCTAAACAACTAAAACGTGTTAGTTAGTACAATTATGAGCACAATGTATGAAATAGTATGTTGAATATTTTGGACATAATTGAATTGGAAGACACTGCTGCCTAAGGCAACAATGTCTTCCAATTCGTGTATGTTCAAAATATTCAACAGTACGTTTTACAGTTCAATTATGTTCAAAATATTCAACACTCAACAGTTCGTTTTATTTTGTTTTGGAAGACGTGTTAAGTTCTATTTGAGGTATACTATATGCTTCTATTTATTACACACATTGTTTTATAAGCACTCTGCTTATTGAGATAGGTACTACATTTACTCTGTTCACCTGTTTCCATACCTGTGTCTTTCTGTTCTTTGCTTGTGTAAAGGTGGTTTTCAATCGATAGCTCAGCTTCGCCGTAACCCTTTAATAATTAAGAAAATATAAATATTTGCTTATTAAATGTCCACTTGTAGGCCAAGAGAAGACTTTTTTAGAATTTGCCAGTCATTTTAGTGGTAAAAATTATCTTGTGGAAATTATGAACATTCTCAATTCTCAGGACACTGTAGGGGCTTAATGAAGTAATGGTCAAGCCAGTAAAAAACAGCTGTAGTGATCTTGAGGAATGTTGATTTGCAGACCCAGAGAAGACTGGGATGCCTTTTTTGATAACTGAGACACTCACTCCATTGTTTTATCTTTGCTTGCAAATGGACGGTAACTAAACAAATATCTTAATTTTCTTAGCCAAATTTGGCCATTAACTCATGCCTAGATTTGGTCAAGAAAAGCTAAATATTTGCTTATTGAATGTTCATTTGCAGGCCAAGAGAGGATTATTTTTTAGAATTTACCAATGGAATGACTGTCTCAAAAATTGCCCACTTGGCCTGCATATGGACATTCCTCAAGACCACTACGGAGAAGGTGATTAGGTTTTTGGTGGTGAGACCTACCCAACCATTCATTCATTCATTCATTCATTCATTCATTCATTCATGTCTTCTCTAAATATTTCTGAGTCTGAAGAACTTGATTTTCGTTCGGTCTGCTACTTGATGTCAATGTTGATGAAAGTTTGGATAAGTTGATTATACACTAGGAGACATTCTGCTGGTTTGGTCCTCAGTGAGTCCACCAGTGAGGATAATATCTGTATTGTCAAGCATGCGTACATGGCTAGAAATTACCTATTTTTAATCGTGATCCATACAAATCAATCAGTACGCCAGAAAATTTAGATCCCTGGAAATTTTGTACTGTTCGGTACTGTCATACTGCACATAAAATAAAATTATTCTACTCTGGGATGAGATTTTTCCTATTTTTATACGAAATCCTCTTTTGTTAATGCGACATAGGAAATCCTGAAATTTTGAAGTGCAGAACTACATGTAGTGTATTCTTTTCCCATTAAAGGTCTCGATTGGTCAACAAAATCTAAATTTCTGCCTAGTGAATGTTCATTTGCAGGCAGAGAAGACAAATTTTGAAAATTTATCAGTGGAATGACTGGCTCAGTTACCATGCCAGTTATTCCAGTTGTAAATTTTCAAAAAATCCATTCTCTTGACCTGCAAATTATTATTCCTCAGGACAGTTGCATAGGCGTTTTGACTCACCTGCCAATTAAAAGGTTAACTGCTTTAGGAGATTGTGACAATTTCTATGTCAAGAAGGACTGACACTTCGCATTGAGCCATTTCCTTTTTTTCTTCGAGATTGATCACATCCCTGTCTACTGTTCTGAAACATGTTGGTACAATCTGAACAATTTGTAAATGTTCTGTTGAAGATTTTGGACTTGATTGGATTACGCCTTTGCTGACATGGTCTTATTCAACAGTATGTTTTATTTAGTTTTTGGGAAAATGTTAGAGGCGATCACAAATGAGAATTAGATTAGAAAAGTCCATTTGCAGATGAATAGAAGACTATTTTTGAAAAATTACCACTGGAATGACTGGCTCGATAACCGAGCCAGCCATTCCAGTGGTAATTTTTCAAAAATAGTCTTCTTGGCCAGCAAATGGACTTTTCTCATGACTATTGTGTCGGGCATTTTGAGCGGCTTGACCATTAAAGGGTTAACAAAGCTACAGAGAACAAAAAACTGTTACAGAAAATCTAGAGGAATTCTGAGTGATAAGAATTAATGACCGGCGAAAAATTGCTAAATGGAAAGAATGTTGAAAATAATGCCTTAAAATTTCAGCATTAATTTTTTTCTAGATACGGAAAAATTAAGCTACGAGGATTTATAAAACAAGAAAATAAATTGGTATGACCTTAGGATGAGCCCATACATCCTCCATACATCTTACTGATCATAAATACATCCATCCAGGTTTTTGTTTTCATGTTGTAACTTCTCTTCTACTTGTTGTATGTTAAGCAAACCTTTTCGAAGATAGGTTATGATATTTAGGCTAGTCCATCCATCTATCCAGATGTCTCTGGCCAAGAGGGACATGCACCATTTGCAGATTTTGTTTTCCATTTGATACTTTTACATCTACTCAAATATGTTAATGGAATATTATAGATAGGTTGATTATAGGGATAGGAAGAAGCATTTGACCTGAAAGGTCACATGAGCTTAAGCCATAGCGACCATCTGCCATCCATCTGTCATCTGCATGTCGCCAACATTTTTTAAGCGACTTCTCAAGAAGCAGTGGGTGGATTTCGACTAAATTTTGCAGGGAACATCCTCGGGTCATAGAAATCAAAGTTTATTCAAACGAACCTAACTAGTCCATTAGCTCTGGTTCTCCTTCAGCCCTCTGTGGCTATATTGTATTTGGCTCTGTTTTTAGAACCACCAACTTCTCCGGAACTGCTTGACTAATTTATGTGAAAATCAAGAATGTAGAGCATGAGCTGAACAAAGTTTGATCCAGGTAAACTGATTGGTTTGTTCGTCAGATAGCCATTTTGAATGGCCTTGTTTACTATGAAAGCTTTGGAAGGATAGCCGTAGATTTGTAAATATTGTTACTTATGGATGCGACCTCCATCGACCACTCATTATTTAGTTTCCATTAATTATTACATTTTGCTAGTTAAAACGGTTATGTTTTTAGGTCTTCCAAATGTAACTGTGACAATGAATTGGTTTAGTCAATCAGGTCAGTGACCATCTTAGATTTCCGTGCTACATGCACAAATTCTTTGCATTTTGGACCTAAAATTTACTTATTTCGGACATAAATTTTCATAAAAATATTTTTAACACAGATCTTGCCCCTCCGATCACAATTTTCCCATTTCCAATTATAAACCTCTCTTCGCCCAGATTTTCATATCCTCTCAAAATTTAGGCATGCTGCTGGACTTTTGGTCCCAAATATTCATATTTCCGGCCAAACTGTTTATAATGTTCATGATGCAAATACTGATGTTTCAGGTGTGGACCCCATGATAAGAATTTTCTGTATAATATGGACTGTATGGTTGAGAAGGGTTATCATTTATTAACTGATTGCAAAGTTAACCATGACCTCTAAGCTGTGGCTGAAAGTGGTATTGGCTAATCTGTTGATTAACATGATTAACGCATTCACCGATGAATTCCCCAGGTCTCATTTTCAAAGCAACTATGCAGTAAAGCTGCTTAATATTTTGAAAATTATTTAACTGGATGACGTTTCTGCCTAAGCCAGCAACATCTTCCAGTCAAATTAATTTCGAAATAGTCAACAATTTAAGTTTTTTATCCTTAAAAATTGATTTTTTTTCAGAGATTTGTAGATGAAAGGGTTAATGCGTTGCAAAATGTCCATGCATACATGTACTAACCGTGATCTTACTCATAAATAACAAATCATCCAATGCACAATTTGCAGTGAACGCCAATATTATTATTCTAACCTATTTACGTTTAGCTTGAAGCCTGCTTGTACAGTTAAACTATCGTGCAAGCATTACTTCTTTTCTTTACACAAATGTTCTGCAAGTGAGACAACTTGTTCTATAAATAGGGTAGCAATAATTTTGGAAATCTTTTACAAATACATACTTTTCTTTAATGGAATCGTCTAAATTTTCAACTCAGAATCTACATATGATGCATTCTATATATTGAGTTAGGATAACTTTAAGTCATGATTGTCTGTCATGCTATTTTTTGTCTTTACAGATTGTCTCATCTGTTGGACCACTGAACCGCTTAATTAGGAGCAGATTATAGTACTATGGAATCTTTGCCCATTTCAATCAGGAACAATTCCAATGCGGATGTACTGCATATACTGAGAGAAGACACAATGTCACATGTATTATATACAGCTCACCTATTGGAGAACTCTGAAATGAATACGGAGCGGATAATGGAGTGTGATTGTCTCATTTCAAAATATATGTGTTTAGCGAGGTCATTTATGTATTTTGTTGGATAACATTTTTATTTATATATAAACCCTAAAACCTACATTGTATTGCGAATCTTATTAATTGTATGATACATGTAATTGGCATTTATGTATATCGTATTCATATATGATATGAATTTCTTCTTTTAACAACCATGGAGGATAGCACATTAGTAACAAGTTCTAAGCAGTATAAATGTTCCAGTTGTCAGCTGGAATTTTTTAGTTTGCATGTATTGTACAAACATAAGACTTTATGCAATCAAAATGTTAAGCGTTCAGGATGTTTAAAGTGTGGAAAGGAATTAGGAGAGAATCACTTTTCATGCAATGATTGTGACAGATGCTTTACCCAGTTGAGTTTCTTACATAATCATCAAGTAAAGCATACAGTAGATTCCAGCATACAGCCACAGGATGTTGGTAAAACCTCTCAGGATAGCCGATTACCCCCAGGTCCTGACAAATTTAAGTGCGATTTTTGCGGGAAAGTATCTCATAGTCGGCTTGATATGGAAAACCATATTAAATCACACAGTCGTGAGAAACCATTTGAATGTGAAATTTGTGGCAGGGCATTTGCGTATAGAGGTAGTTTAAAGGCACATGTGTTTACTCATTCAAAAAGAAAGAGAGTTATACAATTTAAGTGCAATCTTTGCCACAGTGTATTTGATACGAAACCTCAAATAGAAGCTCACGCACGAGCACATACTGGTATTAAACCATTCGATTGTGATGTATGTGGCAAGCTGTTTTCATATAAACGTAATCTGAAAGCACATAGGAGCATCTTCCATCCTGAAGAACCAGATGTACAAAAAGGATTTGATAATAATAGTAGCAGTAGTAGTGATAAATGGTATACTATACAACATAAAGAGATAACCCTTAGTATAGACAATCATAATCGTGGCACTGTAACTACATCTCGAAGACATAGTGATGGTAAGTTACTGTTTTGTCAGAAGTGCCCAAAGAAATTTCCTGATTTGAGTTCTTTTCTCAAGCACAGACGCATGCATACAGATGTTAAACCATATACCTGCTCATTGTGTAATACAGGGTTTTGTAGTTCTAGCAGCCTAAAACAGCATGTTGCTTCAGTACATACCGAAGAAGACACAAATCCAGATATAGTCTCAGAAACTCAGGTAATCAAGGAGGAACATGAAATGCCTACCGAAGATGAGAGTATGACAAGCTACCAATGCTTCGAATGTGACCGAGTATTTTTCCAGTTTGGTGTTTTTAACAGGCATAAAATGATGCATACGCATGCCATGCAATATCAATCTAAAAAATCAGTCAAGAAAGAGCCAGAAGAACTTGACAGCCTGACTCCATGTAGCTCACAGCACAATTTAAGCAGTCCAGAGGTTACACAAGAGACAGATTTATTGCTGCAGAAGCTGTTCAAAAATAGACCACCTAGACAGATTGAGTTGACAGGGCCAAGTACGCCATCTGTCATTGATACGGAATATACTTGCTTCATATGTGGTATACATTTTAAAAACAAATTTGCTTTACGTGCTCACCAACGGTTACATAGTGATGCAGAACAATACCCATGTTCTTGTGGTAGGAATTTTTCTTACCATTCTAGTATGCTGAAACATGAGAAGAAACATAGCACGTTCCACCGGTATTCATGTAACGACTGTGGTGTCTATTACTTAGATGTTGAGCGCTTGCAAATGGCAAATAACAATAAGACACATGAGAAATTGTGTGCAGACCTTCCAAAGACTTTTAATCCTGTGCTTTTAGATGTAGATCAAATAAGGAGAACATGTACTATGAAGAGCTTTCTACATCCAAGCAACTTGCAACTTCAAACGCAGGTACATCAAGTTAAGAATCCTTTTGTTTTCATTGATTGTTCTGCATGTTGTTATAAAGTGTCCATCTCAAATTCACATGACCAACATGAAATCTCTCGTAGTATAACCTCATCTATGTCGAATGTAAAGATGTGTACCCCCACTATCAATAAGAAATTACGTAAAAATAAGAACATTTATAAGTGTCATGATTGTAGAAAATGTTTTTCTGTTGAGAGTGATTTAAGAATCCACACTCGAATACATGCGGAACATTTAGTAGTGAATACAGGTGAAGCCAGGGCACTAGAGGCAACCAAGCGTAAAGTGGGTGAATGTTCTCTATGTGCAAAAGTGTTTTCAAATGTGGCTGACCTAAATAAACATTGGCAATTACACAATGAGGAGAAGCTATTTAAATGCCATAGATGTGGTTTTATGTTTGCTGGTATCAGAAACCGTGCAAAGCATGAGAAATCTAAAGCATGTATCGAGGCCTTCGCGAACAAGATTGAAAATAGGAAAAGAGATGCGTATACGTGTTCCGAGTGTGGAAAATGGTTTGCTCTAAAGAGTGCTTTAGTAATCCATAATCGAGTACACGTGTCAGAAACATCTTCAGAATCAGCACAGGCCAATGCAGATCAAATAGCCCTAGAAGTGAACAATTTTAAAGAAGGTGAATGCCTTTATTGTAGGAAAATATTCTTGAACAAACATGACATAGCTGACCATCAGCTGTTACACAATGGAGAAAGACTATTTGAATGCCAGAAGTGCGGCTTGATGCTGTGTGGTCTCAAAAACAGAGATAAGCATGAGCGATCTAAATCATGTAGAGAAGCTTATAGATACCGGTATGGAGAATGTCATACATGCACAGTATGTGGTCAACTCTTCCAAAAACTGGTGCAGTTGATAAATCACTCTAAGGAGCATGGAGGAGAGCAACAATTTCATTGTGAAAAATGTGGTAAAGAGTTCTCAAATTCTGAAGCTCTTAAAAGACATGAAAAAAAGCACAAACAGCAACCTCGTGACTTTACAAGAAAGTCAAAATCTGTTTTGTCTAGTTACTTAAAGATGAAAAGAAAAATGGTTGGTATAAAAACTACAAAGGCTAGTATTGTAAAAAGTCTAACAGGCCATACATCTAATCAGAAAACAGAAATCGATACGAATCCATATTTGAAAGATTCCAGAAGTACACAGCTGAACATGTCAATAGTGCAAGAGAATGCGACTGCAGATAATAATGATAACATCCTAAGTGATAATGACCAAGTGCACAATGAGCTTGTAGAGGCAAATTCCTATGACGCGCAACAAATTGGCGTAAACGATCAGATTATAGACTCCAATCAAGGAACTGATCAAATGGATACATCACTAAACCCGGAAGGGTCTCGTACACCTCTTATCGACTATGACTTATTGAAGCAAGGAAATGATGAGGAGATGGAAGGTTATAGACCATATAATGCAGGCCATAACCCAGATAAATCTTACCAAAAGGGTGACGACGTATTTCGCAAGATTTCAGTATTTACAGATAATGACGCAATTGAGAGTCAACAAGAAGATCAATCCATTGAACAAAACAAACATCCACAACCGGATGACCTAATGAGTCAGATGGCAGAGATGACATACCAGGCATTGTTACAGGATGGTATGGAGAGTTTCAACGCACCAAGTAAAATATATGTTACAAGCACATGTTTGCAATTGGATGACTACCCGCAAATAATGAACTCTGATCTTCCAAACCCTGTGGAACAGGAAGGCTTGCATCAGCAAAGAGGTGTCTCTTCAGCAGAATTACTCAAGCAAGAAGATATAAATAATGCGAGAAATACGGTAATTGACCCAGATAAATTGTTGTGGCAACTTGAAGATTTCAACTCCCAGACTGCACAGATTTCAGCTGAAGGCGAGAAGAGAATTTATTCTCAGGAAGGGAGTCAGTTGAATATGGAATGTGATCAAGATCATTCTCTCCAGAGCAAAGATGGAATCCGCCCTGATTCACACGGCATGGATTGTGACCACACTAACCAGCTACAGCAGCTAGATATACATAGGAACTGTCCACAAAATATACATTCTGTCCAAGAGTTAGGGGAACATACTCACACTCCACTAGTGACAAAGTCTGACCCGCAAAATGTTCTGCAATCTGGTGATATAAAGAACATAGATGTGAATCCCGATCAGTCTCTCCAGCAGGAAAACATAATTAGCCACAATATTCCAAATGTTGAGATTGATCTTCAGAAACATGTAGAAAAAGGAAGCTCCACTAGCTTTTATTCAGAGAATACAGACAATAACACGGAGACACCTCTGCAACAGGATGACTTAAATAGTCACGTTTCACAGAATCCATGTAGCGCCATAGATAAATCTCCTCAGCTTGGAAAGCCTGAACGACTTGATCATGAAAATAAAAGCTCACACAAATCATCACAGTTGAATGATTTAGAGGAACACAGTCTGCTGGATACAAGCTCACATAAACTGTCAGGGTTTGAAGATTTGAAAAACAGTCCTTCTGTGAGTCCGGATTTTGAGTTACATGAATCATGGCAACAACCATTGATTGAACAGAATGAGCCTGAAAATAAGCACTGCGATCTTGATGGTTCTAGAGAAAGCTATGATTCCAATAACCAGAACAGCATGAACACCAATTCTAAATCCTTTTGTGATAGTGAGATTGTTGATGCAGTTAATATTGGAATTGTGAAGCATTCATCTCAGCATGTACCGTTTGAATTTAATAATGTCTCACAAGCTAATACAGCCTCACAAGTCCAACCCATCAGTTTTGAACAACCTTCAGATGAATGTCATTTAGAGCCAGGACAAATGGACACAAAACTTGATATAAAACATCTGGCTAGTAAGCATTCACCTCCATTTGAAATTAGTAATGTCTCAGAGGCCAGTACAGCCTCGGAAGTCCAACCCTTCAGTTTTGAACAACTTTCAGAAGACAGTCATTTAGAGCCAGGACAATTGGACACAAACCCTGATGTGAAACATCTGGCTAGTAAGTGTTCACCTTGTGTTGAATCTAGTTCTGCAGATGTTAAAAATGACATACAATGTGGTCCAGATCAAACTACATCTGATGTTAATAGCAAACACATCAAGTCTAATCGATCTTTCCCTTCAAATGAACAAAATAACATCACGGCAGGGTGTAAAAAGCGAAGAGTGGATTCTGTAAGTTTGAAAAATGCTAAGCAAAGACCATCAGTAGGTGGTCGAATCAAGACCAATAGCCTGAAACGTTCTTTGCCTTCTTCACGACATCATGCAAAAGTATCACAACAGAGCAGTGATTCCCCAAATGCGCATGAATGTGATCAATGTCATAATACATTTTTTAGCGCATTTAACTTAAATAGACATATGAGAACACATACTGGTGAGAAGCCGTATAAGTGTTCAAAGTGTGGATTATGTTTTGCAGACATTGGAAATCTGAGAAAACACCGTTCGAATGTACACAGAGACAAGTGTTCAAAGTGTGGATTAAGTTTTTCAAACATCGGAAATCTTAAAAAACACCGTAGAAATGTGCACAGAGAAAATATGAATAACTTAACTCGACGCAGTAGAGTGACCAATGAATGCCGAAAGTGTGATATGGAATTTATTTCATCAATTCAATTAAAGAAGCCTAAGCGTTGTGCCACAAAGGCGAGTACAAGTGTAAATACATCTAACAACTTTGGCACAGTGAACAAAAATACTATCACACGTTCTGTGGATGATAGCTCCACATGTTCTATAGCTACTGGGCCTATTACTTTGAATGATGATCCCAAAAACAGTATCAAAATAATCTTCCCATCTGATTCATCATTCGCAGACTCTGCATATGTTTCTAATAGTATGAATGTCGAGAATACTTGTGAATCAGATCCCAAACATTCGATTGTGACTGATTCTTCACTGCCTTTTGAGTGTACAGATTGCGGTAAGCGGTTTCCTTGGCTAGGAAATTTAAAGCGACATCAGAGAATTCACACTGATGAATTGAACAATTCTAGCCTACGCAAGAAAGATTTAGATGCTTTAAACAAAACCCAAATCACAGACATTCAACCTAAGTCAGATGGTCTTCCAACCTCTACTCTTTCAAGCTCATCAATTGTACCATCTCATATCACTATTGAAAAGAGTTCAAGTCAGCCTATTTCACAAATCAATAATAAGAAATGCAGATTTTGCGATAAAGAGCTCCCATGTTTGAGCAAACTGATAAGACATGAGCGAACACACACAGGTGAGAAACCATTTGCCTGCTTGGAGTGTGATAGAAGATATGCAGACTCTGCTAGTTTAACCAAGCATAGTAAGTCGCATATGAAACTAAGTCAAAATCAGTTATCCAACTTGTCTCTGCAGAGAGATACATCGGATACTGTGGCACACCAGGCATCACAAATCGAAAGCCAGAAAGAACATATTTTACAAGAGAAAGAAGCAGAAGAGCAGAGGATGCAAACGCAACAGATGTTGCAGATATCACAACAAGAAATGTTACTACAGCAGCACCAGATCACAGAGACACACCAACAGATACCACAGATAGAACAAATGTCATTGGGGCAGCACCAGCTGTTGTATACCGGAGATCAACAACAAATTGTACAACTGAACCCAGAGATGTCACAGGATCATCAGCAGATACACCAACAAATGCTGTTCCCGAAGCAGGAAGCACTGCAGGTTCAGGAACAACATTACATGTTACATGATACTCAATCAATGCTACAAGAACAACAACCATCACATTTTCAGATACCACTACAGATAAACCAGGAGATTTCCCAAAATCATCATCAGACACCTGCTACACAATTCCATTTACAACAACAACCCTATCAATATCAGTTGCAGTCACAACAGCAGATGCCATATCAGCAACATCAAGCTTTACAGATCCAACCAGAAATAACACATGCACAACCCCAGATGCTGTATGTGCAGCCCATACAGACGCAACCTCAATTGATACAGATGCAACCTCAGATGATACAACCGCAACCTCAAGTCAAACATGAGCAAACAAACATGTTGGAAGTGGAACAGCCAACACAGCAAACACAATACATTATTCCAGATGTTGGGCAGATTCCCTCAGGTCAACAACAGATTCCACAGACACAACCCCAGATACAGCAATGTCAGAACCCTGTTTTACAGGCACAACCTCAGATACAACAAGGACAGAACCTAGTGTTACAAACACAACCTCAGGTGCAACATGGTCAATTGGAGATTATGTCGTCTCTCCCACATATACCAGAATCATTAACTCAGTTGCCACAGTCACAACAGATTCAGCATACGGAACACCAAATGATGCAAGTGGAACAACAAATGCTGCAACTGTTAGACCAGATACCACAGGTACACACCCAATTACCAGAGCTGGAACAACAAATATCAGAAACTAAAGTCACAGAACCAATAGCCATGTTGTCACCAACCAGCAAGGATGTTGTTACCAAAAAGAGGGCTAAGCCGAACCAGAATCCAGTAAAAAATCATATATGTGCAGTGTGTGGCAAGAATTTTTCTAACAGCTACAATGTTAGGCGTCACATGAAGCTACATACAGGGACGGCGACTGTCGCTGCAACTTTCACATGCGATGTATGTAACAGTACATTTACACATAAATCCAATTTTCAGCGACATCGCCGAATACATGAAAGACCGCATAAATGCAGTCACTGCACCGAGACATTTTTAGACTCCACTGCATTAACACGGCATAAATGTAAACAAACAAAGTCGATGTCCGACCAACTGTCAGTTGCGACTGACATCAACGATCACTCTAATATAGAACATGCTACCATGTCTCAATTGAATAGTTTTGATGACCAGAATAGTTTGTATACAGCCATTAAGTCAGAGCCTCCCGACCCTATGCCAGATATTGATGACGCACTGAATACAATATTGCATAGTCTAGATGTTAAAGTCGAGGAGGATTCTAAGCCGTATGAATGTTCTGTATGCAAGAAAAAGTTTTATAATAAGGCAGTTTTGGATCACCACTATAGTCGTACCCATAAATACTAGTCGCTGTAAATGTGTGTGTGCGTGCATGCATGCGTGTGTGTGTGTGTGTGTGTGCGTGCGTGCATACGTATGTGCGAGTGTGTGTGTGTTGTGTGTGTCTTGTGTCAGTGTGCATTGGTGTGTGCGCGCACTCATGTTGCCACCCTTATTGCTGAAGTATGAACTAGGCTTGCATGATTATTACTTTGAATGATCGCGATCGATTATTTAAGAATAATCGTGATTACTCGATTAATCGTCCTGTTTACAAATTACACTGATATAACAACAAAGGTATATCAATGACGAAAGCTGCAATGGTGTTTAGAAATGTCCATTTGCAGGCCAAGGGAAGACTGTTTTTGAAAGTGTATCACTGGAATGCTTGGCTTGCGCATCGAGCCAGGCATCCCAATGATACATTTTCAAAAATAGTCTTCTCTTCAAAATCAAATGGACATGAATTCGCTGAGCAAAATGTAAATAAAAAGGTAGATTTAAAAAAAATGTATGCAGTGGAATTATTCACGATTATTCGATTATTTCGTTTTTAGTCATAAAATCAGGATTTAAAAAATAATCACGATTTTCGATTTAATCACATAATTGCGCAAGCCTATTATGAACTCACCTGACCTCACGTTCTTTCAGTATAATGATCATCTGAATGGGTTCTCGAAGCTGTTGCTGCTTAAAACATCATCAGCTTTATGACTTGTATCGTATTTAACACAATAACTGAACAGGCATGTGTACATATGAGCCGATAAATTTATTGTTAATGGTGTAGATGATGATGGCAGGTTATCAGTCCTGTACATGTAAATACATGTTTTAGCCCTTTAATAGTCAAACTCGGTCAACAAAGATTTGTTCAGAGAATATTCAAAGGGAAGATTTTTGTGAAAATTTACCATTGCAATGACTGATTCAGTTAATGATCTAGCTATTCCAATGGTAAATTTTTCTAAATAGTCTTCTAGGTTTACAAATGAATGGGTTTTGGCCGGTGTTAAAATTTACTGTCGGACTGCTGCAAGCCACGTGACAATAATCACACTGGGCAATACCTCTGGACCTGCTGAATATTTTGAAAACAATTTGACTGAAAGTCAAAATATTCAGCATATCCAGAGTTAGACCCCATGGAAAATGTAGTCTGCAGAAAATCAGCAGTCGGCTATTAGTTAAGGGATTTAATTGTTTAGCTGCTTATTGTCATGCTCTTACGCTTCTCATAGCCAATCATGACTGGCCGTCGTTAATGTGATAGAACAATAAGAGAATGTATTATTTCTCTGCTGTATTCGATGATAAAATTTTGTTGTAACGGTATCAATGTAAATTCTGTTATTACACTCGTAAACTTATGCTTACATAGAATAAAGTTAAAACACATTTAACTTTTAAGAATAATTAAAAGCAGTGCATTAAACCCGTTAACCTACAAAATGTGTTCAAAAATTTTAATTTTCTTAGAAATTTCCATGTCCAGAGATGACTATTTTCGAAATTTACCACTCGAATAGCTGGCTCGTCATTCCAGTGGTATAGGTTAATAAATGGTGTTCTTGATCAACAAATGTACATTTTTCAGGATCAGTGCAGAGGCCATGTTTGGCTGGCTTGAGGGCTAAATGGTTAACACATACCACACTGATGTTAGAATTTTACATGTTCAAATTAAATTAAAAGATGACCTGGTGTACATTTTTCAACAAATTTGGTGGAAGATGGTGCTGTCGAAGACAGCAACATCGTCCACCAAACTTGTTGAAAAAATGTACAACAGTTTCTTTGCTATTGACACGGTAAGAAAAGAATATTAACATCAGAGTGGTAAGTGTTAAACCTTTAACACACGTATTTGTTCATGAAAACATCAATTTTCTCATAGAAAATGTCCCTTTGTAGACCAAGAGAAGACTTTTTAAATTAACTACGGGAATGACTGGCTCAGTTATTCCAGTGATAAATTAAAAAAATAGTCTTGGTCTGCAAAAGGACATTTCTCAAGACCACTGCGGAGGCCATTTTTGGCTGGCTTGAGTGTTAAATGGCTAATGTATGATTTCTATGATGTTAACCATTTAAACTCTAAAATTTGTTCAAGAAAATTTAAATTTTCTCAGAAAAGGTCAGTTTGCAGACCAAGAGATTATTTTGGAAAGTTTACTGCGGGATTGACTAATTCGTCTATCAATCCAGTCATTCCATTGATAAATTTTTTAAATAGTTATCACAGTGGCTGCAAATGACATTTCTGCAAACCACTGCTTGTTAATGGTTAAGCCAGACTAAACCAGCCACTGTAGTGAATGTAAATGTGTGTTTTCAGGCAAATGTAGGATTTTTTTTAAATTTACCACTGGAATGACTGGCTCGATAACCGAGCCAGTCCTTCCAGTGGTAAATTAAAAAAAGAAATTCTTCTCTTGGTCTGCAAAGGGACATTTTCTATGAGAAAATTGAAGTTTTCTTGAACAAATTTGAGGGTTAAAGGGTTAATAGCTTAACACTCAATCTTGGATTCTAATGCCTACATGAAGACACAAACATGTGCCAATCAACGAATATTCAAACCCTAGGTGTGTATCAGGTCAGCCATTGCAGAACCGAAAAACTGATGCTTGAATTTTTTACTTTGACCAAAATCATCGATTACCATAACAGATCATTCCCCATGTTCCCAAAGCTAGCGTTAGGATAGCGATATTGTTACTCAAATAGCATAACATGAGTGTAACGATGTCGCTATCCGAACAATAGCTTCGGGAACATGCGCCCAGATGTCATAAGTAATCTGATTTCTGGGAATTATGTGTAGGTTTACATTCATTTTATATAATTGACTTTTTATTCCCTCTATCATATTCTAATTTGATGGTTTAAATGTGACAAAGGCTAATCGTCGCCTGTCATAGGGGTAAGTAACATGGTTAGGAAACAAAAAATATGATTCCCCGATTAGATTAGGATTTACACCGCACTGTCTAAACTACATTGATTGGAGTTTGATCTGTGTCATTGGGGTCAGGTTTATTCCTATATGTATTTTTAAATGTTTTATCGTGAACTCTTTAACACTCACCTCAGCCAAAAACAGCTTCTGCAGTGGTCTTGAGAAATGTCCATTTGCAGAGGAAGAGAAGACTATTTTTGAAAATTTACCACTGCAATCACTGCCTCGATAATCGAGCCAGTCATTCCGGTTGGTTAATTTTCAAAAATAGTCCTCTTCATATGCAAATGGACATTTTTTATGAAACAGTTGAAATTTTCTTGTACAAATTTAAGTGTTAAAGCGTTGTTAAGTAATCTCATGGACATTTTCACTTATTATGAATATTTGTCCACAGATAAAATCAGGGCCATTTAATCTTGTTCGACAAATATTTATCCCAACGATCAGAAAAGCAACAAATTATAATAATATGCCATCTATAATTTTATGATCTAAATACGCACACGGTTATGTTACTGAGTTGGTGGGTGTTGAGGGGGGTGGGCGGGGTGAGACTGTGACTATATAAAACACGCCTTTTTATCCAGTTTTTGGCCGGCTTCTCTACTTGAGAAGATTGAGCATTGAGCGATGTTTCAAAGAGATACTCTGAGGCCATGGTCTCACTGGAGTGTTAATCGGGAATAGCGCCATACCTCAGTATTAAATTACGCGGGGTAAGTCTGTAGTGAGAACACAGCCTAAGTTTGACATTAACTCCTCGTCAACAGCGCCTCAAAGCGCTCAAAATACTATTTGATAGATTAATTAAACATTTTGATGGTCAATATTTTTCAAGATATTTTAATTTTAGAAGACTATTTTTGTAAATCTACCACTGAAGTTTTTTCCGCAGGCTTGACCGTTAAAGGGTAGTGGTAAAGAAAATTCAGATTTTTACTTAACCAGTGCCTACTGCAGGCCGAGAGAAGAGTATTTTTGAAAATTTACCACTAGAATGACTGACTTACCAAGCCAGTCATTCTATTGGTAAATATTCAAAAATATTCTTCTCTAGGTTTTTCAAATAGCCATGTCTGAAGACCACTGCAAATTTTTTTTTGGGCCAGTTTGTCCATTAAAGGGTTAAGTTTGTATAAGAGGGTTTAATGCTGAATAGCCATATACGTAGATTATGATATTGTGCTGTCAAAGAAAGATATTCAATATTTAACCCGTTAGCACTCATCAGCAAAAGACGGCTTAGTGGTAAATGTCCATTTACAGACCAAAAGAAGACTATTTTTGAAAATTTACAACTGGAATGACTGGCTCGATAACCGAGCCAGTCATTCCAGTGGTAAGTTTTCAAAAATAGTCATCTCTTGCTCTGCAAATGGACATTTTCTATGAGAAAATTGAAATTTTCTTCACAGTGTTAAAGAGTAAATAGCTAAATGTTGATGCATTTCTTCAGGAGACTGTAGATGACTCTAGATGATCAGTGGAGGAATCCAGTTTTAGCTACGCCCTGTCCATCTCTAGCTAAGCTCCAACCATACTTCGCCCTTGCTAGGATCGATCTCTGAATCTCAATTTTCAGAAAACTACTGGTAAACTGTCGAATATTTTGAAACTAATTTGACTGGATGCTGTTGCTGCCTATATTCAACAGACTATTTTCGAAATTTACCACTGGAACAACTCGCTCCATAATCGAACCAGTCAATCCAGTGATAAATTTTTTATGAGAAAATTTAAATTTTCTTGAACAAATGCAAGGGTTAAATACTTAAGTGTTAAGCCCACTGGAGAAGCGAAGCCATCTTTGGCCGGCTTGATGTGATTACATTAAGTTCAGCAGACTTATGCTTCTACTGTAAGAATTTCTAACTTATTGGTTTAAGATGTTTTCTTATCCCACTACAGTACAACTCAGAAATCACTTGACATGTTTTTAAATCAAAATAAAACCTAGTGTTGAATATCTTGAAAATAAACATGATAAAGGACCTTTCCGCTCTATCCATCCATCATAAGACGTCATAATTAACTACGTGACGTGTAAAATGACATCATCATGAATGGCGTAGATAAGTACTTTCACGAATACATAATTGAAGACGGACTATAGGTTGTTATACGAATTGTATGTCTTTACTATTTGATAAAAATTCTGTTGAATATTTTGAAATTAATTTGACTGGGCCTATGGCAGCAACATCACCTAATCAAATTAGTTTCAAAATATTTAATAGCTTATCTGTATATTTTTCTGGAAATTGATAGTCAGAGAGTTCAGGGATCGATTGATCCCAACACGAGCGAGGTGTGGATGGAGATTAGCTAGAGGTGGGCGGGGTTTAGCAAAAACTGGAAAGGTCTAGGTCAGCAATCTATTCCAATCCAATTATGTTCAAGATATTCAACCGTAAATTTTTTTACCAAGTAATTTATAAGTTGTAACCTTCTATGCCTTCTTGTGCATTTAGCCATTTGTTATTTATATTGTTCATGTTTTTACTTGCGAGTCACAACTAGTATAAGTCGGTGCTCGGTCGGTCGTCTATATATCAGTCAGTGAAACTATAGCGTGTCATACTTGTTAATATCTTTGTCAATTCGTTAATGGTCAAGCGGGTTAAAACTGACCTCTGCTGTGGTCTTGAGAAATGTCCATTTGTAGGCCAAGAGAAGGCTGTTTAGACAATCTACCGCTAGAAATCATTGGATCCATAATCATACCAGTCATTCCAGTGCTAAATTCTCCCAAAATAGTCTCATTGGCCTGTAAATAGACATTTAAAGGTGCATCACGCCAGAATGCTTGAAAATAAAATTATTAAAATTGTGTTCTTTTATAGGCTTAAATTGTGTGCCTATGTCTCATGAAACGAAATAAATCTTGGTAACCATATCATGATTTCATTACATGTAAATTAATATAATTTAAGTTTGCGAAATTGAAATAGAGGCTCTATTTCAATTTTGCAACTTAAAAAATTATATTAATTTATACCTAATGAAATGTTGAGATTTATTTCGTTTCATTACATATAGACTCACAGTTTAAGCTTCTAAAAGTATACAATATAAACAATTTTATTTTCAGTAATTTTGCTGTGAATAGACACCTTTAATATTTGTAATATTTATATTTTATTGGCTCATTTTGACCATTGGAGGGTTTAAGCTTAGCTTCTCTGGGATTTGTGGAAATCCATTTTTCTGATGTAAATACTTTTAATCATGTGAATATAAATAATACCTTTTTTGTCGGAAATCATTTCACTGTTGAATTCTTATACACACGTATTAATTATGTTATATTTATTAGCTCTGTTAACTTTGCAATGTACTGGATATTTCTCCATTTAACGCTTTCAACTGATTCAAATTTATATATACATCGTCGTGTAATAATGTGTATACTATTATACTTATTCATTAATTTGTGTTATTTATAAAGCCTGCCTTTTCAATAATTCCTGAAGTATGTCCTTTTTGAGTATATATCATCATCATCACCACCACCATCACCATCACCACCACCATCATCATCACCACCACCCATCATCATCACCATCACCACCGCCACCATCAGCATCATCACTATCACCACCACCACCACCACCATCATCATCATCATCATCATCATCATCATCATCATCATCATCATCACCACCATCATCATCACCATCATCATCACAACCGCCACCACCATCATCATCACCCCATCATCATTATCATCATCACCACCACCACCACCATCATCATCATCATCACCACTGCCATCATCACTACCACCTCCATCATCATCATCATCATCATCATCACCACCACGATCATCATCATCACTACCACCACCATCATCATCATCATTCATCGTCATCATCATCATCACTACCACCACCATCATCATCATTCATCATCATCATCATCCTATAGATCAAGTAGGCCCCGGTAGCTTAAGTGGTATGAAGCTGAGTATCAAGGCCATTGGGCCTCTTGTTTATGTACAGTACTTTGTATATATATCCAATCAAAACTGTCTTAACTCTTTCACCGATGAATTCCCCATGTCTTATATTCAAGGGAACCATACAGGAAAACTTGATTATTTTTAAATTAACTTGACTGGAGCCATTGCTGCGTTCTAGGCGGCAACAGCTTTCAGTCAAATGAATTCCTAAATATTCATCAGAATAAGTTATATCGTTAAGATTAAATTTTTTTCTAGATTTGTCGGTTAAAGGGTTACGCTCTCACCTTTAGGTACACGCGGTCAATTAACCCTTTAATGGTCAAAATTGTTTTTAAAATAAAAATATTTACTCGATGATGTCTTTTTGCAGGCTCAGAGAAGACTATTTTTGAAAATTTACCACTAGAATGACTGGCTGAGTTATCCAGCCAGCCATTCCAGTAGTAAATTTTCAAAAATAGTCTCCTCTTGGTCTGCAAATGGACATTGCTGAAGAGCACTACAGAAGCCGTTTTTGGCTGATATGAGTGTTAAAGGGTTAAGTCTTTGAACGACAAAGACCAAATACGAAAAAAATATTGTAAAATTTAGTCAATATTCTGGCTAATTCTGCTGAATATTTTGAAACTAATTTACTTGGATGTTTGGACTGTGTCAAACACTAGCAGGTTCCAGTCAGATATCTGTCAAAATATTCAACCGTCTGAATGTCTTGAATGTGAGATTGAAGGCTTGCGTGATATGGTGATATTATTGAACGTTCCTGCTATAACACACATGATATATCGAAATATTCTGGTTTTTTCATCACACGGTATCGCGATAGATCATGTGGCAATATTGTGCAAGGCTAGTAGTGCATTAGAGGATTATGTGAACGTGTCCGTGACCATCTGACAATCTGTAAATCTAAATGATCCAAGATCCATGGGTCTCAATCACCAGATGTTTTCTATAGAGGTACATTTGACTGCCGCAAGTCACATGACAATAATTTAAAGGGCAATATCTCTGATCCTGCTGAATATTTTAAAACCAATTTCACTGAAAGTTGTTAGCCACCAACAACTTTCAGTCAAATGGTTTTCAAAATATTCAACAGGGGTCGAGAGTTAAGTCCCATGGAAAATGTAGTCTGCTGAACCTCAGCAGGGAAACAGTTAGCATTCATATTATGTATTAATAATTACCATATATTGCCAGTATTTATTCTGCTAGTCGAGTGTTTATTCTACTAGTCGGCTTTGTTCGTCTGTTAAGTATGTATCATATTTCAATTAGAAATAAAATAAACTTAGATATTTAAGACGCATGCAATTGTGTTTCTCAACAGATTTGGCGACTATTTGTTCCCCAAGAATACTTTTGATTTTGAGAGCAAAATAACAAATGGTGTGTCTAATCCATTTGTATCTAAGCCCTGCCCATTTCTAGCTATGCCCCGCCCATTTCTAGCTATTTTCTTCCCACATGTGTATGAATTAATTTTGACACTTTAAATACTGAATTTCCCGAATCCAAAGCACAAGATATCACTATGCAGATATGTTGTTGAATATTTTGAAACAAATTTTACCTGGAACTGAGCCTGCCTATGGTAACAATGGCTACCAGTCAAATTAGTTTCAAAATATAAAAGGGTTAAAAACATACACCCATTAAATTGGAAATTCTTCAAAAACATTACACTTCAGACGATTAGTATGGTTGGAGCTTTGCCCCTTTCGTATCAGACAGATTTGGTTGTGACGTCAGCTGATAAGCGATGTATTTTAACTATGACATCAGATACTTGAAGGACAGACTGAATCTCCCCCCCCCCATTTCTTTAGGCCTAAGAGTTGTCTTCTTCATTGTAAATTGAAGCAATCAAAGCTAATAGGCAGTCACTAGCTATTCTAATTATAGTAATAGCCCAGTGGGACTCATGCTAACAAAGTATAGTTTATGCAGTGATCTTGAAGAATGTCCATTTACAGACCAAGAGAATATTTTTTAAGAACTAAACTGATGAATCTGTAACTCGTGGTAATGGTTCATTTCTAGCTATGCCCCGCCTATTCCTAGTTATGCTCTTCCAGGACTGGAGACGAATACAAAAAAGTATTTGTGTTTGAAGTAATTTAAATACATTTATGTTAATGTATTTGTATTTGAAAAGTATTTAAGGCAAAAGTATATGTATTTGTATTTAAATACTTTATCAATGTATTTTGAGTTTCATATTTTCAAATACTTTTCAAAATACTTCTGTCTATTTCTGATAAATTCTGACATTCAAATGTACATGCAAACTCAAATTTAATACAGATTTCCTAATATCTTCAGTACCTCAGCATGACATACTCTGTTAAATATTTTGAAATTAATTTGACTGGATGTCCTTCTTGTTGCCTTAAGAAGCAACAACCTCCAGTCAAATCCTTTTCAAATCAATCAACATCTTTCTTGTATGGTTTACTAATGTTTATCGATCAATCATGATGTCATAATTAATGTCTCATAGGCAGATGTCATAATCAATTACATCATGAACAACGTGATTTAGTCTGTCTCAAAAGCTTAATAATTCTTCAAGTTGTACAAATTGTCTTTACTATTTAACTCTTAGGACTCTGATGTCAAAATTTAAAATTTTCAAATTAAATTAAAAGATGAACTGGTGTTCATTTTTATACAAATTTGGTGGACGATGGTGCTGTCATAGACCGCAACATCGTCCACCGAAATTGTTTTAAAATGTACACCAGTTTCTTTGCTACTGGCACTGTAAAAAGATAGAATGTTCACATCAGAGTGGTAATGGTTAATAAACATTCTGTTGAATATTGTTGGGATCAATCGTTTCTGAATCTCAATTTCTAGAAAACTATACAGATAAGCTGTTGAATATTGTGAAACTAATTTGACAGGCCGAAGTTGCCATAGGCAGCAACAGCACCCAGTCAAATTAGGTTAATTGATCCCAAAACGGGCAAATATCAAATTCTAAATTATTCCCTGATTTTTTATTATATATATATATATATATATATATATATATATATATATATATATATATATATATATATATATATATATATATATATTATATATATATATATATATATATATATATATATATATATATATATATAATGGAATGAGCTTTGCTTCCAGTCTGGCCTTGCTCAGCACAATTTCTCCTCAACCAATGTATGGTTGTGTACTGCTCTCTAACTACATCAAACTGAGTCTTGTCTAAATCTCGAAAGTGTTATCAGTAGTAGAATGGCCAATTATCGTAGTAACAAAATCAGCAATTTTGATGGGCTACCAAAGTGGGTATGCTGGTATGTTAAAATTTCAAACAGCGTCCATTTGAAATAAAAGGGGAATGGAATGGACCTTGGGAACATTGACATATATAAGGAAAGGATAATTTCAGTAAACTTAAATTAATCAACTATAGTGCGCTATGGTTAGCCTGCCAAACTTGATTCTAGATATGGTCTACATTAGATTTCATCCACAAATATGTCAAAAATAAGATACTGGTATTATAAATAGTTTCTTTACATAGTACTTGCACCCTTAGTTTGGTATCTATGATTGTCTGTTTTCATATAAATTTGAGGGTCCATTACTAAAGTTACATCTGTACCATACTTGGGTCTTCTGTAAGACATATAAGAAGTTTGAGAAGTATTTCAATTACTTAGCATTTGTATTAAGTACTTGTATTTGAAGAATTTCAACGTACTTGTATTTAAATATTTTTGAAAGAATCTGACCCCAGCTCTGAGCTCCGCCCACTTTGCTGGAATCGATTTGAAACTTTGAAACCTGAATTATAATAATCTAAATTTCAAGGGAGCTATACAGGGAAGCCGCAACAGGTCCCAATCAAAATAGTTTCAAAATAAACAACAGAATCATTATTAAATTGTAAATTCATCAAGCACATACAGTTCGTAGACGTTCGTTATAGACTTCGATTTTCGTGATGGAGCTACATTTCGATTATGACATCAACTAACATGTGATGTATTTACTAATGTCATCAGATACTTGAGTGACAGATGGAATCCCTCTATTGTTTGGTAAGATTTAGATTGATTGTTACATCACTTTAGCTTGATTGTGCCCTACAGGTTGTACAGTACCTGTCACTCAGGAATAACGTAACATGTTTCCAAAACAAACTAAAACATACATTTGAATATTCTGAACATAGCTAGACACAGCAATATCTTCCAATGCATTTATATTCAAAATGTTTATTAGAACATTTCTTAACTTCTTAACCCGCAAATTTATTCATGAAAATTTCAATTTGTTCATTGAAAATGTCTGGAGACCAAGAGAAGACTATATTTTAGCCCACCACCTGGCCTGAAAGGCCAAGTGGCTTATGCTGTGTCGACCGTCCATCCGTGAACTTGTACTTTTTTAAAATGACTTCTGCTCAAGAACCACTGGGCCGATTGCAATTATATTTGGCAGGACGCATCCTTAGGGCATAGGATTTGTTCAAATGAAGCTGATCGGCAATTGGGACGGTGGCCATCTTCGATTTCGGCCGATTTTTAGAAATGTCTTTGAAAATCTCTGAAATCGTTTGATTCATAACTCATGAAATATCATCTAGGGCAAGTGCTGAACCAAATTTGTTCAAGAGAACTTGATTGACCAAAAAGTTTGACTGCCATCTTGGATGATCCATTTTTTCCGAAAACAACTCCAGAACTGAAGGGATCGGGACGAAGTTTTGGACATATGATTATGGATTAAGGGCCATTAAAGTTTGTTCAAGGGAAGTTGATCTGTAAAAAAAACATGGCCGCCGTGGGCCAATCAAAATATAGCGTGTTTGGCGGCCATATTGGATTTTTTTATTTGATGGATTTTGAGGCCGAAATTGGTTTGGTATGTGTTTTGCGGTATTCTGATCACAAATTTGCAATTTTCGAAACTGTCGGATAAATGGTTTGGTGGCCATCTTGGATCATTTTCCCACCCAAAGCTCCAAGCCAATAAAGTTTGTTCAAGGGAATTGATTCATCAAAAAACATGGGCACCATGTGCCAATCAAAATATAGTATACTTGGCATCCATATTGGATTTTTTTTATTTGATGGATTTTGAGGCTAAAATTGGTTTTTATGTGTTTTTGGGTATTCTGATCTCAAATTTGCAATTTTCGAAACTCGAATAAACGGTTTGGTGGCCATCTTGTTGATAAAGAGTATTCTAGTTGAGATACCTATGGTTCAGGTGAGCCGCTTGTTTAACTTTACCTTTGGAATGACTGGCTCGGTTATCGAGATGCTTATTGAAGTGGTACATTAAAAAAAATAGTCATTGATCTGCAAATGGACATTTCTCAAGACCGCTACAGAAGCTGTTTTTGGCCTCCTTGAGAGTTAAAGGGTTAATAACTCTTCATAGCTTTAACCCTTTAATTAGCAAACTCTTTCAAGAAAATGTGGAATATTTGCCTAGTGAATGTCCATACACAGGTGAAGAGAAGACTATTTTGACAAATTTCCTGCTGGAATGACTGGCTTGGTTATCAATCTTCTCATAGCCTGTAAATGGACATTCCTTTAAGCTCACTGCGGCGCCTGGTTTTGACCGGCTTGACCATTAAACCGTTATATGGATCATTTGAGACCACTGTGGGTGCTGCAGGTTATCATAGTGGGCAGATTATGGGACAACATTTTCATGTAAATCTTATGTATGATCTTCAATATGTAGCAGTTTTTCTCAAGCCATACATGAAGTGGCTTGTAGATGTTGGCTGTCGGAAGATGATCTGTATTAGAATGGAGGCTGGCACGACCTAGCAATCCAAATAGCATTCGGCATTCTCTGGACAAGAAGAGTTATGTCAATGTTAATGGACAGTTAACCCTATAATGGTCATACCGGCCAAAACCGGCCTCTGCTATGGTCCTGTGAAATGTCCATTTACAGGCCGAAAGAATACAATTTTTTGAAAATTTACCACTGGAATGACTGGCTCGATTACCGAGCCAGCTATTCTAGTGATAAATTTTCAAAAATTGTATACTCTTGGCCTGTAAATGGACATTCAATAAGAAAACCAAATTTGACCATTAACGTGTTAATTCATCAAGGGATTATTTGATCTCATGAAAACTTCACAGATTTGTTCTATACATATCTCATCATGTCATTCAGTCTACAACTTAGTGAACATGATTTTGAGATTGTTTCTATGCTCTTACATTGGTTGGACTGAGGTTATTTCTTTTCCAGTAGACATTTAAGGGTTTATGCGATTTTAATTAAACTTTCCAAACGTGCTGTGCAGAAGGACTAAAGTGAACTGGCTTGCATCCATTGTACACCTAATAAATATAAATCTTTGAGTTGCTCAATATTTTTCATAGTGAACTGAGATTATTTATTTTGAGGCCAATTTACCTATAGGATATGGTTTTTATTCAATGACGATTTAGTTCAACAAAGTCTTTTGATATTTACATTGATTTTAGCCAGTGGCATATGAACGGATACGTAAAAGTGTGTGATTTACTTGGACCTGTAGTGCTTGTACTGAGGGTATGGTAAATTGTTAGTCTTTTTAAGATTCATGTTTGAGGCTGTATCTCCATTTGTGCTTCCTCATTGGTTAATGCCATTGGGATTCTTCTCTGGCAAGTAGTTTGCCATTTCAAGATCAGACTGTACTTGGTGGTCAATCACAATTAATGTGATTTTGCATAATACTCCCATTGGGTCAAGACATATCCTTGAATGTTCTTAAATTTGAAATTTATCATGAAAGTATCTGAAAATGTGTTTTCCGTACCTGTCTGAATTCAGCTGTTTATGACTCTAAAAGCAGGAGATGGCTTCTCGGAGTAGCAAATTGTCACAATATCCCCGGGACCCCCCCTCAAAACCACCCCATCAGCTAGTCCAGTTTTATATTCCTGCAAAATGATAGACATAGTCGTTGCCAAATCATGGGAAAAAGGTGCCTAAATAAGAGCTAATCATTTCACACAAAATAAACTTTATCTCATAACCACCTGCCTGACCAAAAGGAATTAGGCCTACCCACCGCATAAACCACAAAATTCTTTAGAAAGTAATAACCAAGCCAGCCAAAAGCAGCTTCTTCAATGGTTTTAAGGAATGCCCATTTGTAGGCCAAGAGAAGCGGGTTTTTTTTTGTAAATTTACCACTAGAATACCTGACTTGATAATCGAGCTAGTCATTCCAGCTGTAAATTTCCCAAAAATATTCTGATGGTCATTTAATAATCAAATAGTTTGAGTTTCTTGACCAATTTTCATCATTAACATTTTAACACTCATCAGTCAAAATGGCATCTGCAGTGGTCTTGAGAAATGTCCATTTGCATGACCACAAGAAGACTATTTTTGAAAATTTACAACTGGAATGACTGGCTTGATAACCGAGCCAGTCATTCCAGGGGTAAATTTTCAAAAATAGTCTTCTCGTGGTCTGCAAATGGACATTATCTATTATAAAATATAAATTTTTAAGTAACCCGAGGTCTTTAGTGCAACCTTTAAGTCCATAGCGTGGAACGTGTGTCATATAGGGGTGCACGATGTTCCATATTTCAATATATTCTAATTTTAAACAAATTGACTTTTTACAATAGTATGCAAAAAATTTAATTGTGAAGAATTTCTGATGACATGTTGAATATTTTGAAATTAATTTGACTGGAAGCTGTTGTTACCTTATGCATCAATAGCTTCCAGATAAATTAATTTCAAAATATTGACTGGTTTTCATTGACACAATTAACACTGTGTGTGTGTGTGTGTGTCCGGACTCTCACTACTCAATCCGCCAAGAAAACTTCCAACAGTGGGACTTATGATATATCATAATTTTTATACTCTAAATTACATTCTTGTTTAACTGCAAATTTAACTTTAAATTTCTATGAGCAAAAACTCTGGACTTGCTGAATATATTAAAATCAATTTGATAGAAAGTTTAGCCACCAACAGAACTCAGTCAAATTGTTTTCAAAATATTTAGCCAGTCCAGAGATATAATACTTAGAATATGTCGTCTGCAAAAACTCAGCAGTCAGACAGCTAAGCCAATATGGTGCATCCCTATTGTCATGTTCATGTTTTTGGTCTTTTACAGATTGTCTGAATTAGAAGACTACAGAGATGCGTAATTAGCAAGAGAATTTGTGCTTTAGTGCCATGGAACCATTAAGATGATTCATCACAAACTATATCCATGCTGACATGACAGAAAAGTCTGCTTACGCATCATGGATATAAGGAACACTAATAAATGATAACTCATTAATAATAACTAGTATTACGAAAGAGTACTTAGATGATTATAATAGAAAGGACTTATATGTAAATGTTAAGTAGCTTAATAGTTCTTTGTATCAGATCCTTTTAACATTTTCATACTATAGATTTGACTTGAAAAATTCTAATATGTATGTGAGATAAATATTGATATATTGTTTGTCCCAGATTTATTTGTTGCTATAATGATATATTTAGAGCCATATTTTATGTGTGTATGGTTAAAAATGTAGTACCTATTATTTTATACTCTAATCCTATATGCTGTAAGATTCCCTTTTTGCTAGGTACAGGTTTAACCATTAAATAGATTAGTAATGAGTTCTAACCAAAATAAATGTTATATATGTCAGATGGAATTTTCTATACCTGAGGATTTATGTAAACATATACCTATTTGCCGCCAACTTGCAGATTCAGGGAGTTCAAGTGTATTAGAAACAAAAACCTTTTTCTGTAACGATTGTACTGAAGGTTTTAGCCGTTTTGAAGATTTAATAAAACATCAGTCAGAGCATGCTGCAGATAGAGGTGAATACCCACTTGGCCATCAAGTGATTCTTCCAGATAGCCAGTTAGAAAATCCTGTAACAGATTGTTTACTTACTGGTGGAGAGAGTTCACATGATGGTCAGTTAATAAATCCTGGGACAGGTTGTCCACTTACTGGTGGAGAGAGTTCACATGATGGTCAGTTAATAAATCCTGGGACAGGTTGTCCACTTACTGGTGGAGAGAGTTCACATGATGGTCAGTTAGTAAATCCTGGGACAGGTTCACTTACTGGTGGAGAGAGTTCACATGATGGTCAGTTAGTAAATCCTGGGACAGGTTCACTTACTGGTAGAGAGAGTGCACATGATGGTCAGTTAGTAAATCTTGGGACAGGTTCACTTACTGGTGGAGAGAGTTCACATGATGGTCAGTTAGTAAATCCTGGGACAGGTTCACTTACTGGTAGAGAGAGTTCACATGATGGTCAGTTAGTAAATCCTGGGACAGGTTGTTCACTTACTGATGGAGAGAGGTCACATGATGGTCTGTTAGTAAATCCTGGGACAGGTTCACTTACTGGTGGAGAGAGTTCACATAATGGTCAGTTAGTAAGTTCTACAGTCATATTTTCTCTGGTTGGTGGAAATATTTCACAATATGGTCATTTGGAAAGTTTTACAGGTGCGTGTTTACTTGAACCTAGAGAAAGCTCAACTGATGGTCAATTAAAACATCCTATATACAAATCTTCAATTGATTGTGAAAATAGTTTACAAGATGACCAGTTAGAACATCCCCCGAAAGATGAATCTTCGCTCAAAGGTGGACAGCATTCACAAGTTGAGCCGTTAGACAATCTTGGAGGTGAATCTTCACATAAACTTGGAAAGATTTCTGATGATGATCAGGTGGAAATTCCTACAGAGAAATATTTATGTGATTCTGAATATAAATGGCCACATAATGATGGAGAGACTTCCCATGATGCTCAATTAGAAAATTATACAGAAAAATCGTCAGTCGATTGTGGTGAAACTTCACATGCTGGACAGTTAAAAAATCCCACAGACATATATACATCACTTGTTGATGTAGCAAGATCACAAGAGGCCCAGCTACAAATTCCTGAAGGCAGCTGTTCTATAGAGGGTGGAAATGGTTCTCATGATGGCAATATAACGAAGACTCGTGCCAAATTTGTGTGCCAAATGTGTGGCAAGCTGTCTCTTAATCGCAGCTATTTGGAGCAACACATCAGAACACACACGGGAGAAAAACCGTTTAAGTGTGATATTTGCAACAAGCCATATTCACATAAAGGTAATATGAAAGCACATAGGATGAGCCATTTTAGAAAAGAGAGACGCAGACCAAGTCGTAAAAATAATGTGTCTTACAAGAAGGGCCATTCCCTAAGATATAAGAAGGCGGCACAAGGTGATACAGCAGAATCTAAGCACGAATCTTTGCCTAAACAATTTGCTTGCTCATACTGTGACAAGAGATATGTTCATTATTCTAATGTAGAGAAACATGAAAAAAAACATTGCATACTGAACCGATATTCGTGTCCCGAGTGTGGTGTTTATTATTTAGATGTTCAATGGTTACAAACAAGACGCTTTAAGATAGCTCATGTGAAGTCCTGCGGAAATCTTCCAAAGTCTTTTAATCATGTGTGTTTAAATATACCCCAAGTACGGCAAACATTTACTACCACAAGCTCTTTTCATCCCAGTAAATTCCAACTTCACACACTGGAACTTCAAGTTAGAAATCCTTTTGTTTTCATTGAGTGTTCAGCTTGCTGTAGTAAAGTTTCTCTCAGAGAAGGGCTACAAAGCCAAAATGACCAGCAACAATTGGAAACTAAGTCTATTCCTGACACTGATGATAGAATTGATTCAAAAGATTCAAATGTAAATACTGATACACATTCAAATGACAATAAAAGACTACGTAGAAATCGGAAAGCTTTTAAGTGTTCTGATTGCGGAAAATGGTTCGCTGATGAGAATGATTTGAAAGTTCATCTAACGCATGCTGGAGGAATGTGCTTAGTGTCTTCTCAAGTGAATACAACTACATTACCACCTTCAGATGCCACGAAAATTCAAGGCGGTGTATGTTCTATCTGTCAGAAAGTGATCCCGAAAAGAAGCGATCTGATTAAGCATTATCGTGCACACAGTAGAGTAACATCATACGAATGTCCGAAGTGTGGATTGAAGATGACTGATCCAAGCAGTTGGCGAAAACACGAGCGATCCAAAGCATGCAGAGAAGCTTACAAAAATAGGAAGAAAGAACTTCATAAATGTGCAGTGTGTGGGCAGTGCTTCATTGAAAAGTTACAGTTAAAGAAGCACTTTAATCGACACAGAGGACAGAGAAAATTTGACTGTGGGGAATGTGGTGCAGAATTCTCAAATCCTAATGATCTAAAATGCCATGCCAAGGTCCATAGAAAACAAGCTGCTAAAGATAGAAAAAATACAAAATCTGTTATTTCGGGTTATTCAAAGATGAAAAGAAAAATAGCGGCTACAAAAACATCCAAATCTGGTATGTTAAAAGATCCAACAAAACATAGGCTTAAGAAGAAAAAGTCACACACTAAGCCCTCAAGGTCATATAAATGTTCTTATTGCGGTAAGCTGTTTCCTATTATGTCACATCTGATTAGACATTTCCGAATGCACACAGGTGCGAAACCATTTAAATGTGAATACTGTAGCGAAACATTTTCATATCCAGCCAGTCTTAAAAAGCATGCCTTAACACATCTTGGCGTAAGGGAATCCAACCATTCACCATTTGTCACATCCGGGCATGGAGTACCAGCTACACCTGGCAGAGATGATCACAGTTACAATGTACACAATCAACAGGTATCATATGACCCGCAACAGATAGCCTTACACAGGCGGGATATAGATTCCAAACGAGCCATATTTAAGCATGAAGCTTTAAGTACCTACATGCTACAGGTTTTGGATCAAGATACAGCTAAGCAACGACAACAAGGCGAGATGCATAGCCACAGTAATGTGAGCCATAGCCCATATATGGCTTTGCAACAAAATGACTTAAAAAGCAATCATCCTGGATTTGCAGGGCCTCAACCGATTAATTATTTACCACAAAACCAATTCATTGAACCAAACAAACCTCCACTACAGGATAACTTAAGGGCTCAAAATACAGATATTTCCTACCATGCAGTACCAATATCCATACACGATGGAATGCATAGTTACAGCGGCATGGGTAGAAGCTCTGGTACAGGTGATTTGACGCATTGGAGTTATCCACAAAGTACACTTGTTGGGCAACCTAACCCAATTCACCATGCATATGTAAATAGGCCTTTGCAGGAGGCAGAATCTTTACCGACATCTGTAAAGCATACAGATATAAATCAATATGCTGCCACACATCCAGCGATGGACCCAGATAGATTGTTGCAAGAGCTGGAACATTTCAGCACCCAATCATCACAGTTTTCAAGTAATGACCCAAACAGGATTCACAATCAGGTAGACCGACAACCATATATGGAATCTAATCCAGATCATCCTCTGCAAAGCAAAGGTGTACTTGGCCCCTATCCACATTATATAAATAACAGTCATGGTAGCTATATACAGCAGGAAACATTACATGCTCAGACTCCACCGGAGACAGAATATCGCATGCAACTAGGGGTACATAGTCACAGTCCACAAGAGACAGCGTATCACATGCAGCTAGGGGAACAAAATCGACAGGATCCAAAGTATGGTATACCATTAGGGGTACATAGTCCAAGCCCACTATATGCAAAGTCTGTTCTGCAAAATGTTTCCCAATCAAAAGATTTTAACATTCAGCAGGATATAGATGTCAGTCAAGATCAATCTGTGCATCAGGAAAACATAAATGAAAACACTGTTAGAAAGTCAGCGCCCGAACCACATAGAAATGTAGAGCAAAATGTTTCTGTGATCCGCAATTCACAAGCTACAGAGGGTAGCGTTGAGAACCCTCTGATACAAGAAGACTTAAGTAGTCAGAGTTCAGACGACCCTTCTAGCACACGTGACCCTCCACCAATTGAAGATGTTCTATTGCTGCTAAATTTGTTCAAAAAGTAGTGAAAGCTAAATCTGTTGCATGGACATTGGGCTCTCTATGTGCAACTCGCTGTACTTAGCCCTGACAGGAAAATTGTATTGGCCTCTAAAACAGGCATAGCCATCAGCTGATAACTGTGATTAGTTACAAACAGGTGTAGCCATCAGCTGATAACTCATTAGCTACAACCAGGTGGAGCCACCAGCTGCTAACTGTGATTAGTTACAAACAGGTGGAGCCATCATTTGATAACTGTGATTAGTTACAAACAGGTGTAGCCATCAGCTGATAACTCATTAGCTACAACCAGGTGGAGCCACCAGCTGCTAACTGTGATTAGTTACAAACAGGTGGAGCCATCATTTGATAACTGTGATTAGTTACAAACAGGTGGAGCTATCAGCTGATAACTGTGATTAGCTACAAACAGGTGGAGCCATCAGCTGATAACTGATTAACTACAAACAGGTGTAGCCATCAGCTGATAGCTATGATTAGCTACAAACATGTGGAGCCATCAGTTGATAACTGATTAGCTACAAACAGTTGTAGCCATCAGCTGATAACTATGATTAGCTACAAACAGTTGTAGTCATCAGCTGATAGCTATGATTGGCTACAAACACAAGATATATGATTTGGTTGTCTGCCTTGTGTATCTCATAAATGTGAGCTTTGTACTGATTGGCTGCCATTGTCCAGTCAATTCAGCTGTATGAAAATTTACCACTGGAATGACTGGCTCGGTTATGATCCCAGTCATTTCATTTGGAAATTTTCAAAAATACTTTCAAAGCCTGTAAATGGACATTCCTCAAGCTCAGTGCAGAGTCTGGTTCTGACCGGCTTGACCATTAAATGGTTACACATATGGATCATGTGACACCACTATGGGTGCTGCAGGTTATGTGATGGGTAGAGAGTGACAAAGTTCTGTCAATTTTCCATCTGATCTGCAGTATATAGCAGTTTTTCTCAAGCTCTATGCGAAGAGGCTGTTTGATGTCTGCTGTCAGAATAGGAATCGTATAAGAATGGCTCCACATAGCAATCCAAATGACATCCAGTGTGTGGTATACATGAAGAATTGTGTACATATCGAACCTAATATACCTTTCATTCATCAATGGACTATCTGAATTCCCAATAAAACTTGAGATTTGCTCTATACCATCAATGCATACAGTCCTCAAAATGAAAATGATTTAAAATTTTACCTTGTTTTCACTTTGTTGATTTCTGAGTGATTTGTTGGGTTTTAAGCCAAGAATTAGACGTTCAGAGTTTATATGATTTTAAGCGTTACAAATTTGTGCTATATGATGCTATGAGCAGAGAATAAGTGAACTTGGACTTGATTGCTTCCTTTCTACACCATAATAAAAATAAACATTTGAATTGTTTAATAATTTTCTAAACTTATTTTGGGGACAATTCACTTAGATACAGTAATGTGTTTATTCAACGGAAATTTAATTCCTGAAAGCTATTTATTATGTACACGGATTAAAACCAAGGACATTTCAATGTATATACACCTATAACCATGTGCAATGTGGACCATTTACCTATCTTTAAGGCTTACAGTACTCGGGCCAGTGGGACTTGGACTGCAGGTACCTTAAGTGATTAGCTTTAGGATACAATCTTGAGGCTGTATCCTAATAGCTTCCTTATTGGACAATACCATGGGGATTTTGTTCTGGAAAGTAGTTTAACATTTCAAGATCAAACTGTATCCAGTGGTCAATCATATTCAATCTAATTTTGTAAAATATTCATAGGCTCCATAGGGCCAAGTCATACTAGTCTGTACTGTTGCAGCCAGTACAAGCACTGCAACCAGGTCCCACAATTGTTCATACAATTGAAAAATATTTAAATTTGATCATCAGTCCTTGAGTGATCTTTAATTTGAAATTTGCCTTGCAAAGTACCTGAAAATGTGTTTTTCATACGTGTCTGAATCCACCAGTTTATTACACAGAATGCTGGAGATAGCTTCTCGGAACAGCTAATTTTCACAATATCACGGGGGACCTTACACCACCAAAAACCCTATCATGTAGTTCCCTTTTATACTGCTTGAAAATATTGACCATAATATGTGGCAAATTCTTGCAAAGTCGTTGAATCAATCAGTCAAATTCTTACATGAACAATATCTAATCATTGCACTTGACAAAACCTCTATCTATCCTGTGGCCACCTGCCTTTGAGGTCTACCATCGCTTACACCGCAAAGGTCCTTTAGTGGGCATGCCAGCCAAAACAGCATCTTCAGTCATGTTGAGGATTGCCCATTTGCAGGCCAAGAGAAGACAATTTTGAAAATTCACCACCAGAACGCCTGGCTTGATAACCGAACCAGTCATTCCAGTGGTAAATGTTCCAAAAATTATCATCTTGGCGTGCAAAATGACATTCAATCAGCAAATGGTTTGAGTGTCTTGACCATTGAAGGTCTAAATAACCACTTGACTATAGTCAAAGTGCCAAACAGTTTAACAAGTATCTTGTATGGGGGCGCACGATGACAAAAATTTCAATATATATCTTAATTTGAAAAAAGCTTATTTTTATGATGCTAAATAAAAAATCAGTAAATTGTGAAGAATCTTTTCCCAGACATGTTGCCTATTTTGAAATTGCATTGACTAGAACCTGTTGCTACCTTATGCAGCAACATGTTGCTGTAAGTTATGTCGGCAAGTGGTTAATGATTATAGCTTATAACTCGATTGTTGCGAGATCAACTCCTGGCGAGGCTGCTGTGTTATGTCCCTGACCAAGGCAGATCACTCTGCAATGTTCCGGTTTACCTATCTGTAGCTAGCTGTAAGGGCCCATTGAACATCTATGTACGACAGCCTCGCTTGAATTTTAACATCAGTCCTTGTGTGATCTTGAATTTAAAATTAGCCTTGAAAAGTACCTGAATGTGTTTTTCCTACTTGTTTGAATCCAGCTGTTTATCCCTCAGAGTACAGGAGATAGCTTCTCAGACAGGAACCGCAAAGGTTCATAATTTCCGGACGTTACTAAGCCTGAGCCACCAACAACTTTCAGTCAAAGGCTTTTCAAGATATTCAGCAGGTCCAGAGTTATTGCCTATTGAGATTATTGTCTGGTGACTTGCAGCAGTCAGACATTTAGAAAAATTCTGTAATTTGACTCGTTTTCATGAATGCAATTACCAACGTGTATGTATTCGGACCCGCGTAACCCCAGTCACCATGACAACCTCCAACAGTGGACATAAGATGATGTGGTCTGCATCCCTATTGTCATGTTCATGTTTTTGGTCTTTTACAGATTGTCTGAGTTAAAGGACTGCAGAGATGTGTAATTAAGAAGAGAATTTGTGCTTAGTGCTATAGAACCATTCAGATGATTCTTCAGAAACGATATCCATGCTGACATGCCATAAAGGTCGGCTAGCACATCATTGATATAAGGAATAGAAATCAAATCATTAACTAGTATTATGAAAGCATACTTGGATGATTATAATAGAAAGGGCCTACATGTAAACAGTTGGGTTGCTTGTATCAGAGTCCTTTTAATGCTATGAATCTGCATGAAAAATTATGAAATCTACATGATTATAATTATTGATATATTATATTGTTTGTCTGAGTTTTAGTTGTTGCTAATACTATGTATGGGCCATACTTTAAGTGCATTTGATAAAAGTGTAAGACCGCATTATTTTATACTCTAATCCTATATGCTACAAGCTTCCCGTTTTGCTAGGTACACGTTTAGCCACTAAATAGTTTAGTAATGAGTTCTAAACCACATAGATGTTTTATATGTCAGATAGAATTTTCCATAGCTGACAATTTATATGAACATATACTGATTTGCCGCCAACTGGCAGCTTCACGGTGTTCAAGTGCATTAGAAACAAAAACGTTTTTCTGTACAGATTGTGCTGAATGTTTTAGCTGTTTTGAAGATTTAGTGAAGCATCAGTCAGATCATGCCACAGATAAATGTGAATGTTCACTCGCTTGTCAAATGAGTCGTTTTGATGTCCAGTATAAAAATACTGAGCAAGATTATTCACTTACAAGTGGAGAGAGTTCACACAATGATCAGTTAGAAAGTTCTACAGGCAAATGTTCTCTGGTTGGGGGAAATATTTCACAATATAGCCATGTTGAAAGTCTTGTAGATGAATGTTCACTAGACCCCAGAGAAAGTTCACCAGCTGGTCAGTTAAAATATCATACAGACAGATGTTCAATTGATTGTGATCAACATAGTTTACAAAATGACCAGTTAGAAAATCCGCCCACAGATGAATATTCACTCAAAGCAGGAGAGCATTCACAAGTTGAGCAGTTAGACAGTCTTGCAGTTGAATATTCACACAAACTTGCAAAAATCTCCAGTGATGATCAGGTGGAACATCCTACATATGAATGGCCACACAGTGCTGTTGACACTTCACGTGATGCTCAGTTAGGAAATGATACAGAAAGATTTTCACTCGATTGTGTTGAAACTTCACATGCTGGTCAGTTGGAAAATGCCACAGACATATATACATCAGTTGTTAGTGTAGCGAGATCACAAGAGGCCCAGCTACAAAATCCTGAATGTATCTTTTCTCTAGCTAGTGGAAATGGTTCTCCTGATGGCAAGTTAACAAAGAGTCAAGCAAAATCTAAGTGTCAAATATGTAGGAAAAAATTTAATCGTAATTATTTGGAACAACACATCAGAACACACACAGATGTAAAAATAGTTAAGTGTGATTTATGTGACAGAACATTTGTCAATCAAGGTTGTATGAAAACACATATGAAGATGAAACATTTTGGAATAGAGCGGCGCAAACAAAAATTTCACTTCACCAATTTTCGAAGATACAAGAAGGTGGCACAAGCGGATACAACAGAATCTAAGCACGAACCTTTGCCTAAACAATTTGCTTGCTCATACTGTGACAAGAGATATGTTCATTTTTCTAAGTTAGAGAAACATGAAAAAACCCATTGCATGCTCAACCGATATTCGTGTCCCGAGTGTGGTGTTTATTATTTTGATGTTGAAGGGTTACAAACAAGACGCTTTAAGAAAGCTCATGCGAAGTCCTGCGGAAATCTTCCAAAGTCTTTTAATCATGTGTGTTTAAATATACCCCAAGTACGGCAAACATTTACTACCACAAGCTCTTTTCATCCAAGTAAATTCCAACTTCACACACTGGAACTTCAAGTTAGAAATCCTTTTGTTTTCATTGAGTGTTCAGCCTGCTGTAGTAAAGTTTCTCTCAGGGAAGGGCTATACAGCCAAAGTCAGCATCAAGAATTGGAGACTAATTCTATTCCTGACACTGATGATAACATCGGTTCACAAGATTCAAATATAAATGCTGATACACTTTCAAGTGACAATAAAAGATTACGTAGAAATAGGAAATCTTATAGGTGTTCTAGCTGTGGAAAATGGTTTGTTGATGAGATTGATTTGAAAGTTCACATAGCACATGGTGGAGGACTCTGCTTAGTGCCGTCTCAAGTGAATACAACTACGTTACCACCTTCCGATACCACGAAAATTCAAGGCGGTGCATGTTCTATCTGCCAGAAAGTGATCGCGAAAAGAAGTGATCTGATTAAGCATTATCGATCACACAGTCGAGTAATGTTATACGAATGTCCGAAGTGTGGAATGAAGATGACTGATCCATACAGTAGGCGAAAGCATGAGCGATCAAAAGCATGCAGAGAAGCTTACAAAAATAGGAAGAAAGAACTTCATAAATGTGCGGTGTGTGGGCAGTGCTTCATTGAAAAGTTACAGTTAATGAAGCACTTTAAACTACACAGAGGACAGAGAAAATTTGACTGTGGGGAATGTGGTGCAGAGTTCTCAAATCCTAACGATCTAAAATGCCATGCCAAGGTCCATAGAAAACAAGCTGCTAAAGATAAAGATCCAACAAAACATAACACACCGCCAGTTAAGAAGTCAAGGTCTTATAAATGTTATTATTGCAGTAAACAGTTTCCAATTATGTCACGTCTGATTAGACATTTCAGAATGCATACAAGACCATTTAAGCATGAAGCTTTAAGTACCTACATGCTACAGGTTTTGGATCGAGATACAACTAGGCAACAACAACAACAGCAAGACGAGATACATAGCCACAGTAATCCAAGCCATAAACCATATATGCCTTTGCAACTGAAAGACATAAAAAGCAGGCCGCTGCTACAAGATAACTTAAGAGCTCAAAATACAGATCATTCCTACCATGCAGTGCCAATATCCATACAGGATGGAATGCATAGTTACAGTGGTGTGGGTAAAAGCTCTGGTACAGGTGATTGCACACAGTGGAGTTATTTACAAAGCACATATGCCGAATCAGATTTATCAAAACATCAGCCAGAGTATGCCACAGATAGAGTTGAATGTTCACTCACTTGTCAAGTTAGTCTTCTGGATGGCCAGTTAGAAAATTGTGCACAAGATTGTTCACTTATACGTGGAGAGAATTCACACAATGATCAGTTAGAAATGTCTGCATGCCAGCGTTCTCTGGTTGGGGGAAATATTTCACAATATGGACATGTTGAAAGTCTTGTTGATAAATGTTTACTTGACCCCAGAGAAAGTTCACCTGATGGTCGGTTAAAACATCCTACAGACAGATGTTTAATTGATTATAAACATGGTTTACAAAATTACCAGTTAGAAAATACCCCCACAGATGAATCTTCCCTCAAACATAGAGAGCATTCAGACGGTGAACAGTTGGACAATCTTGCTGTTGAATGTTCACACAAACTTGGTGATGGTTCCAGCGATGATCAGTTGGAATGTCCTATGGAGATATGTTTATGTGATGATGAAAATAGTTCACCAGGTGACAAATTAGAGTATCATATCGATGAATGTCCACACAATGATGGAGAGACTTCATATGATGCTCAGTTAGAAAATGATACAGAAAAATCTTCCCTCGATTGTGGTGAAAGTTCACATGCTAGTCAAATAGAAAATCCCACAGATATATTTACATCACTAGTTGATGTAACAATATCACAAGAGGCCCACCTACGAATTCCTGAAGATATCTGGTCTCTAGATGGTGGAAATGGTTCTCATGAAGGTAATTTAACAAAAAATGCTGCAAAATCTGAATGTCAAATGTGTGGAGAAAAAGTTGACTGTAGCTATTTGGAACAACACATCAGAGCACACATCGGCAAAAAACCATTTAAGTGTGATATCTGTGACAAAGCATTTGCAGATAAAGCTAATATAAAAGCACATCGGAAGAATCATTTTAGAAAAGAGAAGTGCAAAATAAGTCATAAATATAATTTCACTTACAAAAACGTCACTTCTCTAAAAGGAAAGAAGGACGCACACAGTGATAAAACAGAATCTAAGCATGAACATTTGCCCAAACAATTTGCTTGCCTATACTGTGACAAGAGATATGTTTACTCTTCTACTATGGAGACCCATGAAAAACGACATGGCATGCTCAAACTTGATACATTTTCCAATGACAATAAAAGATTACGGAGAAATAGAAAAGCTTTTAAGTGTTCTGACTGTGCAAAATGGTTCGCTGATGAGAATGATTTGAAAGTTCATCTAACACATGCTGAAGGAATGTGCTCAGTGTCTTCTCAAGTGAATACAACTACATTACCACCTTCTGATGCCACGAACATTCAAGAGGGTGTTTGTTCTATCTGTCAGAAAGTGATCCCGAAAAGAAGCGATCTGATTAAGCATTATCGATCACACAGTAGAGTAATGTTATATGAATGTCCGAAGTGTGGAATGAAGATGACTGATCCAAGTAGTTGGCGAAAGCATGAGCGATCAAAAGCATGCAGAGAAGCTTACAAAAATAGGAAGAAAGAACTTCATAAATGTGCAGTGTGTGGGCAGTGTTTCATTGAAAAGTTAGAGTTAAAAAAGCACTTTAATCGACACAGAGGACAAAGAAGATTTGACTGTGGGGAATGTGGTGCGGAGTTATCAAATCCTAATGATCTAAAACGTCATGCCAAGGTCCATAGAAAACAAGCTGCTAAGAATAAAGATCCAACAAGTCATAAATTTAAGAAGAGAAAACCACCAACTAAGAAGTCGAGGTCATATAAATGTTGGTACTGCAGTAAACAGTTTCCAATTATGTCACGTCTGATTAGACATTTCAGAATGCATACAAGACCATTGAAACATGAAGCTTTAAGTACGTACATGCTACAGGTTTTGGATCGCGATACCGCTAGGCAGCGACAAGAAAATTTAGCTGCTCAACCGATTCATTACCAACCACAAAATCAATTCATTGAACCAAACAAATCTCCACTACAAACTAATGTAGCGGCTCAAAATATAGACCATTCTTACCATGCAGTAGGAATACACAGGCATGATGGAATGCATAGTTGCACTGATATGGGTATAAGCTCTCGTACAGGCAACTGCACACTTTCGAGTTATCAACAAAGTTCACTTGCTGAACCGCCTAATCCAATTCACAATGCGTATGTAAATAGGCCTTTAAAGGAAGCAGAATCTTTAACAACATGTGTAAATCAATATGCTGCCACACATCCAGCACTAGGCCCAGATACATTGTTGCAATAGCTTGAACTTTTCAACACCTGAACATCATAGTTTTTGGACCCAATTAGGATTCACAATCATGGAGACAGACTACCACCTATGGGATCTAATTCAGATCATCTGCTATAAAGCAAAGGTGTACTCAGCGCATATCTACACTATATAAATAATGGTCATGGTAACTATATTCAACATGAAGTATTAGAGTATTGTATGCAACTAGTGGTGCATAGTCAAAGTCCATGCGAGACAGAGTAGCACATGTAGCTGGGGTAGAAATGTAGAGCATGGCGCTTCTATTAACCCAGTTCATAGGACCCATCCTCTAGCGCAGGTGACCCGCCGCAGCTTGATCTATTGCTGTTATATCGATTAATACAGTATTGAATGTTAAATCCTTTGCCTGGGCGTTGGGCTCTCGCTGTCCTTTGCCCTGAGATGTTGTAGAATGCAAGACTTGGTTCCTGAATTTTGCACTTTCCCCTTCTGAAAATGAAAGATTCACACACACACACCATGAACCCAGTTTTGATCGCAGTCAATTACTGGTTCATAAATTCCAGAATGTCAGCACCAAGCTAAAGTTTACAACTTATTTGAATGATGAAATCTCATCAATATTTTAGTGGATTTAGTGAGTTATTTGGACTAAATTTGAAACATAAATCAAAATATAGTTAAAATATTTGCTACGGTTAACACAATTTAGAATGCTGGTTGGTTCAGAACAATTGACTCAAAATCACGAGCATCAAACATCGGAAATTCACATAAATCACTTTTTCCCCATTATGGTTCATTTTTAGTGGTTCTTAGTGCCGAACCAAGTCAGTAAATTCACTGCCCACACCAGTAGTGAAAATGACACCCCCCCCCCCATCCAATTGTATTACAATGTACATTGCTCTGCTGTTGCATTTATACACATATACTTGTCTTATGTATAATAAAAACATAATTTGTTTGTAAATATGTAAAAAAGGCTATTCATATGATTAATCATTTTATTCAGATATTCCCAAATCTCGTTTCATGTATGTGAGTTTTTTAAAGCATATTTTATTGTATCATGTGTACAAAGGGATTGGGCACAAGTTCTAACAACTTATTTCCACCCTCTCCCATGTATATTTTAAATATGAAACATTGGCTAAAGTTATTGGTATTTAAGGAAAATGTGATTTTCCAGCGAGTTTTATTTTTTAAAGATAATCACTATGAGATTGCCTGTTAAAATTATTGTCCAGCGCACACAGAATCAAATGAATTTATCTAGCTGGTTTTCATTTCGTAACATATGTAATGTATATTTCAGCACCTGTTTGTACTAAGAAAATGTTTCTTTTACTCGTATGATCATGGTATATTGGTATATTCCAACATCTAGTTTTACTTATTATTGAGTGCTGCATCAGCAAGATGTTCCATTTTCACCTGATATTCTCCGCCCATTTCTAGCTAAGCTCCGCCTATAATTTGCACGTTTTTGGGATTGATTTATATACATAGTCATGAATTCCCAAAATTCCAATTTCAAGGTAACTGTACGGGTAAGATAATATATACATACATAGACATACAATTCATTCACTTGACACACTTCTAAATGTTCATGACATTGACATCAGCCTGCATGTGACGTATCATTTACTTGAGTGACAGATCACATCTTTCCATTGCAGCATAATAGTAATAAAAGCATACCTGGCAAGGACATGATGTTGTTTGTATATTTAGCCTTTTCATGGTCAATATTTTCTTAGGAAATGTCCATTTTGCAGGCCAAGAGAAGACCATTTTTAAACTTTAAAAAAAATTTAATTAATTTAAAATTTTAAATTAATTAAAAAAATTTTAAGATTTTAAAATTTACCCGTGGAATGAATGGCTCGATTATCGAGCCAGTCATTCCACTGGTAAATTTTCAAAAATAGTTTTCTCTTGGCCTGCAAAACAGATATTTCCAAAGACCACTGCAGAGATTGGTTGTCACTGGCTAGACAATTAACACTTTACTGGCCTCTGCAATGGTTTTGAGGAGTCGTCATTTGCAGGACATGAGAATAGCATTTTTGAAAATTTACCACTATAATGGCTGGCTTGATAATCTAGCCAGCCATTCCAGTGATATATATTCAAAAATATCCTTCACTTTGCCTGCAAATGGACATTCAATGAGCAAGTAGTTTGATTTTCTCGATGGATTGTGACCATTAGAGAGTTAAATGTACAGGTAGCCATTTGGTACAGTATTTTGTAACATGAAAATGCATTTGTGCATTGTTGATTTAGAATTTTTACTAAACTCTTTAACCGTAGAATTTCTTCATGAAAATTTAAATCTCCTCATAGAACATGTCAATTTGCAGATCAAGAGAAGACTATTTTGGAAATTTACCGGTGGAATGACTGGCTCGGTTATCGAGGCAGTCATTCCAGTGGTAAATTGTCAAAAATAGTCTTCTCTTGGTCTGCAAATGGACATTTCGTAAGACCACTGCAGGAGCCATTTTTTTGTTGATGATTAAGCCATTGTATACCACTTCCGGTGTACGCTTCTATTGCTTTACTTCTTTCTATTGCGTTATATCATTGTTATTGATAAGGTTGTAAATTATGATTCAGTTTAAAATTTGATCTAAGGATATATGTTAAAACGTGTTTATTCGTTATATATATATATATATATATATATATATATATATATATGTGAATAAGATTGTTAGTTATGTCTCATGGCACATGTAATAGGCTTAAATCTGATGTCATAGACATGTTATAGGCTTGTTAAGGCTCATGTCATACTAATGTAATTGTCATACACATGTAATAGGCTTGTTAAGTCTTACATCATAGACATGTAATAGGTTTGTTAAGTCTGATGTTATACACATTTAGTAAGCTTGTTAAGTCTTACGTCATAGACATGTAATAGGTTTGTTACGTCTGAGGTTATACACATGTAATAGGCTTGTTAAATCTGATGTCATAGACATATAATAGGCTTGTTAAGTCTGACATCATACACATGTATAGGCTTGTTAAGTCTGACATCATACACATATAATAGGTTTGTTAAGTCTGACATCATACACATGTAATAGGCGTGTTAAGTCTGACGTCATACACATGTAATAGGCTTGTTAAGTTTGATGTCATACACATGTAATAGGCTTGTTAAGTTTGATGTCATACACATGTAATAGGCTTGTTATGTCTGATGTCATACACATGTAACAGGCTTGTTATGTCTGATGTCATACACATGTAACAGGATTGTTAAGTCTGATGTCATACACATGTAATAGGCTTGTTATGTCTGATGTCATACACATGTAACAGGCTTGTTAAGTCTTACGTCATACACATTTAATAGGCTTGTTAAGTTTGATGTCATAGACATGTAATAGGCTTGTTAAGTTTGACGTCATACACATGTAATAGGCATGTTAAGTCTGATGTCATAGACATGTAATAGGCTTGTTAAGTCTGACATCATACACATGTATAGGCTTGTTAAGTCTGACATCATACACATGTATATGCTTGTTAAGTCTGACATCATACACATATAATAGGTTTGTTAAGTCTGACATCATACACATGTAATAGGCTTGTTAAGTCTGACGTCATACACATGTAATAGGCTTGTTAAGTTTGATGTCATACACATGTAATAGGCTTGTTATGTCTGATGTCATACACATGTAACAGGCTTGTTAAGTCTGATGTCATACACATGTAATAGGCTTGTGATGTCCGATGTCATACACATGTAACAGGCTTGTTAAGTCTTACGTCATACACATGTAATAGGCTTGTTAAGTCTGACATCATACACATGTAATAGGCTTGTTAAGTCTGACGTCATACACATGTAATAGGCTTGTTATGTCTGATGTCATACACATGTAACAGGCTTGTTAAGTCTTACGTCATACACATGTAATAGGCTTGTTAAGTTTGATGTCATAGACATGTAATAGGCTTGTTAAGTTTGACGTCATACACATGTAATAGGCTTGTTAAGTCTGATGTCAGACATGTAATTGGCTTGTTAAGTCTGATGTCATACACATGTAATAGGCTTGTTAAGTTTGACATCATACACATGTAATAGGCTTGTTAAGTCTGACGTCATACACATCATAACACATGTAATAGGCTTGTTAAGTCTGACGTCATACACAAGTTTAGGCTTGTTAAGTCTGATATCATACACATGAAACGGGCTAGTTAAATCTTATGTTATACACATATAATAGACCGACAAATTCTTTATAATGTAAGAAATAGCCTGTCAAATGTTTCAAAACTATTTTGACTGGAAGTTGTTGCAGCAACAGGTTCCAGCCAAATTAGTTTCAAAATATTCAATGACTTCTATGTAGATGTCTCGAAACATAGACGCTGTAATCAACCCAGGAGGTTATCATTTAACCTTTTGAACTCTAGAGCCCCAGTGTCTCAATTTCAAGGTAACCATGCAGGGAAGCCGATGAATATTTAGAAACAATTTGACATGAATATGCCATATGCAGCAATGGCTTCCAGTAGAATTAGTTTCATAATATTCAACATAATCTTTTTTACATCGTAAATGATTCATCATATTTGGTCTTTCAGTTTTAAAGGCTTTAGAACAATCCTCTAGATGTTTGTAAATACTTGTTATATTGATGCTGGTGGACTGTATTCTGCGGCTGTAATAGTACAATCATCCTACAGCTGCAATCAGTCATTCTTTGCCTTTAACCACTGTGTCTTGTCAAATACTTGTTATCAGGAAGATTGAGCTTTTAACACTCAAATTTGTTCAAGAAAATTTAAATTTTCAAAATGTTAATTTGCAGACCAAGAGAAGACTATTTTAAACAATTATCAGTGGAATGACTGGCTCGGTAGTCCTTCCACTGGTAAATTTAAAAAATCTTTTGTTATGCAAATGTACAAATTCTCAAGACCACTGCAGAACCGTTTTTGGCAGATAAGAGTGTTATCCCTTTAACACTCATAACAGCCAAAAATGGTTTCTGCAGTGGTCTTGAGAAATGTACATTTGCAGACCAAAAGAAGACTATTTTTGAAATTTTACCACTGGAATGACTGGCTCGATGACCGAGCCAGTCATTTCAGTGATAAATTTTCAAAAATAGTCTACTTGGTCCGCAAAAAAGACATTTTCTTGAATAAATTTGAGGGTTAAAACATTAAAGGTTACTATTTTGTACATAATTAAAGTTTTCAGTTCCCATGTATATAGTGTTCATTATCTTTGGGAGTTTTTGTGCTTGGAAGTAACTCGACATGTATATATGTACACAAATGTGTAATGGAGGGCTCCAATCTGTCATTCAAGTATATGACATCCATACTCAATTGCGTCACATGTAGGCTGACGTCACAATACATAGTGATGTATCGAACTCCGTTATGAATATTGAAAGTCTGTCAAGTTGTATGGATTGGCAACAACAGCACCAAGTCAAATTAGTTTCAAAATATTCAACAATTTACCTGTATAGTTACCTCGAATTTGGGATTCTAGGAATTCAGGGTTTAAAGTATATAACGCGATCCAACGCAAAAAAATTTGTGGAGCGGAGCTAGAAATGGTCTCTGAATCTCCAAATCTGCACTGTCTGAATTATCAATTTGCAGAAAACTATGCGGGTACACTGTTGAATATTTTGAAACTAATTTAACTTGGTGCTGTTGTTGCCTATGGTATGATTCTCTTGAATTATATCATTGTTAAGGAAGAAACATGGAGCTATCAAGTGCTGTTGAATGGTAACCTCATATAATAATAGAACTCCTACCAATAAAATTATAAAATGGGCGCTTCCATTTTGCTTGAAGTAGAGACAGTTAGTTATGTTAGCGGGGCCTTAGCACTCTGTTGTGCGTCTGGAGGTGTCAACAGTACGAATTATTTTCCCTATAGACGTTATTCAAAGTTAATTAGCTTATATACAGCTCAGAAATAACACATATCCAAAATAAAATAAATTTCCTGTTGAACCTATTTCAATAGATCTTTCCAGTTTTAGCTATGCCCCGCCCATCACTAGTTAATCTCCGCCCACACCTCGCTTGTGTTGGGATCGATCGATCTCTGAACTTCTTGACTATCAATTTCCAGAAAAGTATACAGGGAAACCTGTAATGACATAGAATTCATATGTGTCCAACTATTAAGCGTTATGACTGAGTGAGGAAATGGATTCATGAATTGGAAGCAATCTCTTCCAATCCAATTAGGTTCAAAATATTCAACAGAACATTTCTTGCAATGTGTTCAAAATTATACTAGCTAACATCTTTCTGTTTTTGTTTTTGGATACATTAATGTATTTATGAGTTGTTGTATTGTACTGGTAAATTACTGCCACAACCTTTGAAAACATTGAGATTGAATTTGATTGTTGCTAATGCAGTCAACATGTTTTCAAAATATAATGCTGTAGTCCAGGATCACATCATGTTACCTACTGACTATTTTGAATTCAGTTTGAGTGAAAGTAGTTGCCATCACCAGTAAAGACCTTCAGTTATATATTTCATAGTAAGTAGTAGTTAATTACTTTTATACAAATATACCAATGACTATATAAACAGAACTCTAGAATATTCTTTGTACCTCTGGTCATTTTAATGGCCAGATGACTTCTCTAACTGGTTCCAGTTCAGGCAAAATGGTAGTGCCCATTAGAGTCATATAAATTAACCCGGTATCCATATATTTGCTTGTTGAATGTCCATTTGCAGGCCAAGAGAGGACTATTTTTTTTTAATTTACCAATGGAATGACTGGCTCGGTTATCGAGCCAGGCATTCCAGTGGTAAATTTTCAAAAATAGTTTTCTCTTGGCCTGCAAATTGATATTCCTCAAGAGCACTGCAGAGGCCGCTTTCATCCGACTTGACTGTTAAATCATTAGACTAATGGCACAGCTAGATGACTTACCATATGACTACCATTCTACAGCAGTTGATAGCTCCCTTGTCTCCTATATGTAAACATGTATATATATATATATACTTAGTTATAGATGCTTTTCAAATATGTGTTATCATGTGAATTATCTTGTACATAGTCACACTACAGTATTTTCATGCACGCTTATTAAATGTCTCGCTGCTGCAAGCCCACATGACAATAATTTCAATGAGCAAAAACTCTTGACTTGCTAAATATTTTGAAAACAATTTGACTGAAAGTTGTTGGTGGCCTAGCCACCAAGAACTTTCAGTCAAATTGTTTTCAAAATATTAAGGTGGTCCAGAGATATAACCCCTGGATTATGTCATCTGCAAAAACTAAGCAGTCAGACATTCAGCATGGCCAGAGTTATTGCACATTGAAATTATTGCCCGGTGGCTTGCGTCAGTCAAAGAGTTAAATTGTATTCATTAGCTTTGTTATCTTTGTCTATTTCCAAATGTATTTAGTTGGATAATAGTGTATTGTGAAGGTTACTAGACTAAGTACTGTTCTAGTACCGGCCCAGTAATCTGCGTTATCATAGTGTCTCAATTACCTGCCTATCTTGAATTCAGCAACATATTTTTCCACTCACCTCATTTTTGTCTGATCTGTGTGAGCTTATACAATCGTGATTTGGCTGTCTGTCATCGTCTTTCATCTGTATCTGTCAATAATTATGGTACGTTTTCGGAATTTGGATTAAAACCCAATTAGGCAGACATGTCCCCTTAGGAAATATCTATTAGGGCTATGAATATGAAATGGCCACACCTTCAAATAACAGAGTTATAGTCCTTGCTATATTGTCAAAGTATTAAAGCCTATTGTAGAAAAGATGTTTGTGGCCCGTTTCATCAATTGTTGATTGGTCAAAATCAAATTTTGCAGTTAACGTTCCTTCAGACAATATCTAGAGTAGGTCACGACTTGAAACAAGGCCAATAACTCTGGTTCTTTAAGGCATTTTAAAGTATTGAACCATATGGGTAAAATACATCTGTGACACATTTTGTCAATTGTTAATGGATTAAAACAAGATTTAACAGAAAGGCCCCTTTAGTACACTTTAACCATTTGACAATAGTGGTAGGGATCGCTGTCCTATTGATCAATTGTACTTTTCCCATTTGTCATTATTGTCAAGGATGCCAATTTTCTTGCATTTCCCATCCAAATTTGTTACTGTGCCCTTTGGTAAATGTCAGTGTTGCTGTGCCTATTGAACCTTCGGAAAATGTCAGTGTTGTGACACTTGAATCATTAGTCAATCATGTCAGGGCGCTGCCCCATTTTCCTCATTGACAACCGCTGCTTGTCCCCTTGTTCAATAATGTAAATAGTGTAAATGGCTCTTGATTTGTTGGTCATTAGTTTCAGGAATGATTGTCGCATTTGTCAATAATGCCAAGGACCCTTACCCAAATTATCCACTGCATCAGTTATGCTTCCCATGTTGACAAATGGTACTTGAGCCATTGGTCAAATTATGTCTGTAACACTTGCCTCATTGGTCATTAATATCTGTAACACTTGTCTCATTGGTCAATAATGTCTGTAACACTTGCCTCATTGGTCAATAATGTCAGGAATCTGTGTTTGTTGCTCCGTTATTTAATTGTGTCAAAGAATGTCTCATTGCTCAATATGTCTAAGTCAGTAAGGATCATAGTTCCTTTGGTCTTTGGCATCAGTTACACTTGTGTCATTGACAAATGCTGCTTATCCCATTGGTTAATAGAGGCAATGACAGAGTCGTTAGTCATTAGTGATAGGTATGATTGCATCATTGGTCAATACTGATAAGGACCATTGATCTATAGTAGCAATTATGCTTGCCCGAATGACCAATAGTACTTGTTCTGTATTACTTAATGTACACACATGTTTACAGTTCTTCATGAATCAAGTGAGCACCATGACCTTTGGGCCATTTATTTTTTCTATCTAACAAAGTCGGCCAATAGTTTTTAAATTTTTGTTTTGAATGAATTGTCATCCCAAACTATATAAAACCTTTTTGTCAATTGGTCTATACAGTTAGTAAGGCATGAATTTGGAAGACTGATGCACACAAATGTATAGCATTTTACCAATATGTGATGAGAGTAAAGAATGAGCCTTTGTTTCTATCATGTTACTATATAGGTCACTGTTATAGTTAAAGATGTTCAGATTATTTTACTGTACATTACAAAGTATTTTATGCATATAATTAGTCACACATCTCTTAGATGCTGAGTGTTGTCCCTTTAATGGAAAATCCGGCATCTGCAATGGTCCAGGGAAAAGTCCATTTGCAGGCCACTGAAGACCATTTTTGAAAATTTACCACTGGAATGACTGTCTCGATAATCGAGCCAGTCATTCCAGTGGTAAGTTTTCAAAAATGGTCCTCTTGACCTGCAAAATGGACATTTTCTAACAAAAAATTGTCTTGACCAAATTTGATCGTGAAATGGTTAAGAGAACAGCGCTGTGCTACAGTACAGCTCATAAATAAGTTAACGTTTCTAAACAGAAAATGTTAGGTTGTACTATTTTTAGCATGATAAAAGAAATGTTCTGTTGAATAATTTGGGCTTAATTTGATTGGAAGGCATTGCTGCCCTAGTTAGAAATGATTTCAGTCGAATTAAATTTAAAATATTCAACAGGACGTTTTATTTTGCTTTGGAAACATTTGAAGTAATTTTTTAGCTGTATTGTAAGGTCATATCATCTTTTAGCCCCATTTAACACTTATATCAGCCAAAAACGGTTGCTGCAGTGGGCTTGAGAAATGTCCATTTGCAGACCAAGAGAAGACTATTTTTGAAAAATTATGACTGGAATGACTGGCTCGATATCAGAGCCCATTATTCCAGTGGGACATTTTCAAAAATAGTATTCTTTTGGTCTGCAAATTGACATTTTATATGAGAAAATTTAAACTTTTTTTTTAACAAATCCGAGTGTTAAAGCCCCCCAGAAACCAGAAATTACAAATTCTGTCTGACGTGTTTAAAATTTTGAAAGTAATTTGAGTTGGAGCTGTTGCAGTCTATGGTAGCAACAAATTCCATTCTAATTACTTTCAAAATATTCCACAAATCTCATGTATATTTGTCATTAAATTTAGACACTGGGATTTCAAGGTGTAAGTGGGTAATACTGATCAGTCGCAGGAAGTAATGTTTTCATTGATTCATGATAGTTGTTCCTTTGGCCTCTGGAAACACGATCTGTTACACATATACACCATTTGTTATTCCAAGACGTCATCATCGACTGTTCTGTGAAACTGTATTCTGCATTAATTATATGTCTTGCAGTATTTATCATGATTTAATTATGTATTAATTAATAATGTATGAGAGTTCAATTATAAAGACAATAAACGTAGATATTTGACAACCTGATAATACAGTTTCTCAGCATATGTTGTTAGACTGTGCCATCAGTTCTGGCTGTGGTTTCATGTCTGTTCCCAAGAGTGACCCTGGTTTGAAGGGCAGAATATAAAATGACAATGTCACTGCTATATATTGAAATTTCAGTTACTACATGTTCTGATTTAAGTGTATTCTGATCCCCTAGGTTCAGGAAGAGGCTTGATTGTTTTCCGGCCAAAGGGCAACTGTAGAATATAAGTAAATTTGGTTTGTTTATTTGTATGTGCTTTTCACATGATTGCTTTATCATCTTTACTGGTTAACTCTGCTGACTTGAATTATACCGTCCAGTATCCATCCATCCATCAATCGTCAACAATGGCGACATGTTTTGTTATCTCTGGACAGATTTACACGTACATTGGTCAGAATGTTAATGTTGGTATCTAACATCTGTGTTGAGAAAATAAAATGGATCGAACGTAAAACACTTGAGTTATCACCCCTTGACTATTTTATTTACTATATTTTCAGTAGTAATGTGGCACTGTGACTTTCGTATGGGGAATAATAGCCAGGTTTTTCCCACTGTCAATTTATTTATCATCCTGATTATCCTGACAGATTTTATTACAAAAGACAATAAAAGCCAATTACCAGATTAACATTTTCCCTCCATTGCCTAAATATTTAAGATATGTACTATGTGCTCTGACATCTGTACTGTTGAATACTTTGAAATGGCTGAAAGTTGTTAACGTGGACGAAGCTCGATATTTAGAGCTAATATGTCAAGCCATTTATATGTCAAGTTAAATTGGCCTCTTGTTTTTAGACATCTGTTAAATTAGCAAACCTTAAATGTCTATAAAACATGGATAGTAACTAATGGATGTATGTTATCACATTCTGGAAAGAAAAAACAATTGAACGTTCCAGTGTTCAGGTCAGTCAATGGACCTTTGCATTTTTATCTATGCCCCGCCCATCTTTAGCTAAGCTTAGCCCACACCTCGCTTGTGTTGGGATCGATCGATCTTTGAACTCCCTGACTATCAATTTCCAGAAAACTATACAGGTAAGCTGTTGAATATTTTAAACTAATTTGACTGGAAGTATGGCAGCAACAGCGTCCAGTCAAATTAGTTTCAAAATATTCAACAGCATCTTTATTAAATATTAGGGACATGCAATTTGTACAACGTGTCAGACTATTGAGAGTTAGAGACGGGCCCAATGGATTTATTTATGACGTAATGATTATGACGTCATCATACACACCGCTTAGCTGATTATGACATCATATAACGTCAGATTGGTAGATAGATACTCTGGAAAGATGAATTGCATGCATTGTATTTAAAAAACTAGAAAAACAATAGACTTGCATCGCTATTTCCATAATTAATAAGTTTTGAAGCACTCCCAATGGAATAATGTATACAAAGCATCAGGCTCTGTGATCAATTATTGTCGTTATGAGTTTACGTTAGGTATTTCTCACTATGCGTTCATAGCTTTCAAGGACATTGTTGGGGATAGATTGCATGTTGCATTGCTTGAATAAACTACTATAGATATTCTATCTCAGGTGATCTCAGGTCTCGGAACTTAAAGGAACTTGGAACATCCGTCTTAGGGTAATATGTTGGGGATAGATTGCATGTTGCATTGCTTGAATAACCTACTATAGATATTCCATCTCAGGTGATCTCAGGTCTCGGAACTTAGAGGGACTTGGACGTCTTAGGGTAATATGTTGGGGATAGATTGCATGTTGCATTGCTTGAATAAACTACTATAGATATTCTATGTCAGGTGATCTCAGGTCTCGGAACTTAGAGGAACTTGGAACATCCGTCTTAGGGGAATATCATTTTTGGTGGATAACATAAATTCTATGTAATGCCTGTTAACCCGTTAACCCTCACCCAAGAACGGCTTCTGCAGTGCTCTTGAGAAATGTCCATTTGCAGACCAAGAGAAGACTATTTTTGAAAGTTTACCACTGGAGTGACTGGCTCGATAACCGAGCCAGTCATTCCAGTAGTAAGTTCTTTAAAAACAGTCGTCTGTTGGTCTGCAAATGGACATTTTTATTAGAAAACTGAAATTTCCTTGAAGAAATTTAAGTGTTAAAGGGTTCATGAATCTTCACGTGTGCTTCTTCAGGGGGCTTGGATGGAACCAACAGTACAGGTAATAAATAGGTTAACATATTTAAAAAAACTGAAACATTATTTTCTCCAATTTGAACATAATGTAGGAAATAATATGTTGCATGTTTTGAAAATAATTGGATTAGAAGATATTACTGACATTTTGGTTTTTTTGGACACAAGTTTTTTAGCTACACTGTATTATTTTCCAGTCTATCCTACTGTTCATATTGTCTGTCCAGCTTTCCAGACATATGTAAATAAATTCTTGCCTATGGGCTTGTTAAGTATGACGTCATTGCGCGTGAATCGCAACCCAGAAGTGTATATTTTGCTTTATTATATCATAAGTGCTTGTTTATGACGTCATCATTTGTTGTTAAACAAAAACTGTGTTTTGTTTATTTAACAATCGAGCTGAACCTGGAAGTACAAGCCCATAGTGAAGATCTTGGCTTAGCCCCATGCCTTGTTTGTCACTCAAGTATACAACATCAGAATGAATTACGTCACATGTAGGCTGACATCACAATACATAGGGACATATCTAGCTCCATGGAGAACATTGAAAAGTCTGTCAAGTGTATGAATTGTATGTGTTTGATGAATTTACTATTTAATAAACATTCAGTGAATATTTTGAAACTGCTTTGAGTGGGAGCTGTTACTGACATAGGCACCAACAGCGCCACGTTTAAATGAGTTTCAAATTAGTCAACAGCTGGCCTATATAATTGCATTGAAATTGGAATTTTGGGAAGTATATAACTCAATCGCAACACGCATAAAATGGTGGGCAGAATTTAGCTAGAAATGTGCAGTCATAGCTAGAAATGTGCAGTCATAGCTAGAAATGTGCAGTCATAGCTAGAAATGTATCCCTCTAATGCGATGGTAACCGGAACTGAAACGCCTCTATATATGTGATCTATTATTACCATCTATGGGTTAGGATTCCTGTTTGATAATTTTTCTCATATCTTGAATAGGGCCCTATAGAAATCTGTCTGGATCTGGCGCTGCCATGTTGAAAACTGGTTTTCACATGAAAACTCACTGTAGTGTTTATTGACTAAGCCAAAACATAGATCAATCCAAATTATTGATTGACGTGTATAAAGAATTTCTAGCAAAAACGGTCATGATATGAAATCCATACTTGCCCTTACGTCATCATCCTATATGACAATCTGGTGGTCATGTGATTATTGTTATTTTAACCAATTCTAAAAAATGTGCAATGTTTATGGTATGGAAAGAATGGCTCCCAGTCAAAATTTATTTTTAAATATTCAACAGCTTACATGTATAGTTAACATAAAAATTTAGATTCTGAAAATTCATGTTTCAAAGTGGGCCGAGTTCAGCTAGAAATTCTTGTGCATAGTTAGAAATTGTCTCCTCTACGTGGTAGCCATCCACAAATAAGTTTGTGTAATAACTATGGAATGGACCGCCTGATTAAGAATTTGTTAAGTGCATTGAAATTAACTATAACTGCTACAGAACCCAATCAAGATAATTGATGATTTGAAGTTGATATTGCCATGAAATAACTTTCTACACCGTTCCACAGCCTCTCATTATTCGTTTTGATGCCTGTGATTGGCTAGCTGATGGATTAAGCTAAAACCTACCTGTCATCACAGTCATCATCATAAATGATTGGATACACCACTATGAACTTATGATGTCACCATTGATATAATAATCACTTTCACGCATTCACTTTTTATGTCATGGCGACCAGCGATCCACCAGCCTTTGCTTTAAAACGTATCTCCTAAACTGCTTTGTGGACTTTAAACAAATTTGGCTGAAAGGATCTGATGATGTTGGTAGGCTCTGGAACTTTTGAATTTTAATCGGTCAACTTTTCTGCCACCATCTTAGATTTTCTGAAAATGGTCACTCGATCCTTTAAACACTACTCCTTAAACAATGACCCAATTGCAACGGAAATATTTGTGGAACGATCCCATGGCGGTAGACTTTAACATTTCTAATGAGAATATTTGATTATTACATTTTTTTCAGTGGTCATCATGGATTTTCCAAAGGATTTCTGGAATTCTTTAAAATCCTACTATTTAATGAATGACCTGCCTTCAATGAAACTCGAGTGCAACAATCCTATGATGGTAGTCTTCGACACTCATTAATGAGAATTTTAATTTGTCAATTTTCTCGCCAGCCATCTTGAACTATCTAAAAAGATTTTATTATAGGAATTTATTTAAAACATACTAAACTGTGTGGCAAATTTGAAAAATTTGCTTGGGGGGATGATATTATTGTAACCCTTCCGTACTTCTTTTCAGAATTTGGATTGGTTAATTTTTGGTGGCCATCTTGTATTATCCAAAGATTTTCTCGAAGTCCTTTAAGTGTATCTCGTAAACCACTTCGCAGATTTTAAACAAATTGACTGGGAGGATCTTATTGTGGTAGGCTCAAAGACCTGTATTCAGAATTTTGATGGGTCAATTTTCTGTCAGGCATCTCAGAATATTCTCGGAAATTCTTTAAAAAGCTACTTTTCCTTAGCCAAGGGCTTGATTTAAATGGAACGATCATAGCCTGATAGTCTTGAATACTTATAATGAGAATTTGCAATGGGAATATAGCATTTCCAAAATATATGCATGACATCATTAAAAATATTATTCCTAAAATGCCCAGACACAATTTACACTTTTAAAATTTAAATTACTGTTTCTTACCAGAACAGTTGATACAAATCTGTAGGGCTATGCATGTAGAACATGACCTATTTAGTAGATGTTTTGTTTGCTAGAAAATCACAATTTCAAATGAATATTTTGCTTCATCATATTTTATCTCAATTCTCAATTACTACAGCTTGGTTAGTTAGAGATTTTGTGCAATTGTACAACTTTGTAGTGACTGCCAACCGGCCCATGGACCTGATGATATCATACAAACTTCTCAACCTCTGCGAGCTCTATTCCCTTCTTATGTTGGCAGATTGCTAGATATCGATCTATACGAGCTACTCTAACGGTTACGAGCGTAGGACTATGTATTCGCAGCATATATAGTGGTCTATTTAGTAAGTGGAATATAATGGCTAAGCTGTACGCCGGCGCAGAGATTTCCATGATTCCTGGTGGTTTCGTCCGATTGCAAATTTGTCCCATTTAGCACAGATCTTCGTGGAATGTTTATTTATTATTCTGGCATATATCAAAACAAGTAGCCCGGAAAATTAAAACAGGTTTACATCCATTAGCCAACGTTTTTGACTCATATCATTGCTATTTGTCAGTCAAATATCAACAGGTTTAGCAGTTTGCAGTCTCATTAGGCGAGTTTATTTGGGATGAGATGGTCACTGGTTATCTCGTGATGTCCATGCAGGTGCGTCTCCACGGAGATTGTGGTAATAGATGTAATTTCCTGGCAAATTCTAATCATCTCTAGGACCGATTTTGGGATTATTTAAGCCATTTTGGGATTTGATTTAATTAAAGACGGTTATAATTTAGTGTTTAATATCACGATTCGTGTAATTTTTTGGTTTTATTGTGCAAATGTGTAAAGTTCAGCAACTATTTCATGAGCGCTGATATACTTTGAATACGTTATCATACTACCCAAGCTTCACTCTATTTTGCCCATCGCAATAATACCAATATTAAAGATATACCGGTATGGGAATTGATATCGATACTGATATTAATTTATGTTATGATAATAGAGATCGGGTTTTGTCGCTAAGTATTTGATATCATAATCAATTACGTCACTTGTAGGCTGATGTCCCAATACTGTGGCAATACATAGTGACTTGTCTAGTTCTGTCACTGAATAGTATGTCAAGTGTATAAATTGTATGTCTTTGATTGATTTACTATTTAATAAACATTTTGTTGAATATCTTGAAACTATCTGTCTGAGCGCTGCTGCTATAAAATATTCAACCTTTTACCTGTATAAGTATCTTGAAATTGAGGTTTGTAAATTCACGATTCAAAGTATATAAATCCATCCCAACACGGCATAATACGTAGATGGAGCTTGTCTAGAAATGGGTGGGGCATAGCTAGAAATTGATCCATCTATTGCATCAGCATTTATTAAATCACTTGTCTACTGATTTACCACATTTAGTCGTATTTCTATCTATTGACTTCCTGTTTAAAATCTTGCAATATTTGGTCTTTCAATCTAAACTAGATTCCAATGAATATAGTCAAATCTGTCTACAGCAGAGATTGGAATTTGTGCCAAAAGATGCTAACTCTTTAAGACAGCTATTCATGTGCCTAAAGGAACCTCCATTCTTTAGCCCCAAAAATACTTGTCCAATTGCAGATGAGTTGCATCAAAGCTTGAGAGCTACGCTAAACATTGGATTGTAACCCCTACAAATGGATTTGTTGATGGCTCTAATGAAGCTGGGTATTGGTTCTTTCAGCAAGACATGCTAAACATTTCACAATCACTCAATAAGTTTGAAATCACAGGAGACGGCTCTGTGTAGTGGCCAAAGTTTGATCTGGGCTACTAAAGTTGTGATTGATGTGAAAAAGTTATCATTATCAGGATGAGCAATTTTGCCAAGTTGTTAGAATGCTCATTCATTATTTTGAGACGATACCATACAGGGGAGAACAATACTCATGTTCTGTGTTCAAGAAGACATTTACACATCAAGATAATTTTTTTGTTCATATGTGATGTGCATGGGAGAAACATTACTCCTGCTCTGTGTGTGATAACCCGTTTACAAATAAACGCAATTTACAGCTTCATACAGTGGAGAACCCTTACTCTGGCTCTGTGTAATAAGAAATCTCCACTTCAAGATAAGTTATTGGTTCATCTGTGATCCCACAAGTGGAGAAAACTAACACCTGTTCTGTGTGTAATAGGTTAGTTGCACATCAAGGTGTATTAGTGAGTCATTTGAGGTTACATACAGGGTAGAAACCGTACTCGTGCTCTGTCTATTATGAAACATTTATACATCAAGATAATTTACTGGTTCATATGTGATGCCATGCAGGGGAGAAACCTTGCTCCTATTCCTTGTGTACTAAGTGATTTGTACATCAAGATGTATTAGTAACTCACAAGATGATGCATACTGGGGAGAAACCATAGTCCATGCAATGAGGCAGTTTCACAATCCGGTATTTTACTGGTTCATATGCAATGCCATACATGGGAGAAACCTTACTCAGTGTCTGTGGGTAATAACACTTTTACAAATAAAATACATATACAGGATGATATGTGAAGCCATACAGGCGAGAACACTTAAGCTTGCTGTGTGTAATAGCGCATTTGCTAATCAAAATATTTTATTTGTTCCCATATAGGGAGGGACCTTATAGCTGTTCCGTGTGTAATAAAATCAATTGCACATCAAGGTGTGTTAATGAGCCACATAATGACGCATACAGGAGAGAAACCTTATTCTTGTCCTGTGTATAATAAAATATTTTCGCATCACAATGATTGGCTGGTTCATAATTAATGTCATCGGGAGTAGAAATATTTCTGCTCTATCTGTAATACGAGGTTTACACATCACGATAATTTACTGTTTCAGATGCAATGCAATATAGTGGAGAACTCTTACTCCTGTTCTGTGTGTAATAAGTCAGTTGCACATCAAGGTGTGTTAGTGAGTCATTTCATTATTTCATTTGAAGTTTCATACAGGGTAGAAACCTTACTCATGCTCTGTGTGTAGTAAGGCATTTCAGATTGCAATAATGTACTGGTTGATATGTGATGCCATCCAGTAGTAAAAGGCATTTACACATAAAGGACATTTACTAGTTCATTATAGAATTGGCTAAGACAACACCAGCTTCCAGTTGAATTACAGGGGAGAACCCTTGCTCCTGTGCCATGTGTAATAAGTGATTTGTACATCACGATGTATTAGTAACTCACATGAGGATGCATACAGGGGAGAAACCTTAGTCCAGCTCTATGCAATACAGTAGTTTTATATCCCAGTATGTTGCTGGTTCATATGCAATGCCATGGGAGTGACCGTACTCACTTTCTATGAATAATAACACTTTTACAAATAAAAGAAATTTACAGGTTGATATGTGTGTGAAGCCAGACACGGGATAAACCTTAAGCATGCTCTGTGTGTAATAGCACATTTGCTCATCGAAATAGATTATTCGTTCATATGTGATCCCATACAGGGGAGAGACCTTATAGCTGTTCTGTGTAATAAAATCAGTTGCACATCGAGGTGCGTTAATAAGTCATATGAGGATGCATACAGGAGAGAAACCTTATTGTTGCCCTGTGTATAATAAGACCTTTTCACATCACAATAATTTACTGGTTCATAATTAATGCCATACTGAGTAGAAACATTACTTCTGCTCTATGAGTAATACGAGGTTTACACATCACGATAATTTACTGTTTCATATGCAATGCAAGATGGAGGAGAACTCTTACTCCTGTTCTGATGCTCTGTTTTTAGTAATGTACTCGTTCATATGTGATGCCATACAGTGGTAATTTACACACAAAGGACATTTACTAGTTCATTAAAGAATTGGCTAATACAATACCAGCTTCCAGTTGAATTAGTTTCACAATATTCAACAGGTTATGTATATCATGACTGTAAAAGTGAGATCCTGTGATTACGTGTTCAATTTGTCAATTTGGTAAAATAATTTTATTTGGTGGCCACTTATTGATGGGGGTGGGGTGGGGGGGCTGCTGCTGTAGTCCCATTAGGCCATGCGTTAATCTGGCTTTGATGATGACTTACAAGAGAGAAACCTTATTCTTGCCCTGTGTATAATAAGACCTTTTCACATCACAATAATTTACTCGTTCATAATTAATGCCATGCAGTGTAGAAACATTACTTCTGCTCTATGCGTAATATGAGGCTTACAGACCCCAATAATGTACTGTTTCATATGCAATGCAATATAGAGGAAACCCCTTACTCCTGGTGTGTGTGTGTGTGTGTGTGTGCGCATGTGTGTGTGCATGCGTACATGTGTGCGTGTGTGTGTGTGTGTGTAATAAGGTAATAAGAGATTTACACATAAGGAAAATGTGCATGTTCATAAGCGAATCCATACAGGGGAGAAACCTAACTCCTCCTCCCTCTGTAATAAAACATGTACATGTCAAGATAAGTGATTGGTTGATCCCATAAAGGAGAACCTTTACACCTGTTCTGTGTGTAATAAGAGGTTTGCACATCAATATACATTAGTGACACATGAGGTCTTATACAGGGTAATAACCTTACTCATGCTCTGTGTATAATAAATTTTCACATTACAATAATGTAATGGTTCATATGCAATGAAGAGACTTAACTCATGTAATGTGTGTAATAAGAGATCATAAAATGGTTACACATAAAGGAACTTTACTGGCTCATTATAGACCTTACTCTGGATAACTTAGTTAGTTTTACTTAACCACCAACATTCTACTCTGCACTTTCAATTAATTCTACATCATGGCATCCAGAATACTGAATACACAAGCCAGATAAATGTTTGGCCCAGGGCTAATTAGTTGTGGGGCCCATTATTGGGTGGGCCAAGGAATGAATGCCCCCCCCCCCCCCAAATAGAATAGATTTATAACGCATGTGTCAAAATGTTGTTGAATATGTTGATACTAATTTGATTGAAAGGTAGTGCTGCCTAAGGCAGGACCAGCTTTCAGTCAAATTAGTTTCAAAATATACGACAGCTTACATACATCATGACTGGAATGTGAGATACTGGGAGTACAGGTTCAAATTGGTGACAATGTTTTTGATTTGGGGCCCCTAATCCTTCTGGATCCCATGGCTGTAACCATGATTGTGACAACAAAAATACTAATATTCCAGTAGTTTCTGCTACAAATTAAGTAGCAGTGCCAATATTGTAGATTTGTGATGGTATCGGTAAGCTACATGTATATAAATGGAGTGCCTGGAAGGAACCCATGTCCAAACTCCATTAATAGTCCAGGTCAATATAGAAATAAGCATCCTTGAAGTACTCATAACTGAGACTGCAAAAGAACTTCTGCATTCAGTTTATCAGGAAAATTCAGTAGCTAAATCAGTAAATTTGTTGCTGCTGCCATGAATCTGGTTATATTGAAGAGATTGTGCCGAGTTTCCCACAGCTTGACTAGTTTCCCACACCATGATGATATCTATGTTTTCCTATTGACAGTCTGACCACATCTGAGTGTGGATGGGTTTGCAGGCTGTGTTGCATAATTTGTTATCAATTGTTGCATTACAGTGACATTAGAGATGAAACAATGTAAATCATGCACAGATGATCATTCAGATTACAATGACAAAAATTGTTGTTTGCTTTCTGCCAGTGAGTGAGTAAGAGCCTAATTTGTTGTTTGTCCACTTCTTCAAATTATCTTTGTATCTGGTTTTGCCATGTCTTGACCTCTGGTATATCTAATTGTGATTCCTGATATCTGCTGAATTTCTGGTGTTACCCCAATGTATGTGACTCCATTGGAGAGCTACAAGTGAGTTGGTTTATTTTATGATAGACATCTCTAGTTGAATTGGTTTGTTGGCAGTGTCTCAAGGGCATGGCTCATTGCCTTGCAGTTAGTCAATAGGACAATGTTGCTTTTGAAAATGTCAAGTTGTGCAAATATATTCATTCCATAATGGATAGCCTGTTGCTCAGATCTAAGGTTAGTTAAGAGTGCCCCTATTGCTGTATTTTTTTTCAATTGTTCTACAATTTAGTTAATTTTCTTTCTTTTTAAGGCGTTGAACGGCCCTCTTCTGCTCTCTGGACTTAAATGTCCTATTATGAGAGTGGGGCATGTACCCTGGGTTTGTAAAGCTTTATTTCAATATCACTGCTGTTCTTCCTCTTGACATTTTGTCCCCCCCCCCCCCCCCCGGCAAAGTTTCTTGCAAGGAATTTATCAATGTGCTCACCAATGTGTAGCTTCAAACCTACTTCAGTAACAATATTTGCTTTAAAGTAATCTGTGATTGCAGCATTTGGCAAAAACTCTGTAAGAACTATTGCATATTCCTATGCAGTGATATCGTCAGAGTGTTCATTCACGTTTCTCTCAGTAGCTCACGCTCATGCTGCAGTTCCAATCTGCTTTCTTGTAATTCCAGCCTGTTGTCTTTAATATGAGTTGATTTCCACACCCATCAGTATCTGAGCCTCTTGTGTCCACTGATGGATATCCCCAGGTTGGTGATTGGCTGTCACCACCTGAAGATACGGTACCTTTCAGATACATTAATTGTGTGTTGGCTTAGTCTCTTGCTATTTGTGGATTAGTAGTTAGTTATGTTTAATGGGTGCGAATCAAGATGTATATTATCTGTGAGAATCTCTGCTATTCCATTGTCTTTAATGGGATTCCCTCTCTAATCAGGTGGTTTCATAGCCTTGAGTATAGAAGCAGTTACGTGTGTTACGGTGAGGGTCCTGGGTGGAGAGTGTCAATTTTCGGTTGTCTTAGGAAGGTTTTTTTCATTTCACAGCTTCATAGTGTCAGTGTATGATGTGTAAGCAATTATGTGTGATCATTAACATCATTGTACTTAATCCTGGTCTCCTAATAAGGTAATCCTTCATCAGTCATATTGGATCGGTCACTTTGAGGTGGGATATCCGTAGCTGCTCCATCCTGGTGAGTGTTGCCCATGAGTTTGTGTCATCCTCTCAATAATAGGGTTTGTCATCGTGTCTTTTGTTGAACGCAACCTGAATTACCATATTTAGGAGATTAGAATGTACACTTTAAGTGAATCGGTCTAACATCTATGATCTAACAAGTAAAAATACATATATAGTGTGGCATATCCCATTTATATTGTAATTGTCTATCTATCTTAAAATCAGTTCCAAATAAGTTTGAATCAAGCCATTATGTCTGTCCTTTTCCGCGATTGGAATGTTTTAGGCATTTGCCCATTTTGTTGGTATGTACACTTCTTTTAAGGATGCATGTCCCAAATAACAGGTGAACATGTAGCTAGCTAAGACCATGCTCCATAGGATCAGCTCCATCTCATTGTAAGAAACTTAGCATCTTGTCATTGACTGTATATTGTGTAGCTGTCTGATTTCTTTTTATTGATGGATACCCAAGTTAACCCATTCTGGAAACACGGCACTGGGCAGCCTTTCCATACACCAACATTTTTAGAATTTTTCTCAATTTCAGAATCTGTTTACAATAGCCTACTTTTTATATGTTTGTTTTGTGAGCTTGAAATCATCCTATTTTAAAATTTAATTTCCCTATATTTGCCCTATTTTATCAAAGTCTTATCACTGTTTATTCCTATATTTTACCCAAAGGGGTGTGAGAGCCCTTTTGTGATAAATGTAGTGTTTGATTGAGCCATTATATAGATATATGGCCAGAACATATTGAGAATTTCATTGAAGGATGGACTATAAGATACACGATTGCTAAGCATGAGGAGCTCATGTTCATATTGAGGCAGCAAATAGTCTTCTGAGAACTAATGTACCAGTCACCACATTACTTTAATAGTCACGGTTTGAAATGTAGGGATCCAGTCTGTCATTCTGAGAACTAACGTATAATCCAACATTTTGACACATGTCACTTGTTAGCTGACATAATGATTATAATGATGTAGACCCTATCACGGAAATCAAGTGTGTCTCTAAGTATAGGAGCTGTATGTCTTTGATGAATATACAATTTAATAAACATACTGTTGAATATTTTGAAACTAATTTGGCTGGAAGATGTTGCTCTTTCATAAGAAAATGTGTGCAATTCAATCATTTACTGGCCAGGTTTGGTGAAGAAAATTTCAATTTTCTCAAAAACTCAATTTGCAGACCAAGAGAAGACTATCTCTGAAAACCTACCACAGTAATGACTGACTTGATTATCGAGCCAGTAATTGCAGTCATAAATCTTCAAGATAGTCTTCTACAGGCCTACAAATGAACATTTATCAAGATCACTACAGATGCCGTTTTCAGCAGCCTTGCCCATCAAACTGTTGGCATTGGTAAAAACCAGTTACTGAGCTTGTACTGGACCAACGCTGGACCAATACAGCCCAGTATTGGCTCAGTGCCAGCTCAGTATTCTGTGCTATCAGGGTAGGTGTCAAATTATTACTCGTCAGCTGCTCAGTCTAGCTATTATGAATTTTTCCCAGACTCAGTCGAGCATTAATTTTAACCATGACCATTTGTTATGCTCCATGACGTTAACCCTTTCAATGACAAATACCTGAAAAAATGAATTCTTTATTATGCATAGCATATTTTGTTGAATATTTTGAAATTAATATGACTCAAGGCCATTGCTGCTTAATGGCTTCCAGTCATATTAATTTCAAAATATTCAACCACCCTCCTATTTGTTTGCTCAGAAATTGAGATACAGGGAATTTATCGGTGAAAGGGTTTATCTATATGGCCATGTTATTTTTTGTTTCTTTCAGAGTGTCTCATTAGCGAGGGCAGAGAGGCTGAATTACAAGCATCAACATATTAATGATAGCCAATGTCAATGCTGTCATTCTGAGCAAAAAGGATGGACAAATATTGCAACCAGGATATAGACTGATTGGCTGATTATAAAAAGCTAAATGCTTTGTAAGTTGAGAATTGTATTTGAAAACATCTTACATATAGATTGGTGTATATAGATAAATATATATATATATATATATGTGGATTAACATGAATAGCTTGCTAAAACTATACATATGATCTGTATATGTTTCATCTCCATATTTGTTGCCTGATTTTTAAAACTATTTAAGGTCCTATTTCATAGTGCACATGTTTGCTAAACAATAATAGTGTTACATTATAATAGGCTAATCATATATGTTTGACGCTAAAGTAAGAAACTAAGCAGGGCAGTTATGACTTCTAAGCCATTTAGTTGTTCGGTATGTCAGATGGGATTTTCGTTTGTGGGTGGTTTATATAAACACATACCACTCTGCAGTAAACTTGGTGCATTTCCAGAGCAGAGCAACCATGATGGAGATGAGTCATCAGTCGATGATGGAGCGATCTCTGATGGTGAGCAATTACAAGATGATGAAGATGAATCGTCACTCGATGATGGAGATGGACAATTTGCTGCATATGGATCTTCAGATGATAGTGAAGAGAGCGCTGAAGATATTCAGTTGGAATACCCCTCATCCGCATCTTTGCGTTATGATGGAGAGAGATTACAGGATGATGAGCGACAAAATGCTACAGATCACTCTTTTCTCGATCGTCTAGAGATGTCACAAGATGACCAGCAAAATATTACCACAAGTGACTGTTTTATCGAGGATGAAGACAGTTCTCTAGGCAATCAGGTAACCCTGAGTCATGTCAAACATGGTGGTTCGTTGGGTGTAGACATGTCTTCTACATCTGGTTATTTGGAAAAACACATTGGGATAGATAGAGTCGAAAGAGGATTTGCATGTGATATCTGTGGTAAGGTATTTCCACATGCACATAGAATGAATGCGCATAGGTACCACCATGTTAAACGGTGGCGTAACTCTGAGTGGAGTAGAAATAAAAACAAAGCCGCGCTTTACCGAAAATCATATGCATTGCCAGTACACAGTGCAGATTTAAAAAATAAACATGATTTTCAATTCCAAAAATCATTGCACACTGATGCGGAACAGCTTGCTTGTTCTTTCTGTGAAGAGCAGTTTTCCTGCTACACTGATATGCGAATGCATGAACGACAACATTACTCTCTCAAACGGTATTCATGTGCAGAGTGTGGTGTCAGTTATTTAGATGCTGAATGGCTGCAAACTCAGCGCTTTGATAGAGTTCATGTCAATGGGAACTCATGTGCAAATCTTCCAAAGTCTTTTATTAATATGCCCCAAATAAAGAAGACAATTACTGGAAACAATGTTCTCCATTCAAGTAAAAAGCAGCTTGTAGCACATGGATATAGTATAAGGAATCCATTTGTTTTCATTGATTGTTCTGCCTGTTGTGCTGGTATTTCTATCACAAAAGGCTTACACAGCGGATATGAACATCAACTATTCGACAATAGTTCCAAATCTGATGTCTCCCATAATAATAATATTAACAATAATAATAATAGTAATAATAGTATTACTTCTCCAGTAAATTTCGCTAATCTTTCTAACAAGAAGATGTTACGTGGGAATGCTATTAAGTGTTCTGACTGTGGACAATTGTTCTCTGTTGAAGATGACTTAAAAATCCACCAGCTTTATGCTGCAGAGATGTGTGCTGCATCGGGCAGCGTGAATACAATGGTAACGTCAGTTTTAAGTGAGACGGCGCATAAAGGCATGGAATGTGTTTACTGTGGGAAAGTGTTCATGAAAAGAATTTGGCTAAATCGGCATACTCGTACACACAGCAAAGTGGGACTATATGAGTGTCCAAGGTGCGGCTTGAAGATAACCGATTCCAGCAACTGGAAAAAGCATTCAAAATCGAGAACATGCATAGCAGCTTTCAAAAATAGACGTGAAACGCTTCATGCATGTGATGTGTGTGGACAACGCTTCATCGATAAAGGCCAGCTAAAGAAGCATTGTAAGCGACACCATTTATAATGTAGGTAAGCAATCATTGATAAGCACACATTCTAAGTGACACTTTTTAGAGATAATTGATGATAAACCCTAGTTTACAGGCTACACTTTATGGATTTTAATTTATTTAGCCATCGAGAACATGATGAACATGTACATAGTTGTATACCACTCCACTATAATGTATCGTACTGGGACAATACCGGGCCATATTACTACTGAATTAATCCATTTTATGTATTATGCAACGTATGTATGAATATCTTCATTATATTTCTGTTAGATATGTGTAGTTCTATGTTCATAATAGGAACTGCTGTAAATAATTGCAACCATGTGGATGTATGATAGTATTTTAGTCCTAATGAAGGAATCTGGTGTGTCACTCAAGTATCTGATTTCACAATTAATTAGTCATGTGTTAGCTGATGTCGCAATCATAATGATAAAGACTCAAAATTCAAATGGTTCATCACCAAGTATACAAATTCACCTTTCCAGAGTACTCACCCATCATATGACGTCATAATCAACTCCCTGATGTGTAGTATGACATCATAATGAATGACGTCATGAATGATGTCGATAAGTACATCACGAACGCATATTTGAAGACGGTCTATGCATTGTTGTACAAATTGTTTGCTTTTACTGTTTAATAGATTTTCTGTTGAATATTTTGAAACTAATTTGACTGGGCACTGTTGCTGCCATAGGCAGCAACAGCACCCAGTGATATTAGTTACAAAATATTCAACAGTTTCCCTGTATAGGTTTCAGGAAATTGATAGTCAGGGAATTCAGGGATCGATCAATCCCAACATGGCGAGGTGTGGGTGGAGCTTAGCTAGTGATGGGCGGGGCATACTTAAAATGGAAATGTCCATTGTAGGCTTATGTCTTTGATGAATTTATAAATTTTTAAACATTTTATTGAATATTTTAATACTAATTTAACAAGGAGCTTGTGCTGCCTTAGGCAGTAACATACATTAAATTAGTTGCAAAATATTCAACAGCTTAACTTTATGAAATTAGTTTCAATATATTTACCAGCTTGCCTGCATAGTTAATTGAAAATTTAGGTTCTTGTAATTCAATTTTTAAATTTCGGATCTCCAACCCACATACAAGTAGCTTCACTAGAAATTGGTGCGATATGGCTAACAATGGATCCCTTTATAATAATTGCATTATTTGTTTGTACATAGATGTGTTATGTGGTAGGGCCTGTTTGTATTCGCTATCTCTTAGTCATTCACTGTATAATAACTCCAGAATTGTTGAACAAATCCAAAATATATACATTGTTGAGCAAGATCATGAAGCATATAGGCAAAGGCCCACATTCACATCGGAATGATTGAATATAAAATTGCTAAAATTATATACATTTAGATGTGTAACCTATGGATCTGAATGTAATGAAACAAAATACATCTTAACATATGATGACTTCATTCCGTATAAATTACTATAAAGATAGATGTATCCATAATTCAAGTTCACAACTAAAGAAATTATTTTAATTTATGAAATCATGTTAAGAGTTATTTTGTTTCATCACAATGAGCGAAACAATTTAAGTCTCTATAAGGTGTAGAATTTTAACAATTTTATTTTCAAGCATTTTGCTGTGAATATGGGATTTTGATGATTAACCGTTTTCTATTTAGTCATCCCTTGAATAGTGTCTATTTTGATTTTAACTGTCTCGCTGCAGCAAGTCACCAGACAATGATTTCAATGAGCAAAAACTCTGGACCTGCCAAATATTTTGAAACTAAGTTGACTGAAACTTGTTGGTGGCCAGTGAAATTGTTTTCAAAATATTCAGCATGTCCAGAGCTATAACGCTTGAAATATGCTGTGAGCAAAAACTCAGTTAACATGTTTCCAAAAGAAAAAAAAAGAAACGAAAATATGACATTACATTTTATTTTGGTTTGGAAATATGTTAAATTATTTCCTTGTTGTTTGTTCCACAGACTCACCCCATCCTCTTGGAGTCTGTAATTCACTGCTGTCTCAGTGACTCTGATCCATGGATGGGTTAAAATGTGATTATTGACCATGCCACACATTTATATTGCAAAATGATAACATACTACTATTATGACATCATACTATTATTATAGCACCATACTAATATTATGACATCATGCTACTATTATGACATCATACTATTATTATGACATTATACCACTAGTATGACATCATACTCCTATTATTACAGCATACTACTATTATGACATCATACCAATATTATGACATCATACTAATTTTATGACAGCATACTCATATTATGACATCATACTACTATTATGACTTCATACTACTATTATGACATCATACTACTATTATGACATCATACTACTATTATGACAGCATTCTACTATTATGACATCATACTACTAGTATGGCATTGCATTGAAAAATCTGCCCAAACCTAATAGTATTCTGCTAGGGAATGCCAGCATTTACACTGCTTTTCTAGTTTGCAAGAGTCTTCTTCCCAGTGATATTAAATTATTCAGTTGTCAATTGATTCATACGTTTAGAATGATATGGTTGATTTCACTTTAAAGGTCGTTTCCATTTTTCTACATTTGTGTTGATTCTTAATCATGAACTTAGTTAAATACAGTGTAAAAATTAAATTTGTATAATTTTTCTAAATATTCTTTATATTTTAACACAGATTTTGGATGTTCAGAAGGATATGGTGACTAAAATACCATTAGATTTGTCGAAAAGTAGGAACGTTTTATAACATTTTTTTCACTTCTATTTATTCGTAAAAGCTGTTATTCGATGTTTGCGCACTATCCATTTTGATTCATGATATTTTGATGGTTATTTAGTTCATGGAGTAATTTCACAACAATTTTTGCATCGCTAGAAATTTGAAGTGGTAAGTGAAAATAGCGACATAAGGGATATGCCCATCTTAACAACTCTAAATATCTATCATAAAGACCTTCTTTTCGTATGAAATAGTATGTGCAAACACAATATTCCGGCAAAATATCTGTCATACAAACGATTAGTTGTTCCTGATCTTGGTAGCAAAATTTTAACCAATCTCCAAGTTGATTATATATCAATTACATGGTCAGTAATATTGATTACGGTAACATATTGATTTGAATGTCTCATCATAACAAACAATATTTACAGGAATGTTTCACTTATTGCGTCTAGTTAGAGTTGTGACATGGTACGAGTAATTCCATTGGTTAATCTAATTCATTACCCAATTAAATTGCATGTTTCATTCTTAATAGTTCAATAAACAATGGAGGTAAGCCATTACAAATATATTTGTTTAGTTTATTTAATTTAAAAAATTCATTTCTTAATAGGTGTAACGCTTTAACTAACAATATAATTAATTATCCCATTTCTAATAAAATAAATGTACAATATATAAGGAACGGTGATACTTTATTAAATTTATTGTTGTAATTATCTATTGTTGATGGGTGACACATGACTAGCATTCACTATTCTCTGTACTAATGTTGGTTGCATGATGGCTGTAAACCAATGTTTAGAGTACGGTCTATTGGCCAAGCTCGCTAACAATAGCAGAAAGTATGGCCGCTTAAAGTGAAAATATCCAGAATGATACATGTTGATTATTTTGTAAATGATTTTGCTAAGCACTGCTTCTAGCTATGGCAACAAAACTATTCACAAGCAATTTAAGTGTTCATTGAGTGTGCCTACGTATTCTGGACACCATGGTACACAGATATATATTTATTTGATGTCAATTCCACGTTATTATTTCCATGTTAATTAATATATTGTTTTTTCTTATACGTTTTAGTCTTAATTTTTTTTACATTTTGTATGCTTTTATTGTATGTAGTAAGATAACTTAATAGTGTGTACATATGTTGCCGAGAGGCCATTCTCAAGAGACTGCTTTAATTATGGAACACAAACATGGTCACTTAAAACAACCCTGGTAATGTAAGTTACCGGGCTGGTACCGCACCAATACCAGATCGTATTGGCCCGGTATTGGCCCAATACTGGCCAGTAACATGCATTATCAGAGCTGTATTGAAGAACCATCGATCCATTAGTCATTAACATAGATGTTATATATATATATATATATATATATATATATATATATATATATATATATATATATATATATATATATATATATATATATATATATATATATAATGAGAGACAATACAGTTGGTTTCTGTGTTTTGGGTCTCATTAACATTGAAAGATAATTTTTCTAAAAATAATATAGAATGCATAAAAGTTTTGGTATGACAAGACAGGATATTTTCCCACCTATAGCATGGTAATAATATTTTGTTCAAAAGTTCAACCCAAATGAAATTGCATACACCTCCTGCAACAGCTCCTATTGTCCTGGTTTTGACTCATCTTTCCAGTTTCGACTCAGACTGAATCCCATCTCATCTTCCCTTACTAAACAGGTGAATCTTAATGTATCACATAAAATCAGTACTAAATATATATCATTCACAATCATACTAGATTGAAGGGATATGTGTGGCATGAGCAGGGGAGGCAGGTAGATTTGGGGGATGGGGCGTTGGCGGGGTATGGGATGGTGGTGGATGATGTGTTTCATTATCATTTTAGAGTGAAAAATAATAACTGCGTTGATTATAATATATTGATGTCCTTCAGACACTAACAATTATTACGGGAATGGAAATCAACGATTGCTGAAATCTATGCCTCCTATTCAAAGCATCTCATTCGGGCAGCATATAGGCAGGACACTCAGAATATACCTGAGGAAGCTAAGGATTTCGGCTGAGGACAAGACACAGTGGGCAAAAGCGAAGAATGACTGATTGCAACTGTATGATGTTTCTACTATTAGAGCCGCAGAATACAGTAATCATACATACAATTAGGCAGTAGTAGCCTTTGGTTCTCAATTTTTATTATCAAAAGATGTATCTGGTCTTTAATTTTGCAGAAATCCGGGTTCTTTTGTAAATAGAAATTCAAGTGATCTAATTAAATTTTGCCTTCCACTGTCTAACACATTGTAGGGTCTATAGAGTTAGCAGTTGTCATAGATACGTGAGTCGAACCGACACCAATACCATTGTTGTTTTTAAAGTAATAATGCAAAGAAACTATCAACATTCTTTTCATATTGTATAAGAAATTTGTTTAATGGTTTTACAATATTTCTTATCATATTTTATTTCCTAAATATTTAACTATCTTGTATGGAACCTTTAAATCTAAAGATGTAATGTAAAATGACGCTTGAATGTAATGGTATTACATTTTAATTGCTAATCATTCGAAAATTAAGCTAACCGTACCGTGGAAGTAGCATTAAAATAATGTGTCATAGGTTTTATTTTCATAATACTCATGGATTTTAAAGTGTAAAGCCTGTAAAACTGGGGCTGATCCGGAACTAGGAAAGCTCTGGGAGCAGGAAACCAACAGTAATAGTTTCACACTAGGTTTTATCTATAGCTGGTGATATAGTGTTGTTTAACTGCTTGTTGTATAATATAATCGCGAGTTTCTTTGTCTGTAGCGCTATTAGTTTATGTTGAGAGATGGTCTATATCAAGATATTATTACTACTTCTATTTGTTTGCGCAATGGATGGAATCCGATCCGTCAGTCAAGTACCTGACTTCCTAATTAACATATGCCACTTATTAGTGGACCACACAATTAAAACAATGCATTCCATCATGATGCAGGAAAAATCAGTCACGAAACTGTCTGAATTGCATGTAGATATTGCTATAACAATTTATTAAAGATATAGGCTGGACCTGCTCCAAGACAAATTAGTTTCAATTTTGTTAACAGTTTACCTGCATACTTACAATGTCAAAGCCTCAAGTTAATGAACCTTTCTGGTTTTATCTATGCCCCGCCCATCTCTAGCTAAGCTCCACCCACACGTCGCTCATGTTGGGATCGATCGATCTCTGAACACCCTGACTATCAATTTCAAAAAGAAAAATGCAGCTACGCTGTTGAATATTTTGAGATAAGGCAGCAATTAACAGCGCCCAGTCAAATTAGTTTCAAAATATTCAGCAGCATGTTTATTAAATAGAAAAGAATTACAAAGACATACAATTCATACAGCGTGGCAGATTATTTGAGAGTCTTCTATTAAAGTTGCATATTCATACCAAAATGCTTCCAAATAAAATTGTTAATATTATATACTTTTAGAGGCTCAAATTGTGTGCCTAGATTATTAACATATGATGATTCCTTACGTACAAATTAATATAATTTTTTTAAGTTGTGAAATTGAATTAAAGTATTCATTTATAATGTCACCTGCTATTCTACGATATACACGTGTGTGTGTATATCGTAAAATAACAGGTGACATTATAGAGTCATACCAAAAAAGTATGATCCAGATGTATGCGATTTCTTTTAAATAAAAACAAACATCTATAACCAGAGGGCATAGGTTTAAATTGTATAAACCTCGGTCCACTTAAACATCCTAAAATACTCCTTTAGGTATAGAGTGGTGAACACATGGAATAGTCCTTCATTACATTGAACATTTGATTCTGTGAATTCATAGAGTGGTGAACACATGGCTTCATTACATTAAAAATGTGATTCAGTGAACTCATAGAGTGTTGAACACCATGGAATAGTCCCTCATTACATTAAAAATGTGATTCAGTGAATTCATAGAGTGTTGAACACATGGCTTCTTTACATTAAAAATGTTATTCTGTAAAGTCATAGAATGTTGAACACATGGAATAGTCCATGTCTTTTACATTAAAATGTGATTCTGTGAATTTGTAGAATGGTGAACACATGGCTTCATTACATTAAAAATGTTATTCTGTGAAGTCATAGAATGTTGAACACATGGAATAGTCCATGTCTTTTACATTAAAATGTGATTCTGTGAATTTGTAGAATGGTGAACACATGGCTTCATTACATTAAAAATGTTATTCTGTAAAGTCATAGACTGTTGAACACATGGAATAGTCCTTCATTACATTAAAATGTGATTCTGTGAATTTGTAGAATGGTGAACACATGGCTTCATTACATTAAAAATGTTATTCTGTAAAGTCATAGACTGTTGAACACATGGAATAGTCCTTATTAAAATGTGATTCTGTGAATTTGAAGAATGGTGAACACATGGCTTCATTACATTTAAAATGTTATTCTGTAAAGTCATAGAGTGGTGAACACATGGAATAGTCCTGCATCACATTAAAATGTGATTCTGTGAATTTGTAGAATGGTGAACACATGGCTTCATTACATTAAAAATGTTATTCTGTAAAGTTATAGACTGTTGAACGCATGGAATAATCCTTCATTACATTAAAATGTGATTCTGAATTTGTAGAATGGTGAACACAAGGCTTCATTACATTAAAAATGTTATTCTGTAAAGTTATGGAGTGGTGAACACATGGAATAGTCCTTCATTACATTAAATTGGGATACCGGGAGTTCAGGGTTAAAATTGTTAAAATTCACAGAAATATGTGTACAAAGTTGACTGAGTTTAGCTAGAAATGGGGACAGGCATGGATAGAAATTGATCCCTCTAAGAGAACCATACTATTTATTTTATAAACCATATTTATATTCTGCATCACAACTTCTATCAAATATTCTGCATTAGCTACAGATAAGTGTCATCAATTTCAACTATACTTTAATATTATTGTGTAATTTTATAAACACCAGCTAAAAGTCCTATATTGTTGTTAAATATCATTGGGTTTGTTGCCCTAAATGTCTTTTCTCAAATGGGTCTGTTATGAGGAGGCCAGAAGATTGCTGATGAACCGCTGGCAAAATATAACACCTAGATATAATGAATGCTGTAGATCCCAGACTAACTGATTGCTGTTGATGAATACAGACCATTAATATGCAGGTTGGTCAGCCGGTAGTAGACCAGTAGTTGGCCGATGTGGCCCAGTATTGGACAAATACTGTCCCAGTAAGCTGGTTTATCAGCAGATGGTTATATGGCTCAACATTAATGTTGCAGCAAAATTTTGTTATGATTTTACAAGGATGGGTCAAACTTTCATGAGTTGTATGTTGTATCTGACTTCTAATTCACCTTTCCAGAGTACCCACCCATCATATGATGTCATAATGAACTGCGTGATGTGTAGAATGACATCATAATGAATGACGTCGATAGGTACGTCACGAACGCATATTTAAAGATGGTCTATGCGTTGTTCTACAAATTGTTTGCTTTTACTATTTAATAAATATTCTGTTGAATATTTTGAAACTAATTTGACTGGGCGCTGTTGGTGCCATAGGCAGCAACAGCACCCAGTCAAATTAGTTACAAAATATTCAACAGCTTCCCTGTATGGTTTTCAGGAAATTGATAGCTAGGGCATTCGGGGATCGATCAATCCCAATACGGCGAGGTGTGGGCGGATCTTAGCTAGTGATGGGCGGGGTATGGCTAAAAATGGAAAGGTCTATTGCTAATCAGGTAGCATCTTGAATGAACGGGAGGAAAACAAAATGAACCTATTGATGAAAACTATGTAAGTATGGGAGTCATAGTTCTTGAATTCTTTTTCATAACAGACACAACTTATTTTCACACTAGTCCTATTAGGTATTGATATAAACATTTTGTCTTGATTATCAGTTGATACAAATCTGTCAATAATGTTAGAGTAATAAAGTAAGCAAACACATGCTACCATTGTGGGCATCTGGTAAATGGATGGGCAGCCATATACTGAACAGTGAATCTTAGTTATAGTTTAGCTAATCTAAGGAACCATTGCATAATGGCTTGAAGATGTGATCATCATATCTTATGATGTTCTTTTAACTCTTTCACGATGAAGCCGGCCAAAACTGGCCACTGTAGTGGTCTTGAGGAATGTCCATTTGCAGGCCAAGAGAATACTATTTTTGAAATTTTACCACTGGAATGACTGGCTCGATAACCAAGCCAGCCATTTCACTGGTAAATTTTCAAAAACATTTTGTTCTTGTCCTGCAAATGGACAGTCAATAAGTAAATATTGAAACTTTCTGAAAAAATTTCGTCATTAAAGGGTTAATTCATTATCTAATTAAATACACAAATTTTGTGTTATTGGATGCGATTAAGTTGTTCTTTATCAATTCCAACAATGCAGGATTCCAGTGTATCCATCCATCATATGATGTCGTAATCAACGACGTGACATGTAGGATGATGTCATATTTGATCAATTACATCATGAATGGCATAGATAGGTTCATCACGACTGCTTAATTGATGATGTACTAAGTGTTGTTGTATGAACTGTATGTCTGTTGCTTCCAGTTAAATGAGTTGCAAAATATTAAACAGCTTAGCTGTATAGTTTTCTGGAAATTCATAGTCAGGGATTTCAGGGATCAGTCGATCCCAACACGAGTGAGGTGTAAGCGGTGTAAGATTGGCTGGACATGGTTCAAACTGGATACCTCCATTGCTAACCACTAGACTAACCCTTTGTATCAAGAGATTTATTCAAGTTATATTAAACAGACTTCAGATATAAATTGGCCAATTGAAGGATTCATTTCTAACTATGTCCCACCCATTGCTAGTTAAACTCCGCCCACATTTTGGGTGTATTGAGATCGATTTATATACTTTGACTCCTGACTTACAAGAAACCGAATTTCAAGGTAACTACATGTAAACTGTTGAATAGTTTGAATCTAATTTAACTTGAGGGTGGCTGCCCTCTACGGCATCAACAACTCCCAGTCAAATTAGTTTCAAAATATTCAACAGTATTTATTAAATTAGAAATCCATCAAAGACATAGAATTTGTATACTTAACAGACTTCAATGTTCATGACAGAGCTAGATACATAATGGACCTTTCCATTTTTAGCTATGCCCCGCCCATCACTAGCTAATCTCCACCCACACCTCGCTGTGTTGGGATTGAATGCTTCCAGAATGCCTTACCTATCAATTTACTGAAAACTATACAGGGAAGCTGTTGAATATTTTGAAATTAATTTGACTTGGCGCTGTTGCTGCCATATTTATGAAATAGTAGACATACAATTTGTACAACAACGCATAGACCGGCTTCAAATATGCTTTCGTGACGTACTTATCGACGTAATTCATGACTTCATTCATTGTGATGTCATTCTACACATCACGTAGTTGATTACGACGTCATATAATGGGTGGGTACTGTGGAAAGGTGAATTACCATTAAGCTACCCTAAATGTGATGTAATTGATCATGGTCCCAGATATTTGATTGACAGATCGGATCCCTTAGCTAGACATGGATGAGGAATAGCTAGACATGGATCCCTCTCTTGGCCAGTGTATAGATGAGTTCCTGCTATAGTATTTGAATATGATATATATATATATATATATATATATATATATATATATATATATATATATATATATATATATATATATATATATATATATTTATATATATATATATATATATATATATATATATATATATATATATATATATATATATGCAACAATATTGTGTGTAAATGTATTTTATAGCTTTTGTTCGGATATACTGCTTGTTAACATATTTATCAATGTCATTTTAGAATAACTAAATAAAGCTACGTGAATTGAACAATTATTTTTGTTTGAATGCAAATCGCCTTTCCAGAGTATCCATCTTTCAAACTGATGTCATATGACGTCATAATCAGCTAAGTTGTGTCTAGGATTACGTCATAACCATGTCGTCATAAATGATTCTATTTGGCCGTCTGACTCTTAATAGTCTGACATGTTGTACGAATTTTATGTCTCTACTATTTAATAAGCATGCTGTTGAATATTTTGAAGGGAATAGGCAGCATCAGTGCCCAGTCAGATTAGTTCCAAAGTATTCAATAGCTCACCTGTGTGGTTTTCTGGAGATTGATAGTCAGAGAGTCCCGAAATCGATTGTTCCCAACACGAGTGAGGTGTGGGTTGAGCTTAGCTAGAGATGGGTGGGGCATAGCTAAAAATGAAAAGGTTAATTATATTTATATGCGTATTGTTAGTTTTCTGGCACTTTTCTGCAAGCTTCGATGAATTGACCATTTAATTTATATTGTCAGCAATATGTGAGACCTTATACATCTAAATAAAAATTCATTTTTATGTTAATAATTATGGTAATAAAATATGTGTGCAAATAATCAGTAATGTGTTTGTGTCATCAACGAAAAAGATTAAAAGCCCACATTCACATCAGAATGCTTGAAAATCAAATTGTTAAAATTGTATCCTTTTAGAAGGTTAATCGTGTACTCGGTGTATTGAAACAAAATAAATCTTATCATATGATGATTCGATTCCATATAAATATAATTTTTTGGTTGTGAATTTGATTTAATGAAATGCATATAACCCACGTGTACATATGAAAGCAGCCATTCAATCATCATTGCCATTGCGATTTCCAGCACTCATGCACAAGTCGAGTACTGCATACTTGTCTGTTTCGTTTAGTCTTCCAAGCTCCAGATTGAAGTCGACATATATGGACAGTTTCCATCTTGCTGTAATATTGATAGTTGTGCAAAGGCCGTCGTAGAGAGAATTGGGTAGAGATTTCACAGTGCCTGGCCAAACACATTCACAATGCAACATATTGTTGTGGTGCTGTTTCTCATATATATGGTTACGTGGCTGCAATATCATCACTGTTGTATGTATAAATGATGACATGGCTCATGAATTATATGGTCGGGCCAATCAGAAACAGCTTCCGCCACCACTGCCATTTCTGCATTGGTTCCCGATTACGAGCCTCTATTTCAATTTTGCAACTTAAACAATTTTTATTAATTTATATGGAATGAAATATTCGGCAGAAATAACCCTCAAACCAAATACTATATGACAGATACACCTGATCCACATCCTGTATCAACATCAGATGTAGACAAAGATTTGGGGGTTCATGTCGACAGAAACCTCTCTTGACATACATATAGGGAACATTGTATCCAAGGCAAACAGTACAATAGGACTAATCAAGAGAACATTTACCAACATTGATCAATCTACTTTCACGCTACTATACAAATCACTTGTGCGACCCATTCTTGAATACTGCAACTCAGCATGGTCTCCAAGACTGAAAAGGCAATCGCAGTTATTAGAAAGAGTACAACGCAGAGCAACAAAACTTGTCCCACAAATCAGAGAGTATAGCTACACAGAAAGACTTGAAGCCCTAAATCTAATGTCACTGAAATATAGACGGTTTCGTGGAGATTTGATTGAAACATTCAAACTCATCAAAGATCTATATAATATTGATAAGAACTACTTTTGCGAACTGTCCAATGTTACACGGAACAGAGGTCATAGGCTCAAGCTCAACATAAAACGTAGCAGCAAAGATATTCGGAAGCACTCCTTCGCAAATAGAGTGGCACCACATTGGAATTCACTGCCAACAACAATAGTCGAAGCAACCACAGTCGAAATATTCAAGGGCAAACTAGACATCTTTTTCAAAGAAAGAATATTTGAATTCGACTGAACACAATTAATTGTGGTGTGGCTTTGGACGTTGCTGTTACACATATGCTTATACAACATATGTGAGCCGTCAATTCCCAAAGTCATAATACAATTATTACATCACAGTGGACTAATCTTGAAACAGCCTGTGCATCTACATGAACATGCACACATGAAGATAGCTACACGTGTTGTATCCAGACCAGGGTTGACTGCCCTACCAGTTTAGCACTGAGGCAATAACAAGCCAATGGCTTATGCCTTGTAAATTGATGATGATGATGATGAAATCATCATATGCTAAGATTTATTTCGTTTCATTACATATAGACACATAATTTAAGCCTATAAATGAATACAATTTTAACAATTTTATTTTCAAGCATTCTGGTGTGAATATGCACCTTTACTGATAAGGAACTGGCCTCGTCTAAAGAGAAACTTGTTGAACTTGAAACGTCTAATATTCCAACCCTAGATGAACTCAATGACCTTCTTACTTCTACAGACAGGTAAATGAAGCAGTGATGACTTTATCTTAAATGAAACGGTTAAAGCTGGAAGTCAATCCCTGCTGTCACACCTGACCAAGCTTTTTAACATAGCATTTTACAACGGTAACTTCCTCTTACAGTGGAACGATGGTATACTCATACCAATTCATAAAAAGCCCAGCTGATTGCAATAACTATAGAAGAATTTGTATTACTAGCTGCCTAGGTAAACTGTTTAATAGTATCATAGCCAAAGGACTGATCAATTGCGTCAATAAACACAACATACTTAGTACCAATCAGGCTGGTTTCAGACACAATTTTAGGACATCTGATCATGCCCAGACATTAATTAGCCTCATCAATAAATATATTCACTGTGAAAATAGGAAATTGTACACCTGTTTTGTCGACTTTAGTCAAACTTTTGACAAAGTAAATCGTGCTCTACTACTGTCTAGGATTATAGAAACCAGGATGGAGGAAAATTTTATGACTTAATAAAATCTATATACTCCAATACTAGGTACAGAGTTAAAACCAATAGTGGTGTATTTGAATCATTTCTAAGCAACACCGGTATAAAACAAGGTGATGATCTTAGTACGATCCTGTTTGGTTTATTTGTGGATGGTATTGGTGACACCTTTGATAAATTATGTGAACCGGTAACACGAAGTACTGAATGCCTAAATCACCTGCTATATGCTGACTATCTCGTGTTGTTGGCCAAAACTGCTAGCGGGATGCAGCAATGTCTTGACAAGCTTCGTGCATTCTGTGATAAGATGTCACTGAAGGTCAACCTTGATAAAACTCAAATTATAATAGTCTGGTAAGAAATGTAAAAATCTCTTGGTATGGACGAACTGGTGATAACAGAAAATTATTGCTATCTCGGTACCACATTCCAAACATTAGGAATATTTAGCCAGAATATAAAGAACCAGTACAATAAGGCACTGGGGGCATATTTCAAGATTAAGTCCAGCTACATGCAATTCGGTGGAGTCAACCCAAATGTTCAGATAAAATTGTTTGACTCACTAATTAAACCAATACTATTATACCATGGCGAAATTTGGGGAGCAAAAGCAGCAGTCCTATTCTTGGAAATCAAATTTGAGAAACTTGATCAGTTCCATTTCGAAAATCTGTTAAACAAATTTTGAAAAAATGTTATTGGCATATATAAATATGCATCAAACATATCTGCTAAGGCTGAAACAGGGATGTACCCCTTTATTATTGAGATTCTTACTAAGCTTATTAAGCACTGGATCTGGATCCTATCTTTGCCTAATACCAGAATAATTAAGCAGGCACACTTATCTGACTTCCGTCTACTCCAAGATAACAGCATCAACTCATGGCTGACAGTAGTTAATAATGTCTTAGCTGCAGCTGGACTTGAGGATGTGTGGAAGTTACAAAAGCCAGATGTGACACCCAAAATCGTCAGAAAACACCTACGAAATCAGTATGAACAGTACTTCTTCGATGCTATCCAAAATTCTCCAAAACTCAACATATCCGCACAGGAACAGATGCAATCGAACCGTACCTTACTTCCAATGTGTCTTTCAAATACCGGTTGACTACAGCCAAACTTAGAATCAGTGCTTATCAGCTAGAGGTTGAAACTTGTCGCTGCTCCAAAATTGATAGAAAGGATAGAATATGTAAACTATGTGGTAAAGGGGTAGAAGATGAGACACATTTCTTAATCATCTGTGATGATTTGTCAAACTTGAGGTACTCAAATTTTCCACACGTCAAAAATCATACGGGCACCCAGGATTCTTTATTACATTTTGTCGACTTACTGTGCTTTAGTAACATTAACACCGCAAACATGGCAATAGCATGTAAAGGAATACACTGCATGATGGAGTATAGAAAGGAACTAATTTCTGCCATGTCAGCCACAACATAATCAGCTCGCCCCTGTTTGATTAAAATAGAACAGGATCTGTAAATACATGTATATATGGTGTGTGTGTGAGTGTGCACGAGTGTGCAAATGCGTGTGTACATGCGCATATGTATTTACTTATATGCATGTGTGTAAGTGTCCGAATATGCTTGATACATATGTGGGGCCCTAGGACTATAAAATGCTGATATGGAAATGTAAACTAGTGAATTGCCTCTATCAAGTCTGTGGAAACTAGTGGTGAGGTGCTTATCTATTTGTTGTATAGACCATACATGACATCAGCAATGTCTACATTATTCAACTTGTAGTACCCACAATTAGCTGTTGTAGGCCTACGATACAAGACCAGGACATACCGAACTGAGGTGAAGCCTTCTCTTCATAATGTCACTAAGCAAGCAAATGAAGGCTTAATAAACTCTGTACCCAAATGTACATCCTCCACATGACTCTCCTCATATTCCTATAAACGATGTAGCTCCATATGTGGCCTGTGTTATAAATGGAAATCTCCAATTCATTTCCAATCAATACCCAATTGTTGGCTTGACTGATTGCCTCACGCAATTAGATATAGCAGTACAGACCGGCTCTGCCCTGACCCTGAAGTTTGTCCCGAGACATATCTGTATGCTACCTGTGACAGTGCAGTGTTCAGTGCCGGGTGGATTCGAGCTGTGAAACAGCATAGATATGCTAGTGGTTAGTGCCCATAACATACATATAAGGTATATTTGTATTGTTAGTATTGTTATATGTAATGCTTTTTATCATATCAATGGGAAATTCCTCACTTGTCAAATGTTATGTAATTTGACTGGTTAACAAGTCAGGTTGGGATGTGGATTTACTCGGGTGAAAGGTGTATCCTGCAGATCGAGTGGTTTACGATATGCACATAGTACAGCCTGACTAGCATGTGCGTGTATGTGTACATGCATGTGAACAAATGTGTACACACATTCGTGTGCGTGTATGTGTGTGCGTGCATGTGTGCATTTATGTGCACGCAGAACATGTGTGTGTGTGTGCGTGCGTGCGTGCGTGCGTGCGTGCGTGCGTGCGTGCGTGCGTGCGTGCGTGCGTGCGTGCGTGCGTGCGTGCGTGTGTATGTTCACATATAAAGTTCAAACAGATGTTATTGAGTTTTACATATGTCTTTATCCATAATATATTACTTGTGCACTCAATGTATGTATGCTCACTAGCCAACTTGGCATAAAAAGAAATAATATTTTACTTTACTTTAATTGTGCCAATAATGATACTGTAGTAAATCGACATAGTATAAAGGAGTGGTTGCTAATTATCAGGCTTGAGGTGGTCATGAAGAACGTCTTCCAAGAAAGCCAGTAGTAGAACAACAACCTGTTGCCAGGATACCGGTTACTTCCCGGATTTGGGTTGTGGTAATTTCCGGGACCGATTCCAGAACCTAGCGGCAGCACCACACTTTCCTCCTTTCTATTTTAAGTCTGATAATCAGATGGCGCATTTAGTTGTAATCGGATGAACTTAGCTGAGTACGGAATAGAGGTTGAGATTTTGCATATTTTCTTTCAGTGTAATTATTACCGCTGGGTCGGAATAATCAAGCCACATGGTAAAACTATTTGAGTTAGTGTGTACATGGTAATTAAGTTTAATTTATAATGGGTAGCTGCCTTAATATGGGTGTTTTCTTCAGGCCAGAACAATCAAGCCACGAAGAAAACGATATTTTGAAAACTTAATTTATTACATGGATCTCTCTTTGGGCCAGAACAATCAAGCGACAAAGAAAGGGATAAGAAACCTTATCGTTTAGGACACCCCTCGGACCAGAATAATCAAGCCACAAAGGTTGATTTGGGATTAATGTTTATGCCTGGATATCTAGGGAAGTAAGCCTAAAAAACGTGTTGTGCCCGGATAATCAAGCCTCAAAGACGAAAATCTATACTTGAACCTACCGAAAACCATAACCCTATTTACCAAGACATAACATTAACCTATAACTTAAACCTTAAAGTTAAAACTATTTACAATGAGGCAACCCTTCAGTAGAGCTCGTAGTCCAGTAATCTTTTGGGAATGTGTCTTTGTCTCCTTCCCATCAGATCCCTGAGCGCTTTCTCCCTCTCTACTGTTATTACCCGCTCCTCAATCTCTTCAACATCTGCCTCACACTGGCCGCTACTGTCCAACAGTTCATTGTCATCAGCCTCACTATATGGGATGGTCACATCCAGGTCGTCTGCGAACAATTTACCTGCTTCTACATCATAATCAGTTGTGCGAGGAAGATCAATAGGTGTGTCAGCCAGGACAGTTTGTTCAGTCTCATGAACTGTGCTACCGGTAAGGATAGAGTTCCCCATTCTTCGCAACCAGATTAGGATATTCCTGTCCTGGCAGGTTTTCAGTCTGTCATGATGGAACACAAATTTTCTTCTTCGATTCCGAATTCTGTAGATCACCCTGGACAATCGTTCTGCAATAATGAATGGCCCAACTCATGGAGGTATCAACTTGCGAGACAACCCAACCTTTTAGCCGAGTTTGACAGATAAACTAGGTCTCCAATTTCATAAGAATGGGCATTGAGCCATAGATCGAAAATTCGTTTATGTTGCCCTTGGGCAAGGCCTATGTTTTGACGGGCCAACTTATGCGCCAGCCATAGTGTTTCCTCCAGATGGGTCACATAGTCCTGGGATGAATCATGGAAATGTACTGGTGCATCCCCACCCACCATAATATCTAAGGGGTGAAGTATATCCTGTCCGAACATCAGTTTATTAGATGTAAACCCAGTCTGTCTGTTCACTGTAGCACTGATGACTACAGCCATGAAAGGAATATGTTTATCCCAGTTCCTTTGATGTGATTCTCTTTGGAGGTAACACCTCATGATTTGTAATATGATCTGATTGTAACTTTCCACCTGCCCGTTAGCACATGCATGGTATGGGGTATTACGTGTCTTGACAATTTCCAGCAATTGGTAAAGGCTATGGAAGAGCACCATCGAAATTCTTACCCTGGTCAGTGTGGATCTGGAAAGGACAACCAAATGTTGCAACAAAATTCTCAGCAAACCGTTTGGCTGTTAGTTCAGCTCCATGATTGGGCATGGCGTAACATTCAACATGTATAGATGGACACGTTCTAGAGGGAATCCAACATGGAATTGACCCAATGCTGCGCTGCTTTTGCTTTGACATTAGCCTTTTTGTTCTGATTACAGGTCTTGCCAGACCGGACATATTCTTTACAGTCTTTGGAGCAACCATACCAGATGAAATGCTGGCATAGTCTAACTAATGTCTTGTTTTGACCCATATGCCCCGCTAGTTTGGAATCATGACAACCACCTAATATTGTTTCCTACAAGGAATGAGGGACAAGTAGTAAATTCCCGGTCAGATCAGGTACCTCCCAACGATAATAAAGCACTCCTATTTCTAGATACAGGCGGTTATGGCATGTCCACCAGGACTTCACAGCTGGACTCGACAAGTATAACTCAAAATATGTTTGTACCTGATCAGACTCCTTCCATGACAGCAGCTTACTCAAATCTGGATCAGACATTTGAGATTTCCTCAGCTGACTTGAGGAGTAGGCTGCTATCCAATTAGATAATTCATTTCTGTCATCTCGGCCAAGTATATAAGAAAATACTGCATCTTCACTTTCATCCTCCATTTCTACATTGTGGAGCGCAGACGAGTCATCTGTGCATATTTCCTGGATAGTTAATGGTACCACTTCATCAACATAGGTATTAAATCTATCCCACTGATAGTGTAACCTGGTGCAATATGCGCAACCTCTACATGGCAATGTCTACAATGCCTACCCATTATAGCAGTCACACACTGGTAAGGTAACTGTATTCTGGACAAACCATGTGCATTACTATGTGTACACCCCCCCCCACTGCGGTGTAGTATTGTCATGTGTTATACTGGGATAACGTGCCAGTTGTCCTTCTATGGATTTGAATCGTAGGAGCGATGCCAGACTACTATGATCTGTTCTTACAATAAATGGTCTGCCGAGAAGGAATACTCTATATTGCCATGTAAAAGCAATGATGGCTAACAATTCCTTCCTGGTTACGCAGTACTTTCGGTGGGCAGATGATAAGACTTTACTAGCAAACCCAATTACTACCTCTTTCCCATCATAGACTTGAGACAGCTCTGCGCCAATGAATGATTCAGATGCATCTGTATCTAGAATGAACATGCTTGTAGGTCTTGGATATCCTAAGTTCGAAGGATTTGTCATGGCTTTCTTAAGATTGGCAAACGCCTGTTGATGTCTATCAGTCCATATGAAGTTTATTTTTTAATGAGTGACATAGCTGACATACCAGCAAGCCCTCTAATATGATCTCGATGGTAGTTAATGTATCCCAAGAGTGACTCTGGTTCCTTCTTATTACTAGGGCATGGCCATGACTCTATACACTTCAAACTATCAGGAGTGACAGCTATGCCTGTTTCATTTACTAATTTCCCTAAGAAACACAATTCTCTCTTTAGCAGATGACATTTCTTGAGTTTTAACTTTATTATATATGATCGGAATCATCCGAACACGCTTCACAAGCGGACAACGTGACTATCAAAGTCTGCTGCGAAGACTATGACATCATCCATATTAGCCAAGCACTCCTGCCAATTGAGCCCCTGTAATACAAGCTGGATAACTCTCTGGAATGTGGCAACACTGTTAGACATACCGAAGGGCATCCGGATAAATTCAAACAAACCATATTTGGTTATAAAAGCGGGTTTGTGGTGGTCATTAGGATCAACTTCGATCTGCCAATAGCCTGTCACCATATCTAGGGTACTAATATAGGTACTTCCCCCAAAAGTATGAAGACAAGCCTCGATGTTTGGCAAGGGGAACGAATCTTTGCATGTAACTTTGTTCACAGAATGAAAATTGATGCAATACCTGACAGACAAATTCTTTTTGTGCATGGGCGCTGGGGCGATGCCCACTTAGACTTGGAGCGAACAACAATGCCCTTTTGTAACATGAATTGTTCCTCTTCATGTTCAAACCTGATGGGCGTTCTCCGCCTTTTCGCACAGACTGGTCTGGCATCACCTTGTGATATATACCCTTGAACAAGGGTCCAAGTCATCTTTGGAAACAATGTCTTGAAATTCGACAAGTAGACTTTTTATCATTACCGTTTGTTTTTCTGATAGGTGCTGGGTTGAGCGGTTGTATAAGTCTACCAGATAATCAGGTATGGTATCAGAATTTAGCTTAGTGTGGCTACCCTCATGTGACGCATTGCTTAGGATTTCCACTGCCTCGGTAGCTGTACCTACAGTTTGGTTCTTCTTCAAAGTAATGTATTTATGGGATAGGTTATGGAGAATTAAGGGACCTGATCATGTTGTTTGACAAGTAAGTGTGGTGCCACAAGGCCATTTAGTTCATTGGAAGGTTGTAGCACAATATCTAGGCCTTGGTCAAATTTGCAGTCTAATATGCCAATTGTTTGGTGCTATGGTAACTCGACATCTTAGAATTACTCTGGCCACTTGAATTTCCTTCCCTTCAGCTTTCAGCATAGAAGCAGCAGAACATCGCTACCTATTTTTAGTGATAAGTTTACCAGATCTATAACAGCATTATATTTCCGCAAGAAGTCTAACCCAAGTATTACAGGGTCAGTTCAACTCGCCATGAGTACAGGCCATGTGATGTGATTGTTCCCAAACTGGAAGTGAGCTCCCTCACCAGCCCTATCAGAAATCATGTTGCCATGCCCTGACCCTTTAAGAGTAACATGATCCCCTAACTTTGTTGGCTGCCACAATGATTCCACAAATGTTTCACTGACTACAGTGACTTGTGTAGCTGTGTCAAAAACAGCATTGACTGATGTACCATTAAGGGTGAGAGTGACTATTAGGTTTACAGGTTGACATGGATGCTCATGCATGCGCACCTCATATGCATTTCCCACACACACTCATCTCATCGTTGAGGAATCATCACGAGGTTGGGGTGAAGGTGACTGTTGTCGTAATGGGCATTCATGGCTGAAACGCCCCTCCATTTTGCAGTTGTAACAGGCACGCCTTCTACTGCCACTTACACTATACTGGGAAAGGGAGACATTTCTTTGTACCACTTGACCAACGTTTCTTATAGGGGAGCGGCCCCTAAAGGTCAACAAGCCCAGAATTTTGTCCATTGATGAGCTTAAAGTGGAAAGCTCAGTCTTTATTTCTGCTACATCTTTCTCAATTTTGTCTATTCGTGAGGGTGATGGTGGTTGGACGGTCGTGATTTTCATAGATTGGTCGGAGACATGACCATAATCAAATTCCTTAAAGGAATCATGTTCTAAGAAATGTACTTTCCGAACATCTGCCTTCCTTGTACTCATGACCAACCGTTGATTATGAACAGCTGATTTCACCATCTGCAACGCCTCCTCAAGGGAAAAGGGTTTTTTGTCCATGGCAGTCAGTGCTGCTCTTTTATTCTAATCGCCTCTCAGGAAGTTGGCAATGGCTATTGTCTCAGTCAGCCTTTCATCAGCATCCGGATAGCCATCAATTGTCAACTCCTGAACCATTTCCGCGAATTCTTCTATTGACATGTTATCCTGGCAAATTTCTTGTAAATTATGCTGAGTGGTGTGCGGCAGATCTTTTTTTACCAAACCGAGCACTAAATTGGCTAATTAGCCTGTTATAATTGTTTTGTGCCTGCTGAGGACAGCTACAGAAAAACTTCAAAGCCTTGTCACTTAAAGAATCAATCAAAGTTTCTACTTTTCGATACTCTGACCACTGATAACGTGCAGCCCTCCTTTCAAACTGAGTAATGAGCAGCTGCCATTCTGCACAACCGTCGAACGTGGGCATTTTAAGTGGGGGTGGGAAATGTGTCTTGTTGGCATTTTTTTCCTGCTTATGTACCACCAGGAGTTAACCTATCCACAAACGACCTACCATGAGCACCACCAGCCTCCAAGAGAGACCTTTACAAGAAATGACACTTGCCCTGTTCTTTGGCCAGTTGGTCCCTAAGCAGTTCAGTCTACACTTCATAATGTTTACGCAACGCTCCATCTGATCTCTGGTGTGAGCCGCAGACAGTGGTTCATCCTTTGTGTCTTCGTGTTCTGTATTGGGGTTGTCTGTATTTCCCCCCTCCTCATCGAGTTCTAATGCATTAAAGATATCTTACCTTCAGCCAGCAAAACGGTGAGGATGTTCACTGTCGAAGGCATCTCTGTGCATTCTTGAATGTTTTGGAGAGTGATATGACCACCATTTTGTTCACGTACGGTTATAATCCCTTTGGCCCGGGTTTTGCCGATGTCTTTTAGTAATTGCAATTCTTCAATGTTACTGTCATAGGCAGCAGCAGTGGCAGTTCAAATGTGTCCCAAAATAGCCAACAGAACATTCATTACATTATAGGAATTAGTCTTTTTTGGTCATTAAGGGTTTCTGGTGTGTGGTTTAGCAATCTGGCTTCTAGTAGTTCTCAATAATTTTGTTCTTTATGTACTTTTTGAATGACTTTGTTGTAAGAATTTGCACACGTGTGTCTGCATCTGTGTTATTCCATAATTGTATTCTTATGCAATAATGTGATAGTTTTTAAAATAATATTGCATAGTCCATGGTGTCAAATGCTTTGGAAAGATCCAAAAATATACCTAGCGTATGTTATTTTTATTCTAGCGACTTAGAGATTTTCTCTATCATGTCCACACTGGCAAGCATGGTGGAGTGTTTTTCTGTGAAACCATACTGAGATTGGTAGATGATTGAATTTTTGCTTAAGTAGTTAAAGATTCTATTATAGTATAACCTTTCCATAGAAAAGCGGGAGTACTGAGACGGGTCTATAGTTAGCAAAGTCAGATGGATCTTTAGCTTTATAAATAGGTGATACACGTGCTATTTTTAAACGAGATGGGATATACACCCTGGGAGAGTGAGAGATTGCAGATCTGATTTAGTGTGGTTAGTCTTTCTATGATGCACTCTTTAAAGATTTTCCCTTTAAAATTATCAAATTCCTGCACTTTTAGTTGGGTTAATTTGCATTAGAATTTTATAGATTTCGTCTCTGTCTGTTGGAGATAGGAACATTGAGATTTGGTAGCTCCCTGTCAAATAGTCCTGTATATGAATTTCTGAACTAGCTTGGACTTTTGCTGACAATTTAGGTCCAATGTTAATGAAATACTCATTGAATTTATCTGCTATATCATTTTTGTCTGTTATGATAGTATTATTGCAGATAAACTGCGATGTTTCTGAGTTACTCTTTTGCTTATTCAATAGTCACTTAATTAATTTCCATATTTCCTTTATGTTATTTTTTTGTTCATCAAATTTATAATGGTGTAGTAACTTAGCTACATATAAAAGGTTACTCACCCAACAGAGGTCTCGAATCGGCCCGTGGAACCGGCGGCAGATATGCGCAGTTCAAGTTCCAAGGTACGACTGCCGGGCATACGTAGAAACGGCAGGAATCACCTAGCCCGGCAGCCACGAAACGCGAACTCCGGGATTGCGGGATACCGCCAGCACCACACTCTCCCCCGTTTATAAAAACATGGTTATGTAATTAAAAATTTATCTAAAAATCTCAAATCTTTAAAAATTTACACACCATAAAAAACACACAGGCATTGACACTCAACTGCTAAAAGGTAGAATTAGAATTTACCACAATTACAAATACTATTTTCCCATGGTAGGTGTCGATCCATCCAGAAAGAATGAGCTGTTAATAATAAAACAGATGGATAGATCAACAGCTGCCGGACGAGGGTCATCGTTACAGATTTTAAAATAGCATAGCATCCCTAACTAAAATTAAGGACAGTGGTTTTCCCACCACAGCAAAAAGTCGTCGGAATTGCCAAATTGATAAATGGAAGTAATAACAATAATCTCACATGAATTTAATGAAGTGTTATCTGAGATTAAAATATAATATGAGATTCAAGGAAAACTTTTGAATACGCATAAAGTTTTAATTTAATGATCATCTCTAACCTTAACATATATGATATAAGACATATATCTCTTATATAACGGAACGATCAGAATTTACAAATTTAGGAAATCCGGAAAACCACTATCCCTATCACAATAAAGATATCTGAACTGACCTGATGTAGAATTAATATATCTAGGCTATCCTATAAAATATCTGTGCTGACCTAATAAAACTGTATATAATATATTTGAGCTACCCTATAAAATATCTGAGATGACTAATGTAGAACTGGCATTGAATAGCTAACCTAAACTGAATTTCACTATACATAGATGAGTTTGCATCATAACATATGATGCATATACTTATAAAAAGCGTGCACGTGAATTTAATCCATATACACATAAACAGAGAGCAGTATTATGACTACACATCATGATGGACAAAAAATACAGTTAACAATACAATGCGTATGATTAATGTGTAACAATTTACACATCATTTGACAACGCATATTTGTACTGCGTGATCAAGAAATGCGTAAATATAACCACGCATTACTACGCGCAATTATTCATGCGTCATTTGAAAAATGCGTAACTATAATAACGCGTTCTGTGAGTCATACAGCGATGGACCCCTGTTGGTTTTTGGTATCTCAAGGAGTATTATTGCCGGAAAAAGCTATGTGCTTATGTGTCCAACTAATTTAGTTTGCCAAAAACTTGCAAAGAATAGAACATCACGATTTTGCTATTGCAGATTGTTTAATAACTGTTCAAAATTACTATTAAACAGCCGAAACCACAATTATGATTATTATTAACAGAAAGCAATGTTAACGATTGATAGCGGTTTCTAGACAAGTTGGATGTCTTCAGTGTCATGCAGAATCTTAAAATTTGAAGCACTAATTTTAGATTATCGTTTTAATTACATCAATCTCATAATACTGAACATGAGGATAATATTTGCAGGAAGATAAGTAGAATGACTATCGCCTCGGACCTGACACCTCATGCGCCTAGGGGGATGTGTAATGCATTCCCCTCGAACCTGACACCTCATGCGCCTAGGGGAGTGAAGCTGTAAAAGTGCTTGTGAATTGGTCGATGGCCATCTCCTCGGACCTGACACCTCATGCGCCTAGGAGATGTGTAATGCATTCCCCTCGGACCTGACACCGAATGCGCCTAGGTGAGTGATGCTGGTAAAACAGAGTCAATATCCAGGTCATCTGCTGTTGCTGACTTAGGCAGCAATGACATGCAGTCAAATTAGTTTCAAAATATTCAACCACCCACCTGTATAGTCACCTTGAAATTTAGTCTGGGAAATTATGTTTTAAGGTGTTAAAATCAATTCCAATGTGCATACAAAGTGGGCAGAATTTAGCTACGAATTGGCAAGTCATATAGCTAGAAATGGATCCGTGAATTAACAACATCTTCTATATCATCTGGTCAGGAATTGCTATTTGGCATCACCTAATGAGCATAACCACGATTATCCCAACCTCTTCCCACCTGACAAGAACATATATATGCCCAAGATCTATTGTGCCAAGACAAAAAGAGCAGCCCTACCAATCCTGGTATACCGTACCATACTACAAGGGAATACCTGGTCATCGGCAAAGGTTAATGCAATGATCATCACCATCCACCACCACCGACACCACCTCCACCATTTTTTTAATGAAGAGAGCGGAGTATTGTCTTAAAATAAGGTCACGAATAATAAGTAATATCACGGTGGTACATGTTCACAATAGTTGTAATAGATATAATAAATAAATAGACTTGACAATAATTCTTGAATGTTCAGCACATGAAATTGATGAAATTAGACAAGTGTAGATTCTCTCACTACATAGGGAACACTGAAAGCATTCAACTGACATCAGAAAAATTGCTGGATTTCTTTAAACTGATCGGAATTGTTACAGTTACAGATTGCAATGGGGCTATATCCTTATTCTCACCCCTCATGGAAAGTGGTAACTCGCATTTTTTTCTTTTATTTAATATTGCCGCTTTCTTCGTATGGCAAAAAAAAACCCCACCCCATTATAGTCTTACTTATTAAAATGTTGTAGACATTGAAAACATAGATAATTTAAAATTGCAGTGATTTAGCCAGATTTCGTGGCAATCCGTTAGAATCAAGACATAGCCTCTGAGCCTGCAATGGCATATAAATATACCACGAAAACAGATATACAACTTGTAGGACTGACGAGTGCCAAATAATTGGAAAATGTCAAACCAAATATAAATCAGAAATTAAAAATGAAATTAAAATCAACTTAATTTGATTTAAAATCTTTAAAATATAGTTTTACCTACCAGGAAATGATAATAATGTGATCTATTTTTCGCAGTTGTCAAAAGTTCAAAATGGAGGACAATTTGCGCCATTCGAGTAATACTCTAGTAGCCCACGTCCTTCTCGAGAATTAAGCAGCAAAATCGTGAAAAATAATTTTGAAAAAAAAGAAGTTTTTAAAATTTAATTTAGGGCCCAAAGTACTCCTGACACCATTTGTAGTAACTTAGCTACATATAAAAGGTTACTCACCCAACAGAGGTCTCGAATCGGCCCATGGAACCGGCGGCAGATATGCACAGTTCAAGTTCCAAGGTACGACTGCCGAGTGTCCGTAGAAACGGCGGGAATCAGCTAGCCTGGCAGCCGCAAAACACGAACTCCGGGATTGCGGGATACCGCTAGCACCACAATGGTAATAATTTATTTTAGCCATCCTAACAATTTGATTCAGTTTATTTCTATATTTCTTAAACTGAGTATTATTGTATGTTGTTGGGTTTTTAATAAACGCTAGATATACCTTATTCTTGTGACAAGCAGCTATCAGTCCTCGTGTTAGCCAGGGTTTAGTAGGATTTTGCTTGAATTTTATAATTTTTTAAATGGGAAAACAGATTCATATGCATTAGTACATATAGTGTGGAATGTGTTTTAGGCATCTTCACAGAGTTCGCAATTAATCACCTGGTTCCAATTTATATTTGACATGATGTTTCTAAATTTGCCAATATTTTTGCTTCTAAAGTCTCTACATGTTGTTTCCTCTTTTTCAAATGATTTTTGGTTAACTTTCTCTCTTTCTATGTAGAAAACTGGTAAATGGTCCGAGTCCATGTCTTCTACAAAAATACCTTATTGTATTTTGGATTTAAAAGGTTATTTGAGAGAATATTGTCAATAACAGTAGCTGTTGTTTCCATTATTCGTGTAGGGTTTGTTATGAATGGATAGTATCCAAATGTTCTTAATAAGTTCACAAAGTCTTGAGTAATTGTTTTTTCTTGTTTCAGGAGATCGATGTTAAAATCCACCAGTAGATAAACGGTCTTATTCTCTTTTTGTATGGTCTTAAAACCTTTTTTCTGATAATTCTATGAATTTGTCTTTATCGCAATCTGGAGGACTGTAAATGACACCGATATTTGTATTTTTTGCTTTTCTTTCCGGTATCTCAATAAAAAGAGATTCAAAAGAGCGTTCCATTGTTGTCAGGTCTTCTCTCTCATAACACTGTACGTTGCTTTTTATCTAGATGCCTATCCCCAACCCCTGCTTGATTTGATATGTGATTCTCTAGGATTGTAGTTTTGCAGATTGATTAAGCTAAGTGCTGAGTTAGAATTGATCCACGTCTCAGTAATTCCGATAATAGTAAATTCTGTAGAACTGTTTTCGATAAAATGGCTTAATTTGTCAAAATGTGCTGGTAGAGATCTGATGTTAATATGCATTGCTGAGATAGACACATCCTCATTGTTTTTAATCATTTCATTGTTAAATTCAGTCTGTAAAATATATTTACACTCCGGTTGGGGAAGAGTGATCGTTTCATCATCAGTATAGGTTTCAGAGAGTATAAATTCCTGTGATGTATTTAAAGTAAATGGATTTATTAGAATTCTAGGACCTAAAATGTTTAGTAAAAATTCAGTGTTGTTGTCATGGTGATTGAATGGGATACGATTTTGTGGCAACTAATACACCACCATGGCTCTTTGTTATTTTCTAGTATTTCATAATTGGTGGCCGTTAGCTTTGAGCAAGCTCTATGCACCCAGTCACCACAACAATCACACAGTAATGCTTGCTGGTTTAATTTCACTGGTTTATTGCAAGATGAGCATGGAAACTTGGTGGGCATGTGGCAAAGGGAGTGGAGTTGGGGTGGGATATGTTTAATTAGCTATAGTAAATGCTGCAATATAAGACTGACAAATTAAGTCAGCATAAAACAGATGGCTGCTGAATAATTTCTTCAGTTGGCTGTGTATTATTTTAATTGTATGACTATTTGAAGGCTTACATGTATAGACATTAAATGTATATGACGATTCCTTGTAGGATATTAAAAGGCTGTGAGGTTTGGCCATCCCATTTGACATTGGACACCATATTTTGGCTAAGATTTCTGGTAAGAAGCCACAGCTGGCCACACACTCCATCAAGGTAGATCTGTCTGTATAGATTATCTTGGCAAATGACATCGAATGCTGCGTTGGCATCTAAATATGCTTCATACTCTAGACCTCCAGAGTCTTTGTACTATGTACCACTGGTAATTTCACCAGTAATTTCGGCAGCAAGTTATGTTCGGCAGCCATCAATTTCAATACATTTTCGGCAGCTTATTCAACTATACATATGTTACCACTATGTTAGCATAAAACTGATGTAATTAATTTGGATTACTTACTGCACACGAGTTAGATATTTACGTGAACTATGAATAATACGTGAAATATACATATGCATAAATATATGTCTACCACTATTACCGTATTTACGTAAATGGCAATCTCCTGCGATTACTGTGATTTCATTATTTCTTTTGCCTTATTCGCAGCAGGAAGAACGATGCTCGAGATCGTATATCTTTGTATCCTTTTGAAGAGTGGGTAAATGATATTGCATGTATTGTGGTGTTTATAATTAATGGGCTAGTTGGTTTCATCTAATATATGTATTATGCATATTGCTTACTTACAACTCTCACCACGTGAAGGTCAGCCCAATCGAGAGGCAGGTTAGTAAAAACAGGTGCAAATTCAAATTAAGTTAATAAAATGTGTGCGTTAAAACTGTTATGAGACAGTTATTATTATTAATAAATTTACTACACGATTTATTATTATTATTATTATTATTATTATTATTATTATTATTATTATTATTAATGAATTATTTAAGTTACTAAATGATTATTATTATTATTATTAATAATGAATTATTTAATTTACTAAACAATAATGAATTATTTAATTTACTAAACGAGTATTATTATTACATAGAATATTTACTTTACTAAATGATTATTATTATTACATAAAATATTTACATTACTAAACGTTAATTTTTATTATTACGTAAAGTATTTACTTTGATAAACGATTATTATTATTATTATTATTATTATTATTATTATTATTATTAGTATTAGTATTTGTTGTTAGTAATAATACGTGAATATGTGAATAACATGTGCATGCAAATAAATGTGAATGAATGATGTAAATAGTATTGTATATGTGAATAAAAGTATGTGTATATGTCATGTGATGTGACAAGTATTATTATTATTATTATTATTATTATTATTATTATTATTATTATTATTATTATGTGCTGTTAGTAATAACATACGCAATGATTAACCAACTTCAATTCTTAACTGTCTCACTGCTGCAACCCACCATGCATTAATTTCATTGCAATTCCGTTGACTTGCTGAATATTTTTGAAAACAATTTGACTAAGTTGTCAACTTTGAGTCAAAGCATTTAAAAAATATTTAACAGGTCCAGACATATAACCATTGGAGGCACTCAGCAGCCAGACAGGTAACCTTACTCATCACCACCACCATCAGCATCTTGCGCTACTGCTTCTGCCTCATCTCTGGAAGGGCAGATCAACTGGCTACTGGCAGTCAAAAGAGATTGTACCGAGCTGGTATTGTTGGTGAGCTCAATCCAAAATGTGTCCAGCTGCTCGTTAATAAATTGCACTCCCCTTTGATGTCTTTTTGCTAGATCTTGACGTAGCACCAACGTCAATGATGAGCTTATACGTGTGCGCGTGTGTGTATTTGCATGCGTGTGTGCATGTACACAGTAGTTTATTGCCAGATATTTTTATATACACTACAGCTCATAAATAATGTTTGAACCTGCATCAACTAATATATGTAAGCTGTTGGATATTTTGAAAACAATTTGACTGGAATCCGGTGCTGCCTTAGCAACATCTTCTAGTCAAATAAGTTTCAAAATACTCACCATATCTGCAATGTATAATAAGAATAATGATGTGAATGTGTGCCTGTGCGAATGCATGTGTGCGTTACTACCAGAAAATTCCTAAAATGTAAATACTTATACCGACCCCCGCGTTCATTTTTTATTGTTCAAGGGAAGTAACTGCGTGTGTCTATTGTTACTTAATTACCAATATGACTTACCTCCCTTGTTAATTAGAAATCGGAATGTGACTTTCACAACACAGCGTTCTTTTTGTGTTTTTATTTGTGTGATTTATGGTTTTAATGATGAGCTTAGTAATATGGTGAAATCGGTTGCTTAGGTATGTGTCTCAGTAGGTTCTTGTATATTTTTGCTATCATTTATAATAAATCTCTCAAAACATTATTGGCGGTTATAGCCTGTGTAGGCGTGCACAAGCTACAGCTTCAAATTACACACTACAGTACAGCTCAAAATGAATATTTCACAAGCTAACCTAATTTTGACACATAAGTTACAAATTAATAGTGTTAGCTCAGTTTTACTCTTATATAATAGGTAATGTGTGAATATTTTGAAACCAATTTGACTGGAAGCTGGCGCTACCTTATGCAGCAACAACTTACAGTCAAATTAGTTTCAAAATACTCAACAGACATTGACACATACGTTTTATTATTTTGTAGTAGTAGTAGTAGTAGTAGTAGTAGTAGTAGTAGTAGTAGTAGTAGTAGTAGTAGTAGTAGTAGTAGTAGTAGTAGTAGATCAAATATTACCTGCATCAACTTGCCGATTATGGCAATCGGCACACACCCATTCCAAGAAACTGCGCTGACAAGCGGCACGGTACTCAGTTTGGGTGAGGCCGGTACCACAGACATGGTGCTTCCACCTCTCACACCCATTGCATTGCAGAGCTTGCTGCCTCCCGCTCACCTTTCCTCCACACTGGATACATTGAAATGCCATGATGATGATGATGTTGATGATGATTTCGATGAAGATTGTCCGATGAAGATTTACACAAAATTTGTTTTGCAAAAGCAAGAAAGATTTTGAGAAGAAATTATTTCAAAACAGTATATATAGAGACGATGAGCATCCAAACTTTACTCGATCATGTTGGCTTGCTGTTGTTTCTGGTAGCATACGCATCAAACATAAATCAGTTTTTTTAATTTCTAAGAAATGTCATTATTTAAACAGAACAAAGACCAAGGTCTTTTGTAAGAAATAAATTATGAGGCCTAATCACGTATTTAAAACATGCACGAAAGGGCACCTTTGTCGGGATCTGTTGAATATCTGTGTAAATATTTTTTTTTGCGTAGATGTTGTTGACGTTTCTTGCAGATTCTCGAATTTATTTATATTTTCTAATGAACATTTCCAAATTTCAAACATTAGGTATTTGGTAGATCTTAACGAAAAATGGAGGAAATCTACTCCAAGTCTCAAACCGAAAAATTATTTTCAAAATTCTCATTTTCATGTGATACATGAATTACATGATACATAGATTTTCCAAATTGATGTTGCTTTTAAAATATTATATTATGCCTTAAATATTCTAGAATTTTTTACAAAATTTTGGCATAGTCAGTTAATAACATACAATTGAACTGAAATTTGTAATAATTAGAGGCCAATCACTTTATAGAAGAATGATCAATATAGGGCTACGTCTTTATTTCAAAATAACATGAAATTATATTTCACAGCATCACAACATTAGATCCAATCTTCGTTACGGCGCTTGACTTTCATTGCAGCACCTGGTTCTTAGTTTGTTTTGCTCTTAGTCGACATGGCTGAAAAAACAAACATAATAAAATTCGTCAGTCACCAGCAATTAGTGGTAATTAGGTATGGATTTCAATCTATCAGAGTCGATATAGCAGAAATATATACTATTACTATATACGTATAGTATTAGTATATATTACTGTTATATCAACTCTATTAAATCGACCTAGACATGGGGTAACATATAGGTAACACAGGGATAATAATAAAACACACACCCTAACATAGGTTGCCAAAAAACGGGCTGCCGAAAATGTACTCCAAGCTGCCGAAAATGATTGGCTGCTGAATTGTCCATACACAGAGTCTTTCACTTCTGCAATAACTTCATGCACAAGAAATGCACCTTTTAAGGGAGATGTTTGTACCACTGGCAAAACCCCCTTTGCATGACATTTTGTTTTCTTAGCAGGATGCTATCTAGCTCACCCCCTCAGCAGGATTTCTAATATTTTCCCAGTCACATGTTCCATTTGACGGGATCTACACAAGACAAGATAAAATAAGAAATTTATGCAAAAAATAAAGAAAATAAATAAAAATTCGTGTCTGTACAAAACAAGATAATATTATAAGCCACTTACTATGTCAATAAACAATTATTCACTTTCTAAACATGAATAGATGTAGGTGATAGTTTAGCTTATAGTGAAAGATAATAGAATACCAGTTTTCGTTTATACTTATCATTAGGGTCAAGTTCGACTCCTAACCATAGTCCAACTTTAGTCAACCGAGCACCCGACCTCAGTTCAGATGGTTAGTGCGATATTTGCGTAAATTTCAAAATGGCGGAAACTTGTCACTTGTTGTGAATAAATGCATATAAAAGTGTAAATATTTCATTAAATAGCTGTTTTGATGAAATTATGCATTCCCACTGTATGCCAATGTTCTCAAGCCCCTATTCTTTCCTACTTTCTGTCACATGGACGCTTTTTGACGTCTTAGAGGAAAAAAAGAACCCATTTTCGTAGCTCATTAAAACATGACAGAAAGGGTTAATGGAGACTGGTACCTGGCTCCAGATTTTCTGCAATAGTAATTCAGTAGGGAACCGGGTACCAACGAACTATAGTCGACTACGATCAAGTTCGACTGGCCATAGCAACTGCGCATGATCAGTAAACCATGAAACTGACTATGGTTAGCGAGTCGAACTTGACCCAGGTACGACAGTGCGTCATCCTCATATCAAATTCAGGTAGATTTATTTGTTAATTCTATATTAGTGTAAAATAAATTATACTAAGTTATCATTATCATAATGACACTGTGGCTCTGTTGGCAAAACCGCACATGCTTGGAATTCCAATCCAAAGAGCTGTGTTCGATCCCGCGTTCAGGCATGTGATCAAGGTTTAAAGCCTGCACCATTCCATACGTTTGTTGAGACCCATAATCTTAGAACTGAAGAACAGATTGGCTTTAAGAAATCCTCACGCCCATCAGATCATATGTTCATACTCAAGACCCTAGTTGATTCTTGCACAAAATTCAAAAGTAAAAAACTGTATGCCTGCTTTGTTGATTTTAGTAATGCTTTTGACACGGTCTGGTGGACAGGTCTATTCAAAAAAATTCTAAACCTCGGAATAAGGGGCAGTTTTTATTCAATTATCAAAAGTATGTACAATAATACATGTAGCTGTATTAAATATCCCGATGGTTTAAGTCCCCCATTTAAAATCTCACAGGGAGTCCGGCAGGGTGAAGTGCTAAGCCCCTTGCTTTTTTCGCTATTTATTAATGACTTGCCATCTGATATAGCTAAGGGGCATACTTGTCCTGTTGAGCTGTCTGCTAGGAAACTGTAATGTCTCATGTATGCAGACGATATTGTATTACTCCAGGATTACAACAATGTCTACGGAACCTTAGTCAGTACTGCTCTAAGTGGAAACTTGAAGTGAATCTAGAAAAAACCAAGATTATTATGTTCAATAGGAGTGGTAGGCTTTTGACCCGATAACTTTACATTCAATAATCATCAGTTAGAATGTATTAAGTCTTACAAATATCTAGGCATCGACTTTAGCAACTCTGGCTCTTTTACTATAGCTTGTGAGAACCTAAAGGCTAAATCAATGAAGGCCACTTTCAAACTGAGAAAGTTACTCAGCCAGGAATCTTTTTCTCCTAAAGTAGCAATTAGTCCTTTAATTCCTTAATTAAGCCCAGGTCCGAACTTTGGGGAGTATCTCTCTGCTCCACCTCTGTGTCTAAAACACTTCAGAAAATTGACAACTTACTCGCTGAGGTGTATCTTGGCTACGCTAGGTATGTTCTTGGCATTAACAAATTTACCTCGACCGATGCAATGAGGGGTGAACTGGGGCTATTCCCACTAGGAGTCGCCGTCATATCTTCAATCCTAAAATACAAGAGCCATCTAGAAGACATGCCCAAAGACTCCTAGCCGGGTAACGCCTATGGGCTATCATCGTTCTTAGCATACAACAAGTCTGACTCATGGGTTAGGGCAGTTAATGATCTGACGCATTCTATGGAGGAGTCCCACCCCCAGTCACTCAATTTTATCAAGGTTATCAAAGACGAAATTATTAAGTGATGGTTGCTTTCAATTAAAAGACCAGATGCTAATAAACTTAGAGTATATGCTACATTCAAAGTTTCCCAGTTTATTCTCGAACCTTACCTAACCATTGTATAAAATCGACAACAGAGAATAGCTCTTACCCATCTTAGAATATCAAATCATAAACTCCATATTGAAACTGGTAGATATACCCAACCCAAGACCCCCATAGAAAACAGGCAGTGTTTGCAATGTAATTCTGGGGAAGTGGAAGATGAAACTCATTTTGTAATGCAGTGTCCTCTATCTCGCGGATAGATATTCTCTTTTTGACTCAGTCCTAGCCTGTAATCCGATGTTCCAGTCTCTAAATTATAGCGATAAAATCATTTTCCTGATGCAATCCTGCGACCCCCATAATCAAAGATTTTGCTAAATTCTGTGCATCAGCGTTTCAATCCCGGACAAACAACATGACTCAGTAACCGGTAGTATAGCCAGTCGACGTGTTACCTGTAAGACCCTTGCATGCGTGTGTGCATGCTCGCTCGCTATACCATGTATATAATTTTAAGTTTGTTCCGTTTTTGGGCTTTAATTTGCCCCCACTGTGTGTTTATGTTCGTTTCACGTTATGATCCCCAGTGAGTTAAAACGGTTAAGTTTATTATTATGTCATTCAAATGACACGTCCTATCATGTAACTGAAGACCTATAAGCCTTACCTCCATTTGCTGTAAGATGATGGAATCCATAGTCCGTGACCAGATCGTACACCACATGTCCGCTAATAACCTTTTTCACCAGACCAACATGGCTTCAACCTTCAAGTCATATAACAACAAGGTTAACAGATTTGCAGACTGGTGTGAAGAAAAGGGTATTGATACTTTTCAATCCAATATTCAGCAAATAGCAGACTTTCTCTGTGAGCTGTTCTTTTCAGGACTAGCTCCCGTCACAGTTGCTGGATACAAGTCAGCTTTGGCATCAGTTATCCCTTGTCTAGCCAACAGGGATAGTCCAGAGGTGGCCCAGTTAAATGTGATGTTGAAGGGAATGAGCAATCTCCGACCGAGACAACCGGTAGTCATTCCAGCCTGGAGTCTATCTTTAGTGCTTAATGTACTGGCCAAACACCCTTTCGAACCGTTGCGTTCGGCTAGTCTAAAGCATTTGACTCTAAAGGCGGTCTTTCTATTGGCAGCTTCCTCAGCTAGAAGGCGGAGTGAGATCCATGCGCTTTCGGCAGAGAGGGACCGATTTATTGTTTCTGGAGAGGGTGTGCGTCTTCTGCCAAGAGCAGAGTTTATGTCAAAGAACCAATCTTTGAGATATCCCAGCAAACCGATCATTATACCGAAGTTAACTAGGTTTGATCGTGATGCCAGTGTCTGGTGCCCGGTCCGTGCTTTGACTAAGTACAAGAAACGGACTGACTCGTTACGGTCGAACGATAGACATCTGTGGGTCTGCCATAAAAAGCCTTATGGCACCGCATCCATGGATACTATCTCTCGTTGGGTGGTCGAATGCATTCAGACTACTCACGAGATGGCGACTGGGCACCAAGTGCAAGGTGTAAGGGCACACGATGTCAGAGGAATAGCCGCCTCGACCGCCCTTTACAATGGTGTCCCGTTAGAGGACATCATGGCCATTGCACAATGGCACTGTGAGTCCTCATTTACAGATTACTGTATGAGGGATGTGTCAGACTCAGCCAATCCACTTTCTTTAGCTGTTTTGAGACGATAGTTAAGTGACCCCCTGCTCTTCACCCTTTTTTCACTTTGGTAAGAAAAGAATCTAAAGCAGGCATGGTCGAGCGAGAGGATGACAACCAGATTGTGTCACTGATGGCGGTGCGTCTGAAGTCCAATTATCATAAGGTAATTCAATGTGAGAGTTTTTTGTATCATGTCTATATATCATGTTCATTCATCTTATATATTCATGCTCATTCCCAGGCTAATACATGTGAATATGCAGGGAGCAGTTAACCCTCTTGGCATATTTGTGTTTCAGGCGAGATACATGTTCGTGAGTTCTCTCCATTTTCTTAGGAGGAAAAAGGGGGGTGGGGCGGTGATGCGAATGTGATTCGGTTCCATGAACTTGACGGTCCTTTTAGGTCTCCGTTAGTCAAGTTTGAAGTCTAAAATCTTTCTCCAAGGGGAAAAATTAGCATTTATGGCTTGCCCCTTCCCACCAGGTTACTGATCAAATCTGGTGTATATCACAAGTAACAGAATGGTGAGTATTGATCGAAGGAGAATGAAGGAAATGTCAATTTCCCTTTCTCCGAGATCTAACAATACTCACCATTCTGTTACGGACCCAGCCTCCCAGCACCACGGAGGCAAGCCATAGTTTTCTCTTGTTTGGTGGCTATGCAAACAATATGAGCTCTATGGTAGACGGGTACTCGGCAGTTTGGAGCCGAGTACCCGGTTCCAAGGAGTCGGTAAAGCTTTCTAAGTCTATAATCCTAGAGCCAGCTGTCAAGGCCAGCTGTATATCAGAAGTAACAGAATGGTGAGTATTGTTAGATCTCGGAGAAAGGGAAATTGACATTTCCTTCAATCCGAGGTATGTCATTGCAAGAAGTTTTTGTGCCATTTCTGCAATAACATGGATCATATTCAGCATGTTTGTCCGTCGAAGATTAATGTTCCCGCTAATAGCAGCAATCGTGGTCACCAAGGCGCTCACAATGGCATTCCAGGATGATTAATGCAGCAACAACCAGTCCACAGAATGATGGTATAGACACGGCTAGTGATGACTAAAGCGACAGTAGTGGTGGTGTGACTAATGAAGAAGGATATGGTTTATACAGAACTGATGATATTCATGATGAACAAAAACCATATAAACTTAGCGTGAAAATTGGTGACGTTACTTGTGAGATGGAGTTAGATACGGGTGCATCTCGCTCGACCATTTCTGAGCATATTTACAACACAAAGTTGTTAAATTTCCCATTGATGCCAGCAAATGTTATTTTCGCAGCCATTCTGGTGAAAAAATACCAATATTAGGTTGCATACAGGTGCCCATAAAGTATTACCGTAACCCTATACACAAAATGGATCTGTTGATGATACAGAGAAAACGACCATGTCTGTTTGGCAGGGATTGGCTCAGCCAAATCAGGCTAAACTGTCATGACATTTTCTCTGTGTCAGAGACAGTTAGCTCAAAGATCATGGTCCCAACTTCAAATAAATACCCACCTGAATTTAATGCTATGTTAGAACAACATTGTGGTTTGTTTTCAGCTAAAAATACAGGTATTAAAGAGTTTACAGCCACCCTAAAGCTGAAACCAAATGTCACGCCCGAGTTTCAAAGAAGTAGGTCTGTCCCATATGCTCTAAAAACAAGTATGGAGAGAGAATATGAAAGGTTAAAACATGCTAACATTATGCACCCAATTGATCATAATGACTGGCTTCACCTGTTGTACATGTGCAAAAGCCAAATGGGTCAATTAAGGTGTGTGGTGATTATAAATCTGAATGAATGTATTGAGGATGATGGGTTTAAATTGCCAAATACGCAGGATTTATTCACTAAGCTAGCAGAGAGCGGAACCAACCCTAGCCTGTATTCCATTTTGGATTTAACAACTGATTTAACATTTTGACCCCTGCCACGCCACCTTGAGGGCGGAGCCTCATCTATATCTTGTCGTGCAAAGTGCATTCCTATTGGTAAGGCACATACCAAATTGGGTTGAATTCTGCGCAATGATTTGGGGTGAGATGCATTATAATGAATTTGACCTTTTGACCCCTGCCATGCCTGCAAAAGGGGGTGGGGGGGGAGTTGTGGGTGGTGGAGGGTGAGCCTAATTTAAATAGTCTTGCAAATTGCATTCCCATGGGTAACCTACTTACCAAATTCATTGGTGGTGGAGCCTAATCTAAATATCGTCTTGCAAATTGCATTCCTATGGGTAACCTACTTACCAAATTTGGTTAAATTCCACCCAACAGTTTGTGAGAAGTTAGCGTGATGGACCCATGGACAATCAATTTGACCTTTTGATCCCTGTCACGCCCCCTTGAGGGTGGAGCCTAATCTATATCTTTTCTTGCAAAGCACATTCCTATTAGTAACCCACATTCTGAATTTGGTTGAATTCCACGCAACGATTTGGGGTGAGATGCATTATAATCAATTTGACCTTTTGACCCTTGCCATGCCCCCTTGGTGCGGAGGCTAATCTAAATACTTTCGTGCAAACTGCATTCCAATGGGTAAAGTACTTGCCAAATTTGCTTGAATTCCACCCAACAGTTTGGGAGGAGTTACTGTGACAGACAGACAGACAATCAATTTGACCTTTTGACCCCGTCACGCCCCCCCCCCCCCCCCCCCTCTTGAGGGTGGAACCTAATCTATATCTCGTCTTGCAAAGCGCATTCCTATTAGTAACCCACATACCAAATTTGGTTGAATTCCACACAAGGCTTTGGGGTGAGACACATTATAATCAATTTGATCTTTTGACCCCTGCCACACAACCCTTGGGGGCGGAGCCTAATCTAAATGTTGTCTTACAAAGCGCATTCCTATGGGTAACCCACATACTAAATTTGGTTCAATTCCACCCAATGGTTTGTGAGTAGCCAGTGTGACGGACAGACGGATGGAGGTGATTACAATATCCCCGACGTTTTTTCAAATTGTGGGGATAATAAATAATGTCTGATTCATGTAATGTCATGAAATTAACACCAAACTGATATAATGTTGATTTTCAACATTCTTATTATGTCACTATTTTCTAAATCGTAGTAAAATATAATGCATGAAAATAGGAACCCAGATATTAGAGCGAGTTTGGGCCCTTCGTAGAGTAGCGCAATACGCGTAACCACCTACAGGATGACCTAATGAGTACTCGATATTCAGTAATTAATAAACTGTCATTCATGTCTACGCGGGTGAATGTCATTCAGCATGTAACTAAAACCTAAAGGCTAGTCATTTCCCGGAAATCGCATCTCACGAATTCTCACGAAAAGCTGTCTGTCTGAGTATTTTTCGAGATGCCATAATAAAGAGATTTTAATAATTTGACAACATAAACGCAATGATTCACTGGAATCTAACGTAAATCTACTTATATCAACGCTCAGTAGTCTGGCAGATATACAAACACGCCCTATAAAACAAAACAATGTGATTCTAACTGCATCGACCGAAAAAGTCACATGATTAAAAATACTACGATTTACAGGAATTTCATTCATAAAATCAATAGTAGTGACCATCCCGGCGGAACAATTCATTAACAACCAATCACATTACGTCTGCTTGTATTTGCTACTAAGAGGTTTATTTTACAACTGTAAAACTTTTATGTTTGCCAACATAAGAAGCGAACTTAAATCGTTTTCGTTTCTCAGCCGTTCAAGCAATTTGTTTCTTGCATTATGTCTTATTCCATGCTGGATCATTTTATATTTGTCAAAATCTAAGGGAAATAATGACATGTTTGGATTAGGAGTTCATTGTAAAGCGTGGTTGTTTTCCTTGTGCCTTTCTTGATTTTTTTTGGTATCATGTCATGCTTGGAATCATAATTAAACATAGTAGAAACTTGAATTGATAAAAGGATTATTTGTTGCAAAGAAGAAATTAAGATTTTCAAATTTCAATCTTACCTTGACACTCGCAGAGCGTATGTTATGTGTAATTCACTGCTAGCAAATCAAATAATATTTGCCAAGTGTCATTCTCGGCCGATTTGTTGGGATTTCAACAACACCCTTGCGTTTCCATGACTAATACTTACCCCCAAAATTCAGGTGCCATGAGAAACGCTGGGGGACCATCCGTCGTTTGTCTGTCATCCGTCAACTTTTTCTTTAAAAGATTTCTTTTCAAGAACCACTGGGATGATTTCAATTATATTGGGCAGGAAGTATCCTTATGGCATGGAGATTCAAGTTTGTTCAAATGAAGCCGATGGCCATCTTGGATATTGAGAGATTTTTAGAAACGTCTAAAATTCTTTATCTCCGAAAGTGCTTTGGAGATTGATTCAAAACTCATGAGATATCATCTAGAGCATGACCTAAACAACTTTGTTCATTGGAACTTGATTGGCCAAATGGTTCGTCGCCCATCTTGGATGACCTAGTTTTCACGAAATGACTTTTCCACTGCTGAACGGATCGGGTCCAAATTTGGGAGATATGATTAGGGAGTAGGGCCAATTTAACTTTGTTCAATGGAAGTTGATACCCGTCAAGTTGTATGAATTGTATGTCTGTACTATTTAATAAACATTCTGTTGAGTATTTTGAAACTAATTTGACTGGGCGCCATTGCTACCATAGGTACATAGTCAAATTAGTTTCAAAATATTCAACAGCTTGCCTGTATAGTTTTCTGGAAATTGAGATGCAGACAGTGCAGGGATCGATTGATTTCAACATGGGCAAAGCATGGGTGGAGCTTAGTTAGAGATTGGCGTGGTATGGCTAAAACTGGATTCCTCCAGTCTGCAGAATTCTTGCTAACTCGCTGTATGGTCAAGTGAGCTTATGCAGTGACGGCCGTCTGTCATCCATCCGTCCATCAACTCGCATCTCCTCATTTATGCTTAGGCCAATTTCAACGAAATTTGGCTCGAAAGATACTATGGTGGTAGGCGTCAGAACATCTATTCAGAATTGTGATTGTTCATTTTTTTGGGTGGCCATCTTGGATTTTCTAAAAATTTCAGGAAATCATTTAATACGATTTTCATCCAATATGAATGAAATGGCCCGACTTCAACGTAACTTGGGTGGACTAATTCTATGCTGGTAGGCTTCAACACTTCTAACAAGACTTCTGATTGGTCAATATTTCTGGCAGCCATCTAAGAGTTTCCCTAGAGTGGTATGCTTCAGAACTTGTATACAGAATTTTGATTGGTCTATTTTTTCAGCTGCCACGGCAGAAAGTCATTTGAAACACTACACCTTTCTATTAACTGCCTGGGCAATTTCAACCAGATTGGGTGGAAGGATACTAGACTCATAGGTTTCAGAACATGTATAGACAATTTTTCTGGTGACCATCTTGGATTTTCCGAAAATCATTTAAAACGCTACTCATCCAATATAGATGGCCCGACTTAACTTAGAAACTTAAGTGGACTGATTCTATGCTTTTCAACACTTCTAATGAGAATACTGTTTGGTCAATATATCTGGTGGCCATCTTGGATTTTCTGAAAATTTCTGGAAATCCGTTAAAGGCCTACTCCTCATTAACCACTTGGCCGATTTCAAGTAAACATGGTTGGGAGGACCCTAGAGTGGTATGCTTCAGACCTTGTATACAGAATTAATTTTGATTGAATAATTTTTCAGACGGCCTTGATCTTCCGAAAAAATGTGGTAAATTATTTAAAGCGTTACTCCTCATTAACTGCATGGACAACTTCAACCAGACTTGGCTGGATGCATACTAGGCTGGTAGGTTTCAGAACGTATATAATACATAATTTTGAGTGGCCAATTTTTCCGGTGGCCATCTTGGAATTTCTGAAAACATCGTGAATCGGTTAAAATATGACTTCTCATTAAACGATTTCAAGCAAACTCAGCTTTGACTTGATTGGTCAATTTGTTCGATGGCCATCTTGAATTATCCGAAAAATGGTTGCAAATCGTTTAAAACGCTACTCATTAACCGCTTGTTCCAGTGATCATCTTATTCTCCAAAATGACATCTTAGGAACTGCTGTACGGATCAGGCTGAAACTCATTGATAACTAAGGTGGATTAAAGTTTGTTCAAGAGAACGTGATCCTTGATAAACCATGGATGTTTTTATTGGCAGGGTGGAACCTTAGATTCAATCTGATTGTGTGGTTAGCGTTCATCATTAATTTCCCACTAAATATCGATTGTACTGAATTCCCAATTTTGTCTGTTGTGTTGTGTTACTGCTGAAATTAAAGTATTATCTCTTCAAATGCTAAAGGTTCGAATGATAATGGTCCAGGTGAGCGTTAACTGTTAATACCCTTGGGCCTCTTGTTTATTTTATCCATGAAGATAAAAATCTGTTTTCCATTCAAATAACAGGCTATTGAATATTTATACATCCTCAGAGGAGTTATCTCCCTTTGCCACACCTGAATACTATAACAAAACTATTTTCTTTACAGATGTCTTCCATGTCAGCCAGGGTCCAAACACATCCACGATAAAATGTGCAGTATAATCACAGACTTTGGCGGAGAGAGATCACAACATGAAGAGCTACAAAATGCTACAGTTGACGCTTCACTTGATAGTCTAATGACGTCACAAAATGATCAGCAAAATATTACTACGAATGACTGTTCTATCAAGGGTGGAGACAGTTCTCTGGGCAATCAGTTACCCCCGAGTCACGTAAGACTTGAGGGCTCATCGGGTGTAGACATATCGTCTACGTCTGGTGATTTGAAAGAACAAACAGTTGAAAATGGATTTCCGTGTGATATCTGTGGTAAGGTGTTTTCACATGTGCATAGAATGAACGCACACAGGTACCACCATGTTAAACGATGGCGTAATTCTGGCTGGAAAAAAAAGAAAACAAAAACTGGACAGTATTGGAAATCATGTCCAAAAGACAATACAGATGTAAAAAGTAAGGATGATTTTCAGTGCCCCGAAACAGACATCGATCACAAGCCAAGCACAGGCACTCAGCCGTGTAGCCCATTTAAGCATGAAGCATTGAGTACCTATATGCTAGAACTGTTGGGTCAAGATGCAACTAAGTAATGAAAACAAGGCAAGATGTATAGCCACAGTAAAGGCTCTACATTTTTATTTGTACAGGCATGGGTACGGATACGATGAAAATCAAAATAAGCATAAATACCGGCAGTGTTTCCTTATATCTTTAGATGGATACGGTTATAGTTAAGGTCCGGGTACATGAATAAACATCGGCCCATTCTAGACATTTGGGTTACGGAATCATATATTGAACTGTTGGAACCATATATATGAAAACACTCTATACTCTCAGTTATGTACGGGTATGTACTGCAGTTACGGCATTACTAAGTAACACACCTTAATGTTTGAAAGGGATATCCTCAAAATTTACATAACCTATTTATTTTAACCTAGTGTGATCGCACAAAACTCTGGATATATCATATGGAAATGCAAACACAACCCATATATGCATCCATTTCTGTACCCGTGCAAATGGAAATCTAGCTTGATGTAAGCCATAACCTAGATATGTGTTTGCAACAGAATGATATAACCTGCTGGCCAAAACCGGCTTCTGCAGTGGTCTTGGGGGAAATGTCAATTTGCAGGCCAAGAGAAAACTATTTAAAAAAGTTTACCACAGGAATGCTGGCTTGATAACCTTTCTGATGTACAGAATATGGGTTATTCTGTTGGAAATCTTGGAACTAATTTGACTGGGATCCGTTGTTGCTGTCTATATTTAGGTCAATATAAATTGATTTTGTGGTAGGTAATTAATCAGTCATGTCAGTTGAGTGCCAGCAAATACAGAATGATTGCTTTTTAGTGCTTTAATGGCTAAATTTGGTCAAGAAATCTAAATATTTGCACATTGAATATCCATTAGCAGGCCAAGAGAAGATTATTTCTGAAAATTTACGACTGGAGGGGATCCCGTCATTCCAGTGGTAAATTTTCCAAAAATTGTCTTTTCTTGACCTGCAAATGGACATTCCTCGAGACGACTGCTGAGGCCGGTTTTGGCTGGCTTGACCACTATAGGATTAATGAAACTTCAGATTTGTTCTGTGCAAATTTTGAATCCATTCTATGTCATAATGAGATTAACGTTGACATTTATTCATACTTTCATAGGGTTTGTTTTTAGCTGCGGGTAGCATCTCCATAAATCATCGTGTCCCTTAGTTAGTCACTCAGTCGGTCACATACGCTTATTCCAGGCTGTATCTAAAAAACTATGAATGTGATTTGGCCCAAATTTTAACACAACGAAGGAACTAGGCGTGGAAGATGATTTCCATACTTTGAAATTGATCATGATAAAAGCACCTGGATCCAGATCAGATCAAATTCTGAATATGTGTATATCTTGGAAACTACCAGTCCGATTTTAACACAGGACAGGGTGTGAAGATACAGTAGGATTCCACAACTTTAGATGTGATCCGGAAAATCTAAAACAAATCCTGACCCTGCACCTACTGAGATACCATTGACCCTGTTGTGTGACATGCGACAAGAATGTCGTAAAAGTTTATTAATTGACATATACTACAATGGCTCCGAATTTAATGGATTTGTTATATACAATGCTTCCATCCTTTCTACATCATAATAACAATTACAAGCACATTATTGCTAACATCGTAATGCTTTTGTGAATGGACATTTCCAGTTTATCTATCCATCATATGATGTCATAATCAACTACGTGACGTGTAGGATGACATCATAATCAGTGACGTTATAATTTAAATGACGTAGATAAGTGTGTCACGAGCGCGTAATTGAAGATGGCCTAAACGTTGTTGTACGAATTGTATGGCTTTACTATTTAATAAACATTCTGTTAAATATTTTGAAACTAATTTGGCTGGATGCTGTTGCTGCCATGGGCAGTTAAATTAGTTTCAGAATATTTAACAGCTCACCTCTATAGTTTTCTGGAAATTGATGTTCAGGGAGCGATCGATCCCAACACTGAGCGAGGCATGGGGGGAGCTTAGCTAGAGATGGACGGGGCATAGGTAAAACTGGAATGGTCCATTGTTGCTTTGGATTGTTGTCAGACCGCTGAATACAGTACAGCTTAAAATAACTTAACATGTTTCAGCAAATAGAAATAAAACCTACTGTAGAATATTTTAAACATAAATGGATTGAAAGACATTGCTGCGTATCCGAGCCAGTTATGTTCAAAATATTCAACAGAACATTTCTTACATTGTGTTCAGATTTGTACTAACAAACACGTTTCTGTCTTTGTTTTGGAAGCTTGTTAACTTATTTATGAGCTTACTGTACAACTTAATCGAGCCAGTCATTACAGTGGTAAATTTTCGAAAATTGTCTTCTGTTGGTCTGCAAATGGACATTTCTCAACACCACTACAGCAGCCGTTTTTGGCTGATTATGAGTGTTAACGGTTCCTTCATTCTATTGAATTATATCAGTTAGCTCACCTGGCCTGAAAGGTGAAGTGAGCTTATGACATGGCGACCTTCCGTCGTCAGTCTGTCATCCATTGTCTCTCCATCACCTTTTTCTTTAAAAGCGTACGCCTCATTAACCGCTTGACTGATTTTAGGCACACTTGACTGGTGATCGATTCAAACATCATGAAATATGATCTAGGGTAAGAGCTGAACCAAGTGTGTTCAAGGGAACTTGATTGGTCAAATGGTTCAGTGGCCATCTTGGGTGACCTAGTTTTAGCGAAAATAACTTCTTCTCCAGAACCGCTAAAGGGATCTGACCCAAATTTGGGAGATATGATTAGGGACTAAGGGCCATTAAAGTTTGTTCAAGAGAAGTTGATCCGTAAAAAAAACCTGGCCGCTGTGGGCCAATCAAAATGTAGCGTGTTTGGCAGCCATATTGGATTTTTTTATTTGATGGATTTTAAGGCCGAAATTGGTTTTATATATGTTTTTGGCTATTCTGTGCTCAAATTTTCCATTTTCGAAACTGTTGGATAAACGGTTTGGCGGTCATCTTGGATCATTTATCCGCCAAAATCTCCCATACTAAAGCAATGGGAAATTTTAAATGTCTTTCTCGAGAACTACTTGGCCGATTTCAACTATATTTGGCAGGAAACATCCTTAGGGAATAGGGATCCAAGTTTGTTCAAATGAACCCGATCGGCCAATTTGGCCAGCGGCGATCTTGGATTTCAGCCGATTTTAGGAAATCTTTTCCGAAACCGCTGGGGGAATCGATTCAAAACTCATGAAACATCATCTAGGGAAAGAGGTAAGCCAAGTTTGATCAAAGGGACTTTGATTGATGAAATGGTTCGGCGGCCATGTTGGATGACCTAGTTTTCCCAAATACGACTCCTCTAGAACCACTGAAGTGATCAGGCTGAAATTTGGGAGATATGATTAGAGACTAAGGGCCATTAAAGCTTGTTCAAGCAAAGGTAATCCGTCAAAAACCATTGCTGCCGTGTACTAATCAATCAAAATGTAGCATGCTTGGCGGCCATATTGGATTTTTTATTTGATGGATTTTAAGGCTGAAATTGGGTTTATATATGTTTGTGGGTATTCTGATTTCATATTAGCCATTTTTGAAACTGTTAGATAAACAGTTTGGCAGCCATCTTGGATCTTTTTCCGGCCAAAAACTCATACTAAAGCAATGGCAAATTTAAAATGTCTTCTCGAGAACCACTGGACCGATTGCTAATACATTTTGGCAGGAAGCATTCTTCGGGCATAGAGGTCCATGTTTATTCATACAAAGACGATCGGCCAATTTGGTTAGTGGCCATCTTGGATTTTGTTTGATTTTTAGAAACGTCTTTAAACATCTCCAAAACCGTTAGGGGGATCAATTCAAAACGCATGAAATATCATCTAGGGCAAGAGCTGCACCAAGTTTGTTCAAGGGAACTTGATTGGCCAAATTGTTTGGCGGCCATCTTGGGTAACCTATTATTTGCCAAAACAACTCCCGAACCTCTGAGCGGATTGGGTCGAAATTTGGGAGATATGATTAAGCACTGAGTGCCATTAAAGTTTTCTCAAGGGAAGGAGCTATGTCAGAAACATGGTTGCAGTGGACCAATCAAAATGTAGTGTGTTTGACGGCCATATTTTTGTCCACAAACTCATTTAAAAGAAAACTCCTAAACCACCCACCAACAGTTTTGACATAAATACATAGTGATCCAGGTGAGCGACACAGGCCCCTTGGGCCTCTTGTTTGGGTGAAAATCTTAGATTTTATGAAAGATTTACTAGAAATTATCAAAACGCATCTCCTGAACCGTTTGGTGGATTTTAATCAAATTGGCTGGAAGGATTCTATGCTGGTAGGTTCCATAACAACTTTTCAGAATTTTGATTGATTGATTTTTAGATTTCATGGAAATTGTCAAAGCACTTCTCCATGCTCACTCAGAATTTTGCTTGATCAATTAATAGCTCACCTGTCCTGAATTAGCTCACGTGGCCTGAAAGGTCAATTGAGCTTATACCATGATGGCCACCAATCTGTCATCTGTCCATCAACTTTTTATTTAAAAGTCCTCTCCTCATTAATCGCTTGACCAATTTTATTCAAACTTGGCTGGGAGGATTGTAGCAGGATACATTTCAGGACTTTGATTGACTAATTTTTTAGGGAAAATCATTTCTTTTCTGGCTGCCAACTTGGATTTTCAGAAAATTTTGGAAAATCAGTTAAAAGGATGCGCTTAACCACCTCGCAGATTTTAACCAAATGCAGCGGGAAGGATCTTAGGTGGGTAGCCTTCAGATCTTATATACAGAATTCTGATTGGTCAATTTTTCCGGTGGCCATCTTCGGATTTTTCCTGAAATCCTTTAAAACGCTACACTTTCTTAATCAATGGCCCTATTTCAATGAAACTTGTGTGAATTAGTTTCAAGAGTTCAATTTTGATTGGGTGATTTTTGTGGCAGCCATCTTAGAACTTTTCAGAGATTATTTTTAACCGCTACACCGTAACCAATGGCCAGATTTCAATGAAACCTGACTGGATGGATCCTATGGTCATATGTTTCCAAACTTGTATACAGGTATTTTATTGGTGAAATTTTTCAGCGGCAATCTTGGATTTCCAACAATTTTCCAGAAGCCTACTACTGCTTAATCAATGCCTAGATTTCAACCGAACTAGGGTGGAATGATACAATGACGATATACCTCAAGAAATCAAATGAGAATTTTAATTGATAATGTTGGAAATTATATTCATTCAGTTTAAATTAAAAAAACATATCTTAACATATCATAACATATCTATTCTTAGTTAATATAGATCTCTTTAACCCTTAAATTTGTTCAAGAAAATTTAAATTTTCTCATAGAAAAGAAATTTTTTGAAAATTTACCACTGGAATGACTGGCTCGTTTATCGAGCCTGTCATTCCAGTCGTAAATTAAAAAAAATAGTCTTCTCTTGGTCTGCAAATTGACGTTTCTCATGACCACTGTAGATTTTATTTTTAGCTGACTTGAATGTTAAACGGTTAAGTACTTGTTGTCATATGGGTTAGTGTTAGTATTTTGTAAATAATTATACTGTTGTTATCCAATAGATTAGCCAGCTACCCTTTTTCTTAGCCAATTCTGAATTATTTTAGCCAATGGTTTCCAATGTCTACGATCTATGACCACTGTGTAACACTTTGAACTGAACGCTACATACCAGATACAAGTTAGTGTTGAATATTTTGAAACTAATTTGCCTGGAAGCTGTTGCTTGCTGCCTAAGGAAGCAACAGCTTCCACTCAAATGTGTTTCAAAATATTCAAGAGCTGGCCTATATGGGTGCTTTTTATCCAAGATATATTAGGATTTCAGGGTTTATTTGGTCACAATAAAACATAATATAAGTACTAGTTACATAAATATTGATTTTAAGATGTTTTTTAATGTTAATTTTAATGGTTCTCTACTTTAAATTATGTATAATATGGTTGTAATCATTAGTCAAATATTTAGCCAATCCTGCTTTCTATTAGCCAGATCACAATTTTACTAGCATTTGGCTAATTGGTGAAGTGGTAGGTCCTTTGTGTATACACACGTATAAGTATTACATAGTGCTCATTATCATTGTTAACTGTGTGCTTGACAGTAGCTCAAAATGTACAGTTTGTTGTATACAAGGCCATCCTTAAATGATTTTCCATCAAATTGTTTTCAAAATAATAAGTATTTTATTGTAGCAGTTATACAGTGACAATTATATGATCAGTGATCTAGAATATTGTGTGTTCCTCTGCATTCAGCGGAGTGCATCTTAATGGCCAGATGACATCACAAACTGGTCCCAGTTCACGAAAAATTGTAATGCTCATTAGAATCCTATAAATCAGGAGTATGCATGTTTACGATATCATTATCCCCACATTTTAAAAAAACGTTGGGGATATTGTAATCGCCTCTGTCTGTCTGTCTGTCTGTCCATCCGTCATGCTATCTCCTCCCAAACAATTGGGTGGAATTCAGCTAAATTTGGTATTCAGGTTACCCATATGATTCCGCTTCGCAAGACGATATTTACATTTGACTGCCCCCAGGGGGTGGGGTGGGGTGCAGGGGTCCAAAGGCCAAATCACTTGTAGCACAACTCCTCTGAAACCATTAGATGGAACTCAACCAAATATGATATATGAATTACCCATATGATTGCGGAGTGCAGGAGGCCATTTACATTTGGCTCCGTGCCTGGGGCAGGGGAGGGGTCAGGAAGTCCAATTTTAACCTGTGGAAATTGATTGTAACACATCTCCGAAACGGTTGGACAGAATTTAGCCAAATTTGTTAGGTGAGTTACCCATTTCAATGTAGAATTAGATGAGCACATTTACATTTGGCCCCGCCCCCAGGTGTGGGTGGAGGATGGGGTCAAAAGGTCAAGAAATTGATTGTAATGCAACGCCTAAAGAATTGGACGGAAATTAACCAAATTTAGTATGTAGTTACCCATATCAATGTGTAGTGGATGAGCACAGTTAGATTTTGCCTCACTCGCATGGGCTTGGGGGGGGGGGGAGTCAATTGGTCATGAAATTGATTGTAATGCAACGCCTCTGACACTCTTGGACGAAATTCAACCAAATTTAGTATGTGAGTTACCCATTTGATTGTTGAGTGCAAAAGGACATTTACATTTGGCTCTGCCCCCGGTAGGGGTTGTGGGTGTGTGGTCAAAAGTTAAAAGCGGTGAACGTGTGGATTTGCGATGAGCCGATGACAATCAATCTAGTTCAAAATGTTAGAGGTATCCAATCTGTCACTCAAGTGTATACGGTCATAATCAATGGATGTTTCCAGTTTATCCATCCATCATATGACATCATAATCAACTCTGTATGTATTTACTATTTAATAAACATGCTGTTGAATATTTTGAAACAAATTTGTCTAGGCATTGGCAGCAACAGCACCCAGTGAAATTAGTTTCAAAATATTCAACAGCTTACCTCGATTCCTCCATTATGTCACATGTAGGCTGATGTCGCAATAATAATGACGTGATATAAAACTGTCATGACTCATGAAGCTAATGTACCTTTAATGGCCATACCGGCCAAAACCGGCTTCTGCTACATGGTCTTGTGAAATGTCCATTTACAGGTTAGGAGATTACAATTTTTGAAAATTTACCACTGGAATGACTGGCTCGATGATCGAGCCAGTCATTCCAGTGATAAATTTTCCAAAATCGTATTCTCTTTTCCTGTAAATGGACAATCAGTAAGAAAAGATAAAATTTTCTTGACCAAATTTGACCATTAAAGGGTTAACAAAACATTCCGTTTAGTATTTTGAAACTAATTTGAAAGGGCGCTGCTGATGTCCAGTCAAATTATTTTCAAAATATTCAGCATCTTAACGGTTACGTAGAAAGCAGGATTCTGTGAATTCGGGATTCAAAGCATTAGGGCTGTAACGATTCACCGATATAGCGATATGCGTATCGTATCGTGACCTGTCGTATCGATACGCACACGATACAGGAAAATATGCCTATGGGGTCCTTCATATGTTAACATTGTCAGTTAAGCTGTAGTTAAAGCTATGCACAAGTGCACCATTTTCACTAAATTTCATCTAAATATATTAATTATTTGTTTATCTGGGAAAACGTATCGTAACAGCCCTACAAAGCATATACATCTGTCCCAACACACGCAAAATGTTGGCGTTGTTTAGCTAGACATGGGTGGGGCATAGCTAAAAAATTCATTTCTTTAGTTTTACTAGTGATCGTAGTTCAGTTCTAGTTCTATTACCATTCAATGGTAGGCATTTGATAGTTCACATATCTCTTCCTTTAACCCTTTAACACTCAAGTTTGATTTAAAAACTTCAATTTTCTAATAGAAAATGTCCATTTGCAGATCGAGAGACTATTTTTCAAAATTTACCACTTGAGTGACTGGCTTGGTTATCGAGCCAATCATTCCAGTGGTAAATTTTACAAAATAGTCTTTGTTTGCAAATGAACGTTTCTCAAGACCACTGCAGAATCAGTTATTGGCTGGTACCAGTGCTAAAGGCCAAGGGTTAACTTATGGAAGATATGTAAAGATGTATATATACTCAGGGGTCGAAATAAGGACCTTTTTTGTGTGTGTACCAATGCAGGCTAGAAAATGGCTGGTGAAGGTAAATTTCCAAGGTTACGTGCATGTAGATCATTTATTGTTCATGTAAAATCCCAAAGTTAAACGCACAATGTACATGTAGAATACATCCTTATTTAGTCCCCCTGTTTGTCCACTGTGTCCACAATTGCCCACAATTGAGAATCTCTTTATGAATGAATCCAAAACAGAGTTCACCCACATATACCTATCGACAAAGCATGAAACTATAGAAAATGACGACCCACTTCATGGCGGTGAACCATGGAGGAAAATTAAACCATGGGCTCACCGCTTTGCAGTACTGCTGACATTGGTGCACGATGCATCATGGGGAACATAGCTTTCCAGTCCTTCTGGAAGCTATGGATTCGTAGATCAAAGATGCCCTTGATAAAGCGGCTACGTTTATACAATACAACCTGCGTATCCTTGATGCTGTATAACTGTAACAGCTGGGCAGCTCCAAAGGCAGCTCTAAACAAACTCGATGCCTGCCACTGCAAACACCTATGCACCATCACTGGACACCGATGGCCAGGCAGCATAATTTCCAATGATGCACTATACAAGATGTGTAATATGTCGCCGCTGTCGGTAAAAGTCACCCAGCAAAGATGGTCCACGTTTGGCCATGTGCTAATGATGCCAGAAGAGACACCAGCACAGAGTAGAATACAGTAATCATACATACATACTTATAGATGGATGTTGCCATGTGGACTAACATTAGCATTTTGTGCATAATTATAGGTTTCTGTCTCTATAGACACTTGGTACATTGTGTTCATGAGCTTTGCTATCTGTGGACTTGGATGTAATTCCAAATGGATGTTGTTGGATGATAGTGTAACTGTTCAGTCGCTGAAAGAAATGTTTTTGATGTTTCAGCATAGTGCATCCTTTGATCACTGGAAAACACCACCATCCTTTACATACATGTATATCATGTGTTATTCCAAGACGTCATCGACTGTTCTGTGAAACTGTATTCTGCATTAATTATAGGCTATTTCTTGCAGTATTTTCATGATTCAATTCACTCTTTGAGAATATCCATCTATCTGACATCATATGACGCTATAATCAGCTAAGTAGCGTGTAGGATGATGTCATAATCATTTCGTCATAACTGATTCTATTTGGCCCGTCTTTAACTCTTAATAGTCTGACACGTTGTACGAATTGTATGTCTCTACTGTTTAATAAACATGCTGAACATTGAATATTTTGAAACAACAGTGCCCATCCAAAAAATATTCAATAGCTTACCTGTATAGTTGTCTGGAAATTGATAGTGAGAGAGTTCAGAGATTGATCGATCCCAACACGAGCGAGGTGTGGGTAGAGCTTAGATAAAGATGGGCAGGGCATAGCTAAGGTGGAAATGTCCATTATGTATTAAATAATTATGTTCATTCATAAATACAATAAACGTAGATATTTAACAACCTGATAATACTGTTTCTGTTAGATAATGTAAAATAATCCCACATGCCCCGTGATTCTTGCAAATGTTTCCTAAACACAACCGAATACATTATGTTGTTGATTTAGATTTTGTAATATTTATAATATCTAGTTATGAAATATATAAAAAATTTCATAAAAGACCCAGAAACTAAAAAAAATTTGGTTAAAAGAAATTTCAAGTCTGAAATAATGGTGTTTTATTTGTCTTGATTTTTGGTGGACCATTGGTCAGAACTCTTAGCAAGTGATGCATCACAACAACGAAAACGAGCATCGCAACATGCTGCGTCCAAACAGATTTAAGGGATCAACTTTATTGTAAAATTTGTTAAAATATCGGCTTATATGATAAATAGAGTCTGAAACGAGGTCCCATTTCATATCACGATTATCAACCTCATCGAAAATTATCACATTGCACTCACTAAAGCTTGTGCAATATGATAATTTTCGCTGAGGTTGATAATAGAGATATGAAATGGGACCTCGTTTCAGAGCCTCTATTTACTATGGTACATGTTCTGACTACGGAGAGGCTTTATCATTTTTATGCTAAAGGGCGAATGTAGAACATAACTAAATTTGCTTTGTTTATTTGCTTATCACATAAATGCCGCAGCATATTTATCGTTTTCAGATCTCTATTAACAGTCTGACTGCTGCCAACCACCAGACAGTAATTTCCATAGGCAATAATTTTTGACTGGAAGAATATTTTGAAAAGAATTTGACTGGAAGTTGTTGGTGGCTTAGTTCAGTCAAATTGTTTTTAACATATTCATCCAGTCCACAGTTATATGTGCAACATGTCTGTACAAATTCAGCACTCAGATAGTTAAATTAGCCAGCCATAAATGTCTATAAAATATTCAGCGATTCATGATGCATGCTTACCAAATGCTGTACACATACAAGAAAAAACAATTGAAA